>CM035281.1:2611719-2791372 GCA_020226075.1 Hydropotes inermis
GGTGATGGACAGGGAGGCCTGGCGTCCTGTGGTTCATGGGTTCACAAAGAGTCAGACACAACTGAGCGACTGAACTGATAACTGAATCCCATTGCTATACACAAGAAACTATCACATTGGAAATCAATTATGCTTCAATAAAATAAAATTTATAAGGTATAAAATAGAAGATTGGACCATTCTTAGGTTGTTGAAAAAGACCTGAGGTCACAGGTGGAGGTAGACTAGGAATATACCTGGATCAAATGTGGCATGAGTCTGAATGAAGTCTGGAGTCTAAGGTGGAAGCTAGAGCAAGAACCACATGTTTGAGCAAGAGAGGGAAAGGTAGGTGGCCAGGTGGCTCCTGCTAGGACTCTGAAAATATCATAGCCAAGTCCTGGCACATCCCTTCCTTGGGCCCTGCTAACAGATGATAACACAGATATGGCTGTCCTGCTGTATCAGAAAACCAATTCTTAAGACCTCAAGGGAATACAGCAGACCTAGCTTGAATTTCTTCTTACCTTGACTGGTTTTAGAGTTTCCTAAAGTGCCACTTCCAAGGGTTACTGTGCTGAGCTGTTATTTACCAAGCATTTTCATTGCGGGTGTTTGTTTTGTTTTTAACCATCATCCAGACATCACAACACCCTAGTGAGTGAAAAACAGAGCTTGAAATGCAAGGCTGTGTTTCCATCACGAGGCATCAGACAAAGCCAATCAAGCATTTATGAGCTAGGGGAAAATGATCTTGATTCAATCTAATTTGTGGGGAAAGATTTCAAAGCCAGTTCTTGATTTTCCAAATGAGTACAACCATTTCTAATTTGATTTATCTGAAAACTACCAGGACTGACTGGCATGCTCTCAGCAAATGCAGGGGGAGTCTGCCTGGGAGCTAAAGCTATCTTTGTGATTCACATACTCAGGTGATCAGGGGACCCAGTGGAGTCTTTTGACCATGTTTGGAGGAAGATGGACTGCTTCATGTTTTTGTTCGTGTGTTCAGCAGATATTTATTAATCAGCTCCAATGGCCCAGGATTTGAGTGACAAAGACACAGCCCAGGAGACATGCAGACTCAGACCTTGCCCATCTGGAGACTGCACTGCATCGGAACAAAGGCCTTAGGACATGTCATCACCCCTGTGATGCAGGGCCATCAGAGGAAAGCCTGTTTCTGGGCCAGCATGTAACGGTTGTTTGCAAAGTGCCTTTTCGTTTGAGCTTGAGAGAGCAAAGAGGAAGGAAAGAGGCTGGGAGCTGGGGGCTGGTGTAAGGAGAGAAAACAGGAGGACAAGCTCTAGGACAGAGGGCATGCTGCGTATTTTGGAATCTGAGGGAGATTAGATGCTCGGCATCTATAATAAATACTGGCAATTTTTTTTTCCTGTCAAAGGAGGCCTTCAAGAATATGGATCATGTTCCTTGGGGTTTCATATGAGGGACACCCAAGAAAGAAGCATTTTTAACATTGGAAGTAAAGCCAAATCTGACCTCTGTACCCTGATGTGGAATTAAGTCTCTGAGACCGAGTTTTGGCTTAAGTAGAAAATAGCTTTATTGCTTTGTGTGGAGTCATAGTGATCTAATGCCCTCAAAACTGTGTGTCCTCATCTGGAGAGAGTAGTGCCGAATCTTACAGTAATGGTTCGAAGAGGGCATGATCAACTCATGTACATTTTCCTGGTTGGTTGGTGGTGAGATGGTTGGAAATCAGAATCATAGATCTGGTTCCAACTGGTCTGAGGTCTACATGCTTGAGGGCAGTATACAGTTAACTTCTCCCACCTTGTGCAGTTTTTAACATCTGCAAAATAGCTCAAAGATATTGTTATATGTACCTCTTGAGGGGAAGCCAGGATCCCGTTCCAAGGCTGCACTATTGTTCTTTTTATGTTTCTCCCTCATCTCTACACTTCCCTTCCGTGATGAGAAACTGTTTGAACCTGCTTGTTGGAACTCAGAGAAGGTCAAGCAGGTTGAATGAAGTCTATTTCCTGTAATCAAAGAAATGGGGACACAGAAAGGCTTTTGTACCCAGGAGCCCCGCAATGTCCCATTTGGTGTCAGAAGGAATGCCCTCTTTATAACCAAAGGGCATGGGCAGCCTGCAGGTGGTCCCCCGCCTGATCCTCCCCCTGCATTCCCGAAAGCTGGCTGCCTGCAGGCATGGTAAAGCAGGGGTCCGCTGAGCCCATACTGATTTCTGCCACTGAGACTCTTTCTCGACCCAGCCTCTTTTTGCCCCTCCCAGCCTGCCACCTCCCTGCTTCAGCTGCTTTGTGGCTCTGGTTTAGCTTCCTGCCTGTGTGTGCCTCTGTTTCTGGCCTGTAGTTTGTGCTCATTTCTTTTGCATCAAACACCCCCACCTGAGTTTCTGGCTTTGCCAAACAGTGGTGCCTTTCAACTAGAGGGGAACACAGAGGGAGTCCTTCAGACTCGTGAAGCAGAAGGAAACAAAAAATAGGCCTTTTATTCAACTGATAACCTCATAGCTTTCAGGCACAAGATAAAGCTGAAACTATTATGGACTCTCTGATTTCTGCTTCTAAATATTGTGCAAGGCTGTTTGAAAATATGAATCAAGAAGCTTAAGGAAATGAATAATACTCTGCCACACTGTACTTTCACTCCTAGAAACCTGTTTTCAGGGAATACTCGGAAATTGGTCTCAGATTTATGTACTAAGCACCATTATTTATAATAATACAAACCTAGATCTAAAATTAAAGGAATAGTTAAGTAAATTATGGTATAGCCATTTGACATAATATTTTGCTACCGCTAATAACAATGTTTACGGTAAACATGAAAATTACTACTAATGCAATACCAAGTGAAATGAACAGAACACAAATTTACACCTAAAAATCAAATAAAATACACCAATATAAATATGTAGCTATCAAACAGAGATTAATTTGCTAAATAGTGGCTCTCTCTGGGTGATAAAATTATGTTGATTTTTATTTACATAGTTAATTTTTTCTCTATTACCAATTTACTTAAAATGAAGACATATAACTTTTATAATATACTTTTTAATGAAAGAGTTTCCAAGTATTATTTTATTTAAAAGCATTCAAGACAATCCTATACAGGATTAGCAATTGCTATCAAAGGCATTCATGTGGATTAGCAGTAGTTAATCCAAGTAGAGTTGGAAGCAGCTGAATATGAAACCTAATGACTACATTTTTCAAACAGTTTTTGTTTTTGAATGATTTCAGAACTGCTTGTCCCTGCTCCTACAGTTTTTTGTTCTATACTATTATACTCAAGTAAGCAGAGGTGAGAAGTTATTTTTTCTTTTCCATTATGGTTTATGACAGGATATTGAGTGTAGTTCCCTGTGATATACAGTAGAACCTGTTGCTTACCCATTCTATATGGAGTAGTTTGCATCCGCTAACCTCAGACTCCCAACGCATCCCTCCTCTACCCACTTTCCCCCTTGGTAACTCCGTTTGCTTTTATGTCTGTGAGTTTGTTTCTGCTTGATAAATAAGTTAATTTCTATCATGTTTTAGATTCAACATATAAAGGATATCATATATTTGTCTTTGCCTGACTTACTTTACTTAGTAAGATAATCTCTAGGCCCATCCATGTGGCTGCAAAAAGCATTATTTCATTCTTTTTATGGTTAAGTAATATTCCATTCTGTGTGTGTGTGTAGACTCTATCTTCTTTATGCATTCATCTGTTGATGAATATTTAGGTTGTTTCCATGTCTTGGCTGTTGAGGTGCATGTAGGGTTTCAAATAGGTTAACAAGTCATGATAGCAAGGGTAGTGATGTGTGTCCATGTCTGTGTATGTGTGTGTGTACATGTGTGCCTATTTTTTCCCTTTGAGTGAACGTACTTCTCCAAACAAGCTTTTTTAAAGTAAAATGAAAGTGATAAACTAAATTTGAATTTTAACACTGTGTTAACTCAAACATACAAATAACATTTAAACATGAAATACACCTCTGTTTGGTCCATTCACATTTCAAATACCCCTCGCCACACAGTGCTGGTGGGTACCGTATCAGACAATGCAAGTCTACAGCATGATTACAGTGGTGATGGCTGAACAGTGCTTCCCAGTCTTGACACTAAAATAGAAATCATACCACTTCTTACATGAGGAAACCCACATATTGACCTTCATTGCCAGATGTTCAAGCTAGATTTAGAAAATTCGGGGAACCAGAAATCTAATTGCCAATATCCACTCAATCATAGAAGACTCAAAAGAATTCCAGAAAAACATCTATTTCTGCTTCATCAACCATGCTAAAGCCTTTTATTGCACGGATCACAAGAAACCATGGAGAAGTCATAAAGATATGGGAATACCATACCACCTTAACTGCCTCCTGAGAAACCCACATGCAGGTCAAGAAGCAGTAGTTAGAACCGATCATGGAACAACAGACTGGATCCAAATTTGGAAAGGAGTATGTCAAGGCTGTAAACTGTCACCCTGCTTATTTAACTTATACATAGAGTACATCATGTGAAATGCCAGGATGGATGAAGCACAAGCTGGAATCAAGATTTCTGGGAGAAATATCAATAGCCTTAGATATGCAGATGACACCACCCTTATGGCAGATAGCAAAGAGGAATTTAAAAATCTCTAGATGAAAGTGAAAGAAGAGACTGAAAAAACTGGCTTAAAATCCAGCTTTCAAAAAATGAAGATCATGGCATCCAGTCCCATCACTTCATGGCAAATAGATGGGGAAACAATGGAAACAGTGACAGATTTTATTTTATTTGGCTCCAAAATCACTGCAGTTGGTAACTAGAGCCATGAAATTAAAAGGCTCTTGCTTTTTGGAAGAAAAGCTATGACTAACCTAGACAGTGATTAAAAAGCAGAAACATCACTTTGCTGACAAATGTTCATATAGGCAAAGCTATGGTTTTTCCAGTAGTCTTGTACAGATGTGAGATTTGGACCATAAAGAAGGCTGATCACCAAAGAATTGATGCTTTAAAACTGCTGTGCTGGAGAAGACCCTTAGACTCCCTTGGACTACAAGGAGATCCAACCAGTTAATACTAAGGAAAATCAATCCTAAATATTCACTGGAATAACTGATGCTGAAGGGGAAGCTCCAAGAGTTTGGCCACCTGATGAGAAGAGCTGATTCATTGGAAAAGACCCTGATGCTGGGAAAGATCAAGGGTAGGAGGAGAAGCGGGGACAGAGGATGAGATGCTTGGAAGACATCACTGCCTGAGTGGATATGAGTTTGAGCAAACTCTAGGAGATAGTAAAGGACAGGGAAGCCTGGGGTGCTGCAGTCCATGGGGTCGCAAAGAGTCGGACATGACTGAGTGAACAACAATTTGTTCAAAGAGATTTTAGCAGATATTTCTAGTTATACATTCAAATCTCCCCACTCTGTCTTTCTGGGTAGTGGAACTCCAACTTAATTGAGGCAATAATGTGCTCAACCTAGGTGACTACATTTCCCCACTTCTCCTGTAGACACGCATGGCCAGGTGGTTAAGTCTGGCCTGTGAGACCCCTCATGCAGGGAGCACCTGGGGAAAGCTGCCCCAGTGGACAGACATCCCTCTTATCTCCCTGTTGTCCTCATTTTTGCAGCTTTGTATGCAGCTATGATACCTCACGTCCAGAAGCCTACTGGGATCCTCAAGATGAAATCCACAGAGTAAAAGCAGTCAGGGTCCCTAACTACTCCATGTGGCTGCCAGGCCCTCTGTTTTTGCTTCATGTGGGAGAACAGGGTTCACAACAGTGAACAAGCAATTTAGCAATGAAGTGATTAGTATGGGATGAATTGTGTTTCCCAAAACTCCTATGAGTGAGTAGCCACCAGGTGGTGTCCAACACTTTGTGAACCCATCAACTGTAGCCCTCCAGAATCCTCTGTCCCTGGGATTATCCAGGCAAGAATACTGGAATTGGTAGCTGTTCCTTTCTCCAGGGGATCTTCCTGACCCAGGAATCGAACCCATATCTCCTTCCTGCATTGCAGGTGGATTCTTTACTGCCTGAGCCAGCAGGGAGGCCCATTCTATAGAATCCCTCTATTGGACCCCTAAACCCCGTACTTCAGAAGGGGACTATATTTGGAGATAAGGCTTTTAAAGAAGGAGTTAAGTTAAAATCAGGCCATATTTATGCATATACATGGAATCTAGAAAGATGGTACTGACAGTCCTATGTACAGGGCAGCAAAGGAGACACAGATGTTAATAGGCTTTTGGACGGAGTGAAAGGAGAGGGTGGGGTTATCGGAGAGAAGAGCACTGAAACATAACATTCCCATACGTAAAACAGCTAAGCAGTGCAAGACGATGCATGAAGCAGGGCACCCAAAGCTTGTGCTCTGCAAACAGAGGGATGGAGAGCGGCGGAGGGAGGAGGGGGGTTCGTGATGGAGGGGACACATGTATACCTATGGCTGATTCATACAGATATACGGCAAAAACCACCACAATATTCTAACTATCCTCCAATTAAAATAAACATTTTAAAAAATTAGAAAAGAAGTCAGTAGCAGAACTCAAAAAAAAAAAAAAAAAAAAAAGTGAAAGCAAGCAAGTTAAAGTCAAGCCAGTAAGGTAAGTCCCAGAATCCGACTTGTGCCTGTGTAAGAAGAAAAAATTCAAACATATAGATATCTCAGCTACACATTACATACAGGAAGGACCACGTAAAGGCACAAAAGACGGCCCCCTGCAAGCCAAGGAGAGAGGCCTCGGCAGAAACCGAGCCTGCTGACAGCTGGGTGTCTTGGATGTCCAGCCTCCGGAACTGCTGTGTAAGCAGTCTAAGAGTTGTTGTTTAAGAGCGTCTATTGTTTAAGCCGTGCCCGTCTGCTCACTTAGCGGGTGACACTTGTCACAGCAGCCCTTGCACACTCATACAGTGAGAGGGAGGTTTTAAACAGCTGTGCTTAAGGACATCTTTGAAACAAAAGGTATGTTAGAGACTATCTAGAGGCGTTTTCTCAGTTGCAGGCAGCACCACGAAGAGTAAGCTAATTGTGACGTTTACCCAGCTACCTAGTGACCCAACTGGATGGAGAAGCTGTGTCTTTGACCCACACAGGGCTCTTTCTAATCAGGCTGGGCCTTTTCCACCAGATCAGGGGAATAGAAGCTGTTAGTGAAGGGAGGCATCCCAAAGATCATCTTCTGATTTTCTATCTCTAGGCAGCTAACCATGAGATGGTGCCAAGGATCTTTTAATTATCTGGGAAGACCACTGGGTGGGGAGAGGATCAACTTTTCTCCAGAAGATGCTCCAGTTTTGAATAGGAAGACATTATTTATCATTGATAATCATACCCTGCAAGTATGATTATAATCAACACAACATAAACTCAAACAAATATTTATTAAGCACCTACCCTTTATAGTGTGCTAACTTCCTCAGTGGGAGTTCAAATCACTCTTCTCTTATAAAAAATTCATTTACTTATTCAATATGTATTGATCATCATTTTCAAATAGCAGTTTTATTGTCATTAAAATTTAGAAACTCGGTGATGAAAACAGGATATAAAATGTGCAGAAAGCATATTACAGCAGTTGAGAATGGATTTGATATCAGAAAGACCAGGGATGAAGACCAGGTTCTGTCACTTACAAGTTCTATCACTTATGTATCTTGGGCAAGTTGCTTTAGTAATTTTAAGATTCATTTTTCACACTTGTAAAATGAAAACACCAGAAATCCACTTCATGGGATTATTTCAAGAATTAAAATAGGTAACTATGATAATCAGATGACAGAGTATCTGGTGCAAAATAAATGCTCAACAAAATATAGCATTTATTACACAGTTTATGGATAACAAGAAAAAAAATTTTGCAAGAATATTCCTTTAAAAAGAGACTGATAAATCTTGGTTGCATAGTATTGATGGTGGCCTTTATTAATGAACGGTTTCCCTGATAGCTCAGTTGGTAAAGAATCTGCCTGCAATGCAGGAGACCCCAGTTCAATTCCTTTGTTGGGAAGATCTCCTGGAGAAAGGATGGCTACCCACTCTAGTATTCTCAGACTTCCCTTGTGGCTCAGCTGCTAAAAAATCCGCCTGCAATGCAGGAGACCTGGGTTTGATCCCTGGGTTGGGAAGACGCCCTGGAGAAGGGAAAGGCTACCCACTCCAGTATTCTGGCCTGGAGAATTCCATGGACTGTATAGTCCACGGGGTCGCAAAGAGTCGGACACGGCTGAGCGACTTTCACTTTCACTTTGTTGATGAGAGGGCAGATGATGTTTTCTTTCTAGTACTATGTTTTTGAGACTTCCTACAATCTGTATACAATTTTAAGATTCTTTTTCATATTCTTTTCCATTCTGGTTTATTACAGAATATTGAATAAAATTCCCTGAGCCATAGAGTATGATCTTGTTGTTTATCCATTCTATAAATAATAGTTTGCATGTACAACATTATTTTTTAATGAAAATGAAACATTGTTTGCAAGATACTTATTGGTGTGTTTGTTGGTTATTAAGTGTCTGCCTTGAATATCTCACAACTCTTAAGAAACTTGGTTACCCACTGCTTGGTCTATGAGGGCTCCAAGGCTATCTTGATTTAAAAGAACTGAAATTTAAGGCTATGCCATAAATTGTCAAACCTAGGTTGTAAACACTTAATTTTAAAGGTAAAAACAAACACAAAAGATGCTTCAGTTGTCTTAGTGATTTATTTCTAGTCATCACACTGAGATCACAATCTGATAAAATCCTTCCTGGAAGAATACAGAATAGGTTTTCGCCATTGCTCCAGGATGGAGTATTATATTTGCCCATGCATGTGGTATGAAATACATTCACCAAAGCCTGCAAAGAACACTAAGCATGTCTTCTAGGGCTACGCTTTTCCATTACTCATGAGAAGCTAGCTGGATGATAGAAGCTAGCTGGCTAGTGGATGATCCATCCTCTGAGTTCAAGTCTCAGCTGTGGTTCCTCAGTGTACTACACAAACAGAGTGTGCTTATAAGCCTCACCATGTGATGTGTGTAACTGAAATAAACGGTGAGTTTGAGGGCATATCATCACCTTAAATCTGATCAGGCATGAGATTTCTATCACATGTGGCTTCTGGAGGCTACGTGTGTACTGTTGGCTTTGTTTTGATCTCAGAGTTACATTCATAAAGACTTGGTCAATCTCTTATTTTGCATTTTAAAATTATTATTTTTTAAATATTTGTTGAGCCACAGGATTGTATTGATACCATGAGAAAAAATATGAAAAGATCTCCAAAAGACTTGCTTCCTTGGGTAAAATAAACAAATTTTGGTCCTTGTTACAGCACCAGGGAGAAAATAACTGATCACCATGGGGTATAATGGGTAACCCCATAGGCTGACTTAGGAATGGAGTAATGGAGTGAAGCCTTGAACTATGTTATAAAATGTAGAAAAACAAGGAAATAAAAAACAATTTCAGAGAAGAGCAAACAACATGAGAAAATCTTTAGGTGAAATATGAGACACTTTTGTGAGAAGGGGAGCATTGCAAATCCTCATGTGAAAGACAAATTGTTTGGGTACTTTGAGTGCAAGTCTACTTACAGACTCTTAACTTTTTGACTATGAGAGATGCTTTTTAGTGTAATAAATCATGTGAACACATAAAATAGTTGTGTTTTCAGTATTCTCTGTTAGCAAACATGTAATGGCAAAGTTAAATATATGAATACTTTACTGCTACCTAAAGCCTGGACCTGTATTTGAGATTTTGCAGTACTTCATACATTTGTGAGACAGGCTAATACTGTCTAAGTCTATGCTCAGGAGACAAAAATCATGAACATGCATGTCTGTCTTCTATGTGGCTTCACAGTCTCCTCCTCCTGACATCTATTGCTTCTCATTTCCTTCTCTTTTCTTTGTTTCCTTTTTCTTATTTTCCCTGTTCTTTTATTTTATTGAGGGCAACAGTTATGGGTACAACAAATTGTCTCTTTGGAGAGGACCAAAAGTTTGTCAAAATTTGAGCCAGGCACATGCTCTTATGTGGGTGTGTGTATTTAAATGGTACTTTGTTGTTACTCCCAAATTAAAGATCTGATCTCTTTCTCAAAACTATAAATGACAAAAATATGCCAAAAGTACCTACTCTTTGTCCTTGTATATCTAAAGAAAAGAAAATGTGTGTGTATGTTTGTAGATACAAGTGTGCATACACACACATACACGCCACCCCAAGAACACAGGCATCCACTGTCCGTGGCAGTTTAAATATGCAGTAGGGCCTCTCATCTTTAACCTAGATTTTAAAAGAAAGGAAAGAAATGGAGATGATGACAGTTACCCACATCTGAGTTTCATCTGCAAAGCCGCCCTGCTAGGGATGCTGGAGTTGGATCCTGTGAGGTTTTTCCTGCTAGTGGGCCAGCTGCTAGTGTTGGCTGGTAGAAGGCGCTCGAGAACCATCATGGGGCCAGAGCACTTGGAAACCACTTTTCCTCCGGGTTCCGGTCCTGCCGGGCGGCTAGTCGGCTCTGCACAGGGGATCCTGCCCGCATCTCCCCACTGGGGATGGCTTCCACGGGTGGCTCTCGGGCTACACGCGCCCCTGGTGACCACGGCCCCTTTGGAAAGGTCTGAGTCTCAGGCTAGGGGGTGAGCAGAGAGAGCTCTTCTGCGTCCCAGTTCCTACTCTGCCCACCCTCTCAGCCTAGAGGAAGTACCTGATTTTTTTTTTTTAACTTGCTATTTCTGGACCTTTTATAGTCATCTTTTAACCAGTTTAGCAGTTAACCATCTACTAGGTAATTATTTTTTATACTAAATTACCTTTCGAACAACATGGAGACAGAGGCATTTTCTAAACCCTGAGAAAAAGATGAAGAGTTTCTAAGAAGCCAGCCCCTCTGTCTCAGGAGGAACAGCTCTAGCGCAGTCACCTACTTACTCAGAGTCCTGGCGATTAAACACGAGACATTAATGTAGTATCACTGGGAATTTATAAAGACAGAGAAAGGCTTAATTTTATCTGCAATTCTCCTAATCTAAAAATCAATCTGGAACTTTTGACCTGCTGTCTGTGGATAGACTTCAGGGGCATCTATGTGCCCCCAAGATGTTATGCAAAATAAAATGTATTCATAGCTTTCAATATCTGCTTAGAGTTTATGAGTCCCCTGAAATATTAGCAGCCACCGATCTGAAATCTTTAGTGTTGTGCTTGTAGGAGGCCAGTTGTATAACAGGATAGATATAATTATCAGTCCTCTCTTTGGAGAGGACCCAGACTGTCAGAATGTGGGCCTGTCACATGCTTTCATGTGGTCTTAATGGGAAATATACAATGTGACATGGTGAGCAAAGTGGGCTACAAAAATAATTATGATGATATCGTTAGCTCCTAGTGATTCAATGCCTACTTATCCCTGGAGTCATGGTATATGTGCAACATGTGTGTGTCTGCTGGTTGCTGAGTTATGTCTGACTCTTTGCGACCCTATAGAATGTAGCCTGCCGGGCTCCTCTGTCTAGGGAATTGTCCACGCAAAAACACTGGAATGGGTTGCCATTTCCTCCGCCAGGGAATCTTCCTAACCCAGGGATTGAACCCTGGTCTCTTGCACTGCAGGCAGATTCTTTACCATCTGAGCTACAGGGAAGTCCCTTGTATGTAACATAAGTATGATTATTTCTACCTTGTAGATGACACTGAAGACTAACTTTGCTCCACATTCTATAGATACTATGTGGTCATTCTGGGATTTAGTCTCACTGCCTTCAAAGATCATAACCTCTTCAATAGAGAATGCCTTCATCTATTAACTTTCACTGACCATCACATATTTAACACTATGAGTGACACAAAAAACTTTTGGAAAGAACCAGGCTAGAATAAAACATACCAGTATTCCCAGCAATACCATGTCCCGACCTTGAGCTGCTACATATACCATGACCCCACTTGTCCTGCCTTCCTATGAACTTGGAATTGGCCAAAAGGTACCTTTCTTCAAAGCGCTTGGCAAGTCCCTACACTTTCATCATTTTCATGAAGCTTTTCCTGACTGCTAGCCGTATCAATTTTTCTCTTGAACTCTTATAAACTAGGTTTGAGTCTGGCCAATGCGCAGTGACTGACAGAAGGCAGTCAGAAGCTCTGTGAACCTTGAAGCCTGGAGGGCAGAGGCCCCAGTCACAGTCAGAGAGCAGAAGAGTGTATGGAGGGGAATGGCGTGGGAGTTTGGAACTAGCCGATGCAACCTACTGTACGGAAATGGATGCACAGCAAGGTTCTACTGTATGACGCAGGGAGTTACTTTCCATATCCTGTGCTAAACCATCATGGGAATAGTATGAAGAATAATATGCAGATATATTCTAACGTATGCACACATATATACGTTCTTTCAGAATACGTAATGGAATCACTTTGCTGTGTAATAGTAGTTAACAGATTAAAATCCATAAAATTTGTTTTCAGTTTTTAAAATAAAGCGGAAGACTGGAAAAGCAAATGAAAAAGCAGGATCACTGAGAGATCTCAAGGCAGTAAAACAAACAAAAAGTGTCAAACCAAGAAGGCAGTGAGCAGAGGAGGGGCGCCAGGCACAGAGGCAGCCAGGAGAGCAGAGAGCAGGTGTGAAGAGGCCACTCAGGAAGGCGTCCGTTTTGGATTCTGAGTTCTGATGGCGACCTTGTTCCCATGGTGTGCATGTTGGGGGCTGAGAGGTTTCCCGTCCACTGAAGGCAGGAATACAGCAGATGTTCAGCAACTCTATCTTGAGGACAGCGATGAATCAAGTGCTAAGTTGTGCCGTGTTAGGTAAGTGTGAGCTTGGAACATGGAAAGCACAGGGACCTTAGAGTCTGCAGGATGGTCAGGAGAGAAGGTGGGCTCAGGAAGACGCCCGGAGAGGGCCAGCACACACAGCACACCGAATGCTTCTCCTTCCCCAATCTTCATCCTGCTTAGGGATCGTCACACTTTCTTCTACCCAGCCTGGGCCTTACCCCATGCTTCTTAGCCCTGCACTCCGGGAGCCACAGACATTCAGAAGGCAGGAGCAAAACCGCTTCAGAAGTTAATGTACAGAAGGCAGGCGCATAACAGCTTCAGAAGTTAATGTACAGAAGGCAGGAGCATAACCGCTTCAGAAGTTAATGTACAGAAGGCAGGAGCAAAACAGCTTCTCAAACTACGCCCTATTAGTGGTTCCATTTTTATAATTTGAAACCTGTCTTAAATTTTGGTTATTTAGCCCCAAAGCCCCTAAATCACTCCCTGAAATATAGGATTGTCTGCTTGGTTTCCAGTTCCCTTGGGTCTCCCTATGAGGCAGCAGACTCAGAAGTCTGTGGTCTACACAGCCTAAGGCTCCAGGACCCAGCGCCACTTCTGAGAGTCAGTGGCACATGCTGGTTTAAGATGCTAGCCCTACTTGTGAGTTTGGAAAAGGAAGGCAAGTGTGTGGCTGAACCAGCAGCAGGTGAAGTAGAAAAGTAGTTTAGTGAGTGTGGGAGAATACTCACCAAGTGAAAGAATGAAAGGCATAGAGGAAGAGATGCTTCGAGTGAATTCCCTAAACAGTCACTATTCTTGGCCTGGCTATAAAAGCAGCCCTGGTGAGAAAGTGGGAAATCAGTATATAGAAGAGAGGGGATGATTACAGAGGGTTCAAAACCCAAGCAGGGAAGTGTTGCCTGTCTTGTAGGAATATGAGAGCCACTGGTTGCAGGGTTGCTGGGGAGGTGCTGAATCCCTACCCAGAACTCCAGCCGTCTCCTTACTCCCAGCAGGAAGAGCCTGACAGCCAGATGCCAGAGGATGTGCACTGTGACAGACACAGGGCCAGGCGGAGGGCCTGCCAAGGGCACAGCCGTCTGAGGACAAGGAGGGCGGCTCTTCCCAGACACTCTGACTGACCTCTGATGCCACCTTTCTTCCTTTCGTCAAAGACAAGGATTTTGCCCAGAGTTTCTACATTGCAAGAAATACCCAAGAGAGATGTATTTGGCAATTAGGAAATCGCACAGGGGTCATTTCTGAAAGATCTCATAGTCCTGAATTCCCAGGTAAGCAGTGCTATTCACAGATCTGCTCAAACTTTCTTTTTTCAGTTTGACATGAAAGTCATTCAGGACTCTAGAAAAAAATAGCTGTATAATAAAAATGAATAAAAGCTGATGCTGTAGTGGTTTCCAGCAGAGAGGAAAGAAGGCTGTGAATGACACAGCCACTGACTATATATCATTGACTTTCCCCAGTCCTAAGCATAAAGTATCTTTTAGTAGAAATTGTGGATAATAACAGTCTGCTCCCACCTGCTTCTCACAGATGTTTTGGGACAGAGAAACTAATACAACCAGCGGTCCATCTCCCATCCCTCCATTCACTGCCCTTCTGGCATTAGCATGGTGATTTTTGCCATTGTCTCTAAGAAAGTGCTGGAAAAAAGATGTCTTCACATGAAAGGAATGTCATGGCTGTTATTATGTGGGGAAAAGAGCATAAAAGGAACACATTCAGCTCATTAGTTGGAAGTTTTGCAAAGAAGGAGAGTACCCAAGTCGATTTTCACTTTAACTTAGCCCCAAGCCCCATTTTTAAAATGCATTTGCATGTTCAAATGACAGGAAAGCAGGGGTTGAAACCAGCAGGATGAGTGGTTCCCTCCTACACTGTGGGAGGGAAGGATGGAAACTGGTACAGACTTTTCATAAACTAATGCTCATTTCTGTTGATCCATTCTACATTTCGGGAAATTATTTCAGTTTATATTTGTAATCTCAGTATTATTTTTGGCAATAAAAATTCAAACAACTCAAACTTGAACACCATAGAATCTTGAATGAACTATGGTGAATGAACTTACTATAGAAATTATTGCTGTAAAGTCACTGGACATTTTTAATGAAAGTTTAATGAAAGTTTTAAAGACACAGAAAATACTTTTTTAACCAGAAAAAGCAAGATATAAAATTGTCAATAAATACAGTTAATGTTATATCAAATATACATTTAAAATATGAAAATGAAATATGTACAGATGAGAACAGTGTTTTCCTCTCTGGCTGGTTAGGTCTTCTATTCTGTATGTTCCAAAGGGCATACCTAATACATGGAGATGCATATTTTTAACATTCTAAAGATGTTTTCTTTAGTAACGTCAAATAATGATTTCATCAGACGAGCTAATGGAACCAGTCATATAGGAAAAAAAAATCATAACACCAATTTAAGGTAGGACAATTTTCAGAGAGGATAACCATTTCATTGTTAGTTTGTTTTTTAACTTTGTTATTGTACTCCTCACAAGACATTGAAACTATTTAATTTCACTTTGCTCAAAGACAGAAAGGAAGCCACTTCTCTAAAACCTAATAATTTGAGAATATTTTTTTTCCAAGGTCGAGGAGCATATAAACCAGAAGCCGGTAATAAGAATGTCAGACTGGTCAAACGACAGTGGAAGACAGTAGAAATGTGGAGAGAGAAGATTTGATAGGTTAGTTGCTTTTTCAAATGATCCCTTCTATCAGGGGAAAGTATCATTTATCACAGACAAACTCCAGGGATGAAATGTGATCCCAGGAATAAGCTAGAGATGATAGGCTTCACTAGACACCAGGGGTTTTTTTTTCTCTGAGCCATTTTCAGGAGCTTCTCAGTCACAGGAAGGTAAGACAAACACTACATGTGTGTCTGTGTGTGTGTAGGCGTACGGGTGCCCAATATACGGAGATGTGAATGTGTGTTATCTCACGTGTATATTGATCTTTGTCTCTTGGCTTCAGAGCTTTAAGAAATAAACAACACACTCCAACAAGTTTCATGGCAGTGACATGAAAACAAGATAAATTTTACAAAGCCTACTTAGTATGCCTGTTACACCTAAGTCCACTGGGCAACATCTATTTTAAACGTCTTATTTTAAAGAAGTCCATCATTTCATCAAATCTGGACTTAGGGGGAGTCATTAAATTTCCTCAAATGAAAGGTATCTATAATATATTTACCCAAAATGCACTTCATGATTTATACAGCTTGGGAATAAACTATAACTGACAGATACAGTAGTAGAACTTGAGCTATCCAATCCACTTTTATTATTTCTTGGGATCATAAAATGCAAGAATGCTATGTGAGTCATTAATTATATATGCAAAACAACAAATAAATATTGGCTTACATGCCAACTTTAGTTGAACTTATTGGTGAGAATCCCTTAGAAGAAATGGTGTAGCCATCATGGTCAACAAAGGAGTCCAAAATGCAGTACTCGGATGCAATCTCAAAAACTACAGAATGATCTCTGTTCATTTCCAAGCAAACCATTCAATATCACGGTAATCCAAGTCTATGCCCCAACCAGTAACACTGAAGAAGCTGAAATTGAACAGTTCCATAAAGACCAACAAGACCTTCTAAAACTAACACCTGAAAAAGATGTCCTTTTCAGTACAGGGGACTGGAATGCAAAAGCAGGAAGTCAAGAAACATCTGGAGTAACAGGGAATTTTGGCCTTGGAGTACGGAATGAAGCAGGGCAAAGGCTAACAGAATTTTGCCAAGAGAACACACTGGTCATAGCAAACACCCTCTTCCAACAACACAAGAGAAGGCTCTACACATGGACATCACCAGATGGTTGACATTGAAATCAGACTGATTATATTCTTTGCAGGCAAAAAAGGAAAAATCTATACAGTCAGCAAAAACAAGACGAGGAGCTGACTGTGGCTCAGACTATAAACTCCTTATTGTCAAATTTAGACTTAAATTGAAGAAAGTAGGGAAAACCAATAGACCATTCAGGTATGACATAAATCAAATCCCTTACAATTATACAGTGGAAGTTAGAAATAGATTTAAGGGACTAGATCTGATAGAGTGCCTGTAGAACTATAGAGGTTTGTGACATTGTGCAGGAGGCGGTGATCAAGACCATCCCCAAGAAAAAGAAATATAAAAAGGTAAAATGGTTATCTGAGAAGGCCTTACAAATAGCTGTGAAAAGAATAGAAGTGAAAGGCAAAGGAGAAAAGAAAGCTATACCCATTTGAATGCAGAGTTACAAAGAACAGCAAGGAGAGATAAGAAAGCCTTCCTCAGTGACCAGTACAAAGAAATAGAGGGAAACAATAGAATGGGAAAGACTAGAAATCTCTTCAAGATAATTAGAGATATTAAGGGACATTTTCATGTAAAGATGGGCACAATAAAGGACAGAAATGCTATGGACCTAACAGGAGCAGAAGATATTAAAAAGAGGTGGTAAGAACACACAGAAGAACTAGATAATAAAGATCTTCATGACCCAGATAATCATGATGGTGTGATCACTCACCTAGAGCCAGACATCCTGGAATCTGAAGTCAAGTGGGCCATAGGAAGCATCACTATGAGCAAAGCTAGTGGAGGTGATGGAATTCCAGTTGAGCTATTTCAAATCCTGAAAGATGATGCTGTGAAAGTGCTGCACTCAATATGCCAGCAAATTTGGGAAACTCAACCATGACCACAGGACTGGAAAAGTTCAGTTTTCATTCCAATCCCAAAGAAAGGCAATGACAAAGAATGCTCAAGTTACCTCACAATTGCACTCGTCTCACACTCTAGCAAAGAAATGCTCAAAATTCTCCAAGCCAGGCTTCAACAGTACGTGAACCATGAACTTCCAGATATTCAAGCCGGATTTAGAAAAGGCAGAGGAAGCAGAAATCAAAATGCCAGCAACCTTTGGATCATTGAAAAAGCAAGAGAATTCCCAAGAAAAAACATCTGTTTCATTGACTACGCCAAAGCCTTTGACTGTGTGGATCACAATAAACTGTGGAAAATTCTTAAAGAAATGGGAATACTAGACCACCTGACCTGCCTCCTGAGAAATCTGTAAGCAGGTCAAGAAGCAACAGTTAAAATTGAACATGGAACAGCAGACTGGTTCCAAATTTGGAAAGGAGCACGTCAAGGCTGTATGTTGTCACCCTGCTTATTTAACTTCTATGCAGAGTACATCATGAGAAACGCTGGGCTGGAAGAAGCACAAGCTGGAATCAGACTGCCAGGAGAAATATCAATAACCTCAGATATGCAGATAACACCACCTTTATGGCAGAAAGCTAAGAGGAACTAAAAAGCCTCTTGATGAAAGTGAAAGAGGAGAGTGAAAAAGTTGGCTTAAAGCTCAACATTCAGAAAACTACGATCATGGCATCCAGTCCCATCACTTCATAGCAAACAAATGGGGAAACAATGGAACCAGTGACAGACTTTATTTTCTTGGGCTCCAAAATCACTGTAGATGGTTACTGCAGCCATGAAATTAAAAGACACTTACTCCTTGGAAGGAAAGTTATGACCAAACTAAACAGCATATTAAAAACCAGAGACATTACTTTGCCAATAATGGTCCGTCTAGTCAAGGCTATGGTTTTCCCAGTGGTCATGTATGGATGTGAGAGTTGGACTATAAAGAAAGCTGAGCACTGAAGAATTGATGCTTTTGAACTGTGGTGTTGAAGAAGACTCTTGAGAGTCCATTGGACTGCAAGGAGATCCAACCAGTTCATCCTAAAGGAAATCAGTCCTGGGTGTTCATTGGAAGGATTGATGCTGAAGCTGAAACTCCAATACTCTGGCCACCTGATGCAAAGAACCTATTCATTGGAAATGACCCTGATGTTGGGAAAGATTGAAGGCAGGAGCAGAAGGGGACAACAGAGGATGAGATGGTTGGATGGCATCACTGACTCAATGAACATGAATTTGAGTAAGTCTTGGGAGTTGGTGATGGACAGCGAAGCCTGGCATATTGCCTTTCATGGGGTCACAAAGAGTTGGACATGATTGATTCAACTGACTGACTGGTAGAAATGTTCCTTAATAATACCTTCAAATTTTGGGGTGCTTACTGTGGGCCTTGGTGGTGCTGGTTTAGTTGCTAATTTTTTTCTGACTCTTGTGACCCCACACACTATAGCTCAGCAGCCTTCTCTGTCTATGGGACTTCCCAGGGAAGAACACTGGAGTGGGTTACCTTTAACTGACCCAGCTATCAAACCCAGGCCTCCTGGATTTTTTTTTTTATTTAACCAACTGAGCCTTATACTATGCTAAACATATATTTAATCAACACAATAACAGTCTGAGGTACAAACTATAAATGTGTCATTTTACATATAAAGATACTGAGGTTTGGTAAAATTGCTCCAGGCTCCCTGACTGAGTGAGCCCTTGAGTAAGATTAGGCATCTAAACATTTATCAACAATTATGTAACTATGGTGCTGCCAGGAACACTGTATTGAGAGGACTCTCAGGCTTCCCTGTAGGCTAAGGAGAAATGCATTTTGTGATTGCTTAGCCATTTCAGCCATGAAGTTGCGTATCATCACACCTGCTTGTTAGCCAACACTCATCCAGTTATTTGGAGACAAAGATACAGAAGCAAATTGATATGGTCAAATAGCTCCAAAGCCAGTTCTATAAACATAGTCCTGCTAATCTCCCCTCCCACTGAAAGTAAAGTCAAGTTATATAAGCATTTCTCCTATGCTTTTCTTTTAAATGAGAAATAATCACTTTAGCACCTATAATCAAGACAACTTTCAGACCACCAAGTTACTCACATTGCCTCTGTGAAAGGTGATTCAATACTCAAAATGAGAGCTCCAAGAAAGTGGCATTTGAAAGAAGTGGAAGATATGAAATTAATCATTTTCAGGAAACTTGCAAGGCAATATATTTCTTATGTATATAATAATCCACATTACAGGTACTGTACACACACTTCAATGGACCATTTATTTCCTGTTGTTTGTTATGTGGTACTATATTAGCATAGTGTAGAAGATGTGAGGTAGAAAAGTGAGGTGCTTTTTATGTCTACTTTAAGCTGTTAGTTTTACTGCGTCTCAAGATGTACAGGATCGTCTTGTAGTCAAATCGAGCTATAAAGACTAAATTGAACTATCCCCGTGGAACAGCTGTTAAATCTCCAGGGAGTGGGCAGGTCCCGAAAGCAAGGAATGACGGATTGCAGTGGGGATGCTGCAGAAATGCAACCTGCCAGAGAGGGGTCTGTCCGGATGCGGCTGCGCTTCTTGAATTACCTTTGGTGACTGACGGGTATCACCTTAAATTTGTGCCCTGATTTGTTGATTCCCTGAGTCTCCTGCTCACCTCCGAACTTTCCCAAACTCAGTAACTGTGAGAGTCTGAACACTGGCAAAGGACAGAAGCGTCATCCTTCTCAGAAGCCCTTACTTAGCACATCTGTGGCTCAGTGACTTGGAAGAAAGCTGATTTTGTAGTTGATACCATGTCTTTGGGGGAAACTAAGCCTGAGTAGGGAATAAAAGTGTTTGTACATGTAATTAATGGTGCAAACAATGCCTTTCCATGTGGGATTCCTAAAGAAAAAAGACAAAGTGTATAAATGTGTGTGTGTGTCTGTGTGTCTGTGTGTGTATGTGTGTAGTAATAGGAAATTTCACCTAAGCAAGGTGATAGAAGCAATTTGGGAGAAAAATAATGTGTTTATCCCACCCTTTAAATTGAGAAGTTTAACAGTAATGATTCTTTATCTGCAAAGAACCAAAAATTATTTTTTTGAACTTTCCCCCTCAAGTGCATTAATGATAAAATAGATCTTTTATGATTCATATTAATAATACTGCCAATTAAACTCAGAAAGAAAGTATGGTAGCGAAATTTTTGGTAGCTTGGCAAGTGCTACAATAGTTTAAAATCAACAAAACATTTATTAAAATTGAAGCTAATGATCCTCTCCAAAAAGGAAATGATAAAAGCTATCAATATTCATAAATTCATGGGATTTTTCCCCCCTTATTCTTCTCCCTGACTTCCCTTTTTTTGCTCTGTATATTCAGTGACTTATTATTTAATATATCTTATCATTTAATATATTTTCTAATATAATTTATGTGTGGTGTTTTCTATGAATGTTGCCACAGTGTAATAGGGAAGACAGATTTGACTCCATATTGGACCTGTTTCTTTTACTTTAACATTTATATTCTGTTGTTTTACTACAAGTTAAGAATGTTGTCAATAGCCTGAAATATACAGGAGAGCCTGATCTCAATGCTCTGCTCATTAAAGATATAACACTTTTTCATTCATACAGATAAAAACTTGCCAAACAGAGAATAACATCTGTCTTATTGGAGGTTTAAGGAATACCATGATCTGACCTATGTGGACAACTGCAATAACAAAGGATTTTTACATCAGCAAGTATGCAACAGGCTCACTCCTTCCTATTTTTGCATTAAAAAGTCTAAATTTTAGCTTGGAGGGGATGGTTCTTTGGGACTCCTAGGTCTGCTGGCTTTTTGAAGAAAGTCGCTGTTCCTTGCCTCAAGACCTCATCTCTCCATTTATTGGCCTACTGTGGGGCAAACAGCGCAAGTGTGGACTTGATAACAATAGGAATTGGGTTTATTTATATCTAAGGCTCACCCACTCCCATGTTCTTGCCTGGAGAACCCCAGGGACGGCGGAGCGTCCTGGTGGGCTGCCGTCTATGGGGTCGCACAGAGTCGGACACGGCTGAAGCGACTTAGCAGCAGCAGCAGCATATCTAAGGCTCAGGTTCTCACACTTTTGAAGCCAGTTTGTGAACAATGAAAGTAGCAATGTTTCCTTAAGTTCCTTGTGGTTCAATGTGTCATTCCAACTCTTCCCACATGACAGGTATTTCTGTTCTCCTTTCAGGTGCGTTGACAGTCATGATATTAGTCTAAGCTAAACTAGTTCAGTTGGTAAAGAATCCACCTGCAATGCAGAAGACCCAGGTTCAATTCCTGGGTCAGGAAGATCCCCTGGAGAAGAGATAGGCTACCCACTCCAGGATTCTTGGGCTTCCCTTGTGGCTCAGCTGGTAAAGAGTCCACCTGCAATGCAGGAGACCTGGGTTTGATCCCTGGGTTGGGAAGATCCCCTGGAGAAGGGAAAGGCTACCCACTCCTGGAGAATTCCATGGCCTGGAGAATTCCATACAGTCCATGGGGGTCACAAAGAGTCAGACACGACTGAGCGTCTTTCACTTTCAAACTCCCTAGTGGTATGTGATTCCACTGTTTCTGCAGATTAAACTCAATGAAATGGGTATGTTATGAAATACTTTGGGGGAATAATATTGAGGAGCAATGGGCAGGAGTATGCTTTCCTGACCTATGCCTAAACAAAATGTCATCAGCAAGTTAGTGCTTAGCTTAATTAGTTAATGAATAACATTAGCACTTCCTAACTTTGTAGCTCAGCTGGTAAGGAATCTGCCTGCAATGCAGGAGACTGTGGTTCAATTCCTGGGTCAGGAAGATCTGCCGGAGAAGGGATAGGCTATCTACTCCAGTATTCATGGGCTCCCCTGGTGGCTCAGCTGGTAAAGAATCTGCCTGCAGTGTGGATTAGTTAATTAGTTAATGAATAACCTTGGCACATATGCGTAACATTGTCAAAAGCCTGGAGCCTGAGCCAGGGACAAGCCTTTTAAAATATTATAGACTTTAACCAAACTGTGATTTTTCCATAAGCAAGGCTGTTTCTCATGCTGGAATCCAATGGTAACTTAAAAAAAAAATGTGTTAATACATGGAACCTCCAAACATAAAATATTTTTTATACATTATACTTATCAAGGAAAAAATAAAAAACATAAAGATCATTTAAATTCCAATTTTTCCAGGTAGTCCAGTGATCAGATTGCAAGGAGGGGCAGCATCTACTAGTCAATCATAAGGGGGTCTAGTCTTGTGAAAGCTTTTACAGTGCTGTTAGTTTAATGGACCTCTGCTTCTAGCAGGATGGAGTGGTGTGATTTTCTCTATTTCTCCCACCAAGTACAACTAAAAACTCTAACATTACATATAAATAAAACCAAACAAAGTTCTAAATGGTGGAAAGAAGAAAGCAAGCATGTATTGGGATCTTGGGACCCAAGGAGCAACATCAAAAATTTAACCTCTGTCCTTCAAAATGCCCAACTTTTTAACAACGGCAATAAGTAGACAAATACATAATTCACCAGCAATAGAATTTAGTAGAATCTGTGGTGCTTTTGCGGCATTTCTCAGGGATAATAAAGAGACCCAGAATAGATTGCAAGCCCTGCCCACACATGGCACAAACTCAGAGCCAGGAACATGGAATTCAGTAGGCACCTCTAAAGCATTTGTTTCCCCCAATTACACAGTGCATACCCCCTCAGACCCTACTGGGCCTCCCTCTCGCCGATTTCCCCTGGGCGTCTATTCAGACATCCAAGAGTGTGCCGTAAGTGTATTCTGAGGAAGTGCCAGGTGTGTGATGGGGAAAGCAAGTCCCAACCACACTGAAGTGTTGAAATCATCAGGCTGGAATGGATTCGGACTTACCACAGTATAGATCTGATGTTTTCGCCTCTTAGCCAGGTCAATTACGTTTATTCCATTGTAGTACAGGTTTTCAATACATCCATGGAAGTTTTTCTTCAAAAAGGTCCCAGGTTTGCCTGGCACTGGAATTCCTCCAAAACTAAGCTTTATGAAAAAAAAAAAAAAAAATCAACTTTTAGTTATAAGCTCTAAAAAAGGATTAAAGGAAATGGAAAGTAAGCAAGTGAATTTCAGTAGATTCAATTGTAGCATGAGCCAAGTGGCTCAAACAATTATAGATGCCACTTGATTACACATTTAAAAGGATACTGATTAGGCCACATAAAAATAACTATAATTGCTTGCTTTTTAAGAGCTTATTTTACAAAACTATTTTACATCCTTTTTGAACCCTTCTAATACTAAATACAACAATAATTTACAGTAGGAGGAAAAAAGCAAAGAAAATCAACATCTTTATATTTATCTTTATGCAAATATCTTAGTATAATCAAAGTAAAACCAAGGAACAAATAAAATATACCTCTATTCAGGCCTAGTGTAATCTGTATTATATCAAAAACACCTTATCAACACAGATGCTACTGAAATATTTTATAAAGATGAAAAATAGGAAACAATTCAAATATCTCATACATCTATTTAGAGGGAAAAACTGAGAATTGATATAATAGACTCCTACTTAGCTGTCAATAATGCTGCTTAGAAAACATTTGTTGTAAAGTGGAAAATGAGTGGAATGTTGATTTAAAAATGCAGGAGTTATAGTTGGGAGTAAGGTATGATGTCAATAATAAAAAATGGGCTTACAATTTAGATTTGAGGAAATAACACGGAACTATTAATGGTAGTTGTCTCTGGGAAAGCAATGGAATACTAGTTATCTTTACTACTTCCTTTTCCAGTAAAAATTACTACAAATCACTTTTGGAAAGAAAATATCTTTTTTAAAGCAAACCTGATCTGTTATGAATATTCTTCCTATTTTAAAACAGAAGCAGAGTAGTTTCTATCATCACGCTTATCCCAATACCATTTAGTGAGTAACCCAGTTTCTCTTCACTGCTTTGAAATGTTACCTTTGGCATATAATACTTAAATAGTATGAATGTATATTTCAGAAAGATTTGTTCTCCCAGTGGAAATGTCCTCTCATATGAATAGCTACAGATAAAGCAAAGGCTGTTTACAGATGTCTATTTTTTCCCCCATAAATTCCACACTATTTCTAAAAACTGTTTCTTTATAGATTTACGGTAAGAATGATTAACCCTGCTGCTCATGTCTACTTTATATTGTTTTACTCTAAGATAATTATTTTATATTTTGCCTATTTTAGTTTTAAAATTTAATTTCAGAATAATTTTATTTAAAATAGTTTATTGGAAGTTTGAGAATTAACATGGAATTTGTTATTTCCATGAACACATTTACCTAAAGAAGAATGTTGTTTTTAAAATATTTCATCTTCAAAAAATAAAAATAAAAATAAAATATTTCATCTTCCTATACAAGAATTGAGTCTTTTTCTATTTTCAAAATATTTTTATTAAGGCCTCTCACCTAAGGTTATTATTTTACTTTTCTCATTCACATATTCATCATCAACTTAATTCCACTGAATTTCAAGCTTTTAACAATTTCCACTGTATGAAATCTAAAAAAATGTATTATGCAAATATCAGATCATTATGCTATACAAAACTAGCATAACATTATATGTCATTTATATCTCAACAAATTCCAATGTAAATTCCTTGTTTTTATTAATCAAAATTTTATTAAGAAAATTACATGCCTCTCCTATTGTTTTCTCTATCCAGACACCTGTATATTAAATAAGTTATTTTTTAGCTAATTTCACTGAACTTTTGAAGGTACTAATCATATGAAATATTTAAAATACTTTCTTCTTTCTACATGCCAATTTTTATACATTTTTTGTTTCATTTTCCTCACCAGAACTTTCTAAAATATAGCCAAAACAACAATAAACAATAATTATAGTATAGAACATTAGGAAAAAATAAAAAACAAAAATAACAGTATTTTTGTATATTTCCCAGTATATACTGATTCTGATTCCACATCACATTAAAGAGATACCCCTAATCTCATTTCCACATAAATTATTTAGTTGCTTACTTATTTATTATTTGTTTGAAATGAGGAATGAGTGCTCAGTTTTATTCATTGACTGGTGTTTCAAAAATTCATATGACAGAATACAGGGTATTTTGCATTTAATCTGTTGGTAGGTTGAATTATATTAATAGATCATAAATTAATAGATTCTCTTTGAACCACATGTGTGTTCTATTTGCCTTGAAATACATGTGCTCCCACTTTAAATAGTAAATGAGTTTGAGCTCTAGTTTTCTTCTGCAAAGTATTTAGATCAAGTCTAAATTTGTCTTTCAGTAAAACTCTAGAAGTTTTATCTTTGGCTTTATTTAAAAATGACTCATAACTCTTGAGACATATTCTGGAAAACAAAAAAAATGAGTTTGTCAATTCTAAAAATACTTTGTAAAAGGACTGCTTTGATAATTTCCTTGTTGATTTATTGCAGTATTCCAGTATTTTCAATTCGAGTCATTTGCATTAAAAAGATTCCTTTCCCTTTTGTAAATTGCATAAATCAAATTTGTAAGGTAAAAACAGAGTTGACTATTTGTTACTTTTATTTATTTTTTAAAACACTTTATTATGTTAGAGCAGCTTTTGTTTCACAGCAGAATTGAGAGGAAGGTAGAGAGTTTTCGCACATACTCTGTGCCTCCAAACATGCATAGTCTCCTCTATGATTAACAAAAGCTTCCATCAGTGGTTTGTTTCAATTGGTGAACCTACATTCATACATCATAATCACCCCAAGTCCATAGGATACATTATGTTTTACCTTTGGTATTGTACATTCTATGGGTTTGGACAAATGTATTATTACATGCATCCACCAGTACAGTATCATATAGAATAGTTTCGCTGATGTAAAAAATCCTCTTTTCTTTGCTAATTCATCCTTTCCCTAGCTGCTGATTCCAATTCCTGGCAACCAGTTATCTTTTAACTGTTTCAATAGTTTTACCTTTTCAGAATGTCATATTGTTGGAATCACATAGTAAGTAACCATTTCAGATTGGCTTCTTTCACTTAATAATATGAATTTAAGGTTTCACCATATCTTATAAGGCTTGAAAGTTCATTAATTTTTTTGGCATTGAATAATATTCCATTGTCTGTATGTAGCACAGTTTGTTTACACATTCACATGCAGAAAGACATCTTTATTGCTTCCAAGTTTTGACAGCTATGAATAAAGCCACTATAGTCATTAATGTTGAGATTTTGTGTGGACATAAGTTATTATTCTTTTTATAATTTTAAATATATAATGAAAATTTTGTTTGTTTTTTGGGCCACCTTCAATTTGTGGGAAAAAAATAATGTTCTACTTCACTTAGCTGTGATTTAAGAAAACAGTAGAGCAATATTCAAAAAAGAGAAAGAACAATTTTTTAAAAAAAAATTAAGTGGCCAAAAGAAAAAGAAACACGTTTGAAGGATTTGGAGTAGAGAGTTTTTAAGTCAAACAGTAGGGGGGGGAGAGTATATATTACAAAATTGTAGTTTCCCATTTCATCAAGGAAAGAAAACTCTTTCTAGTCTGGGTGAAAGATAAGAGGAGAAAATTAGTGGAGACAAAAGTGCCGTGGATTACATACTGTGGGACTTGTCTTTTTGCTTCTCTCTGGGAGACTGAAACCTGATGAGTGAATGCAGTGAATGTGGACGAAGGTCACAAGACAGATTTTGGAAAATGCAAGGAGTTATTTCTCCCCTGATTTCTACAACAGGGATGCCTGTAAGCCTGCTAAAAATGTTTCAAATTTATCATGGGCTCAGCTAAACTTAGCTGCAAGAGAGACAGGTTAGCAACAGCTATATGAAGTTGCAGCACAGAAGTTTCCGAGGGCTGGTTCTTAACGGCCTGATCACTGGAGCGCTGGATGAGGTAGACTGCTGAGGGCCCCCGGGCCGTGAAAGCAGGACGGGGAATATGGACGGACTGAGGTCCTCAGTGAGTGTCTAAAGTCCTAGGAGCTGATTTGGAGGTCCAGATGTTCAGGGGACTGGACCTCACAGCCGGAGGCCCTCGCAGGTACATGGACAATGGCTACAGAAGCCATTACACCCATGCAAGGCTATCCACAAGCCCCGGTCAGTGATGAGCGCATGGAAACGGAAAGAAGGAGCAAGAAGAAACTGTACTGTAACTCAGTACCTACAGAAGAGTGCAGTAATTTTAAATAGGCACTAACTAGATTTGCTCTTCCTTGGTGGCTCAGGTGGTAAAGCGTCTACCTACAAAGAGGGAGACCTGGGTCTGATCCCTGGGTTGGGAAGATCTCCTAGAGAAGGCAATGGGAACCCACTCCAGTACTCTTGCCTGGAAAATCCTATGGACAGAGGAGCCTGGTAGGCTACTGTCCATGGGGTGGCAAAGAGTCAGACACGACTGAGCGACTTCACTTTCACTTTCAACTAAATTTTAAATAGACACTAACATTCTAACCTATCATCTAACCTATCATCAAGGTTAGATTTTTCTGCTACAGAGGAATCAGGGACTGGTGAATATATTAAAGTCATGTGGGGAAAGAAGCAAAACTGTATTTATGCAAGTCTGAGTGTGAGTGTAAATTTTGAACCTGTTTTATATTTTAAATTTTTCGAGTAGAGAATTTGAGATTATAATTATACTATTGAATTACAGATTTAGTTCATTATCACAAAGTTAGAATGGAAAAACGTGCTTCATATATTATTGATTTTCTTTCCTATGTCTCTATTAGTAATTTTTCTAAATACTTCATAAATATTTGTAAGCTATACTTGTTGTATACTTCTTAATTGTATATTACTAGTCATATCCCTTAAATCATTTGCATTTATAACTTTACCTTATTTATTAAAATTGCAAGAACAAAAATCAAAATCTTGCTTTAAACTATATTTTTGTCCAAAAGTCACCTAGACTAAGATCACTGCTGTGTATGACCTGGGATGGTCAAATGATTATAGCAATCATTTGCAAAAATTGAATATTGATCACTTTTAAACTGTTCTCCTGCTTAGTTCAGCTGGCATCTTAGTTTCACTAAAATTCTTAACACTAGCTTTTCTCCTTGAACTCTGCCCGTTAGTTTATTCATCTAGTAAACTTAACTGGAAAAGCAATGACCACTTCCTTTAGCCTGGCTCCTGACCCCTGAATCTTAGAAAACATGCAACTCACATCGAGACAGTGTCAGTCAACATCTAATTGCTAAAAATAAGCTTTTTTTTTTTTTTGCATTTGATTGATTATTTAATATACATATATATATGTGTGTATATATATATGTATATATGTGTGTGTGTGTGTGTGTGTGTGTGTGTGTGATCCGTACAGGCATTTTAAAATAAGGACCACAAAAATTAGTATTTGTTGTAGCTGTTTAGTTGCTAAATCATATCTGACTCTTTGTGATGCCAAGGACAGCAGCCCTCCAGGCTCCTCTGCCCGTGGGTTCTCCAGGTAATAATACTATGGGGGGATTGCCATTTCCTTCTGCAGGGTGTCTTCCTGACCCAGGACTAACCCTGCATTGGCAAGTGAATTCCTTACCACTGAGCAATCAAGGAAGTCCCCAAGTAACTTTTACAACACCTGTTATAGACAAGGAGACAGTGGAAACAGTGCCAGACTTTACTTTTTGGGGCTCCAAAATCACTGCAGATGGTGACTGCAGCATGAAATTAAAAGACACTTACTCCTCAGAAGGAAAGATATGACCAACCTAGATAGCATATTAAAAAGCAGAGACATTACTTTGCCAACAAAGGTCCGTCTAGTCAAGGCTATGGTTTTTCCAGGGGTCGTGTATGGATGTGAGAGTTGGACTGTGAAGAAAGCTGAGTGCTAAAGAATTGGTGCTTTTGAACTGTGGTGTTGGAGAAGACCTTTGAGAGTCCCTTGGACTGCAAGGAGATCCAACCAGTCCATCCTAAAGGAGATCAGTCCTGGGTGTTCACTGGAAGGACTGATCTTGAAGCTGAAACTCCAACACTTTGGCCACCTCATGCGAAGAGTTGACTCATTGGAAAAGACCCTGATGCTGGGAGGGATTGCGGGCAGGAGGAGAAGGGGACGACAGAGGATGAGATGGTTGGATGGCATCACTGACTCAATGGACATGACTTTGAGTAAACTCCGGGAGTTGGTGATGGACAGGGAGGCCTGGCATGTTGCGATTCATGGGGTCACAAAGAGTCGGACACGACTGAGTGACTGAACTTACAGTTTTAATCTTATTTTTCCTTTTCAACAGTACTAATTTTTCTATCTCTGCTTTAAGTTTGCATAAATTTAATTGATGTGTCTTTGTGTCAAATTCCAACTTTAAAAAAATAATCATTTTGGCATTTTTTGCCATAAGAGTGTTAACTGCAAACCATACATGCCTGGTGTTTAATTATTAGGCAAATATGAGGGTATTAACCCCCTAAGGAAATTTAGAAAAAAATTTAACTGTGTTACTACAACTATAAGGATGATCAATTTTGCTTTATTCTATTATGCTTATTAATTTTTGATTATTTCATCTTTTATGATTTTTGCTATGTAGACTGTGTAACATTTAGACTTTTTCAAAAGTTGACTTAGAAAATAATCTCTAGTACTTGGATGCAATCTCAAAAATGACAGAATAATCTCTGTTCATTTCCAAGGCAAACCATTCAATATCACGGTAGTCCAAGTCTATGCCCCGGCCAGTAATGCTGAAGAAGCTGAAGTTGAACAGTTCTATGAAGACCTACAAGACCTTTTAGAACTAACATCCAAAAAAGATGTCTTTTTCATTATAGGGGACAGGAATGTAAAAGTAGAAAGTCAAGAAATACCTGGAGTAACAGGCAAATTTGGCCTTGGAGTACAGAATGAAGCAGGGAAAAGGCTAATAGAGTTTTGCCAAGAGAATGCACTGGTCATAGCAAACACCCTCTTCCAACAACACAAGAGAAGACTCTACACATGGACATCACTAGATGGTTGACACCAAAATCAGATTGATTCTATTCTTTGCAGGCAAAGAAGGAGAAGCTCTATACAATCAGCAAAAACAAGACTGGGAGCTGACTGTGGCTCAGATCATGAACTCCTTATTGCCAAATTCAGACTGAAGAAAGTGGAGAAAACCACTAGACCATTCAGGTATGACCTAAATCAAATTCCTTATGACTATACAGCAGAACTGAGAAATAGATTTAAGGGACTAGATCTGCTAGACAGAGTGCCTGATGAACTATGGACGGAGGTTCATGACATTGTACAGGAGACAGGGATCAAGACCATCCCCAAGAAAGAAAAATGCAAAAGAGCAAAATGGCTGTCTGAGGAGGCCATATAGGCCAAAATAGCTGTGAAAAGAAGGGCAGCGAAAAGCAAAGGAGGAAAGGAAAGATATACCCATTTGAATGCAGAGTTCCAAAGAATAGCAAGGGGAGATAAGAAAGCCTCTCTCAGCGATCAATGCAAAGAAATAGAGGAAAACAACAGAATGGGAAAGACTAGAGATCTCTTCAAGAAAATTAGAGATACCAAGGGAATATTCCATGCAAAGATGGGCTCAATAAAGGACAGATATAGGTATGGACCTAAGAGAAGCAGAAGATATTAAGAAGTGGTGGCAAGAATACATAGAAGAACTGTACAAAAAAGATCTTCATGACCCAGATAATCACGATGGTGTGATCACTCACCTAGAGCCACACATCCTGGAATGTGAAGTCAAGTGGGCCTTAGAAAGCATCACTATGAGCAAAGCTAGTGGAGGTGATGGAATTCCAGTTGAGCTATTTCAAATCCTGAAAGATGATGTTGTGAAAGTGCTGCACTCAGTATGCCAGCAAATCTGGAAAACTCAGCAGTAGCCACAGGACTGGAAAAGTTCAGTTTCCATTCCAATCCCAAAGAAAGGCAGTGCCAAAGAATGCTCAAACTACTGTACAATTTCACTAATCTCACATGCTAGCAAAGTGATGTTTAAAATTCTCCAAACCAGGCTTCAGCAATATGTGAACCCTGAACTTCCAGATGTTCAAGCTGGTTTTAGAAAAGGCAGAGGAACCAAAGATCAAATTGCCAACATCTGCCAGATTATCAAAAAAGCAAGAGAGTTACAGAAAAACATCTATTTCTGCTTTATTGACTATGCCAAAGGCTTTGACTGTGTGGATCACAATAAACTGTGGAAAACTGTGAAAGAGATGGAAATACCAGACCACCTGACCTGCCTCTTGAGAAACCTCTATGCACGTCAGAAAGCAACAGCTAGAACTGGACATGGAACAACAGACTGGTTCCAAATAGGAAAAGTAGTACGTCAAGGCTGTATATTGTCAGCCTCATTTGAAAAGACCCTGATGCTGGGAAAGATTGAGGGCAGGAGGAGAAGGGGATGACAGAGGATGAGATGGCTAGATGGCATCACTGGCTCAATGGACATAGATTTGATAAACTCCAGGAGTTGGAGATGGACAGGGAGGCCTGGCGTGCTGTGGTTCATGGGGTCACAAAAAGTCAGACATGGCCAAGTGATTGAACTGACTTACTGATGGTTATCTAACTTTTTAGACTAAAGTTTTGGATTTTTTCTTGGAAGCCAATTTTTTTTTTCTTCAATCCTTACTTGCTTTGAATTTTGATTACCAAAGCTATTGTCACGGGCTTCCCAGGTAGCACCAGTGGTAGAGAACCTGCCTGCCAACATAAGAACGGGTAAGAGACAGCGGTTCTATCTTGGGTGGGAAGACCCCCTGGAGGAGATCCCCTGGAGGAGTGTGATGAAATGAAATTACAGGATGATGCTCTGTAATCTGCATTAAAACCATTTCACCAATAACTCAAGCACAAGTATAGTTTACTGAATTTCAAGGGTTACAAGCACCAGGAAAGGGTGTTGCTAAAGCTATTAAAAACAAAACAAAACAACAACAAAAAACCCTGAGGACTTCGCAGATGGTGCTAGTGGTAACAAATCGGCCTACCACTGCAGGAGGCATGAGCTGCGAATTCTATCCCTGGGTCAAGAACATCTGCTGGAGGAGGGCATGGCGACCTACTCCAGGAATCTTGCCTGGAAAATCGCCTGAATAGAAAAGCCTGGCGGGTTACAGTCCATGGGGTAGCCAGGGTCAGACACCCCTGAAGTGACTCAGCACACATGCAAGCTATTATTACTATTATTAATTAATCTGCTCATTTATTTTTCCACTTTGAAATACTTTTTAAAGGAAATTCTATGTTGTGGCAACTTGTTACAAAGTTGCATAAATTTGTATCAGAGTCCATCTTCAGCTTACACAGGGAAGAGGTTAAAATCACTGTCTCTGGAGCTTCTCTTGCTGGATTTAAACCCAGATCTTTCTAGTACTTTCTATAGGACCTTGGGCAAAATACCTAACTGTTATAAGATTGATTTTCCTTTTACATAAAATGAGGATAATGATCATACTGATCTCATATAAACAACATAGCTTGATTGGATTAATGTGAGACTTAAAAGATTTCCTGTCAAGGGTCAAGCACTTACTATTCAGCATGAGGAACTGTATTTAATATGTAACAACCAACAGTAGAAAGTAATCTGGAAAAGAATTCTGAAGAGTACAGCCCCCCCCCCCACACACACACGTATATAATTTTGCTGTACATCTGAAATTAACTCACTGTAAATCAACTATACTTCAAAAAAAGAAAAAAATGCCAAGATTTCCTACCCTGAGGTCTTCTGAAGGATTCTTGGCATATTACCTTTTCTGTTTGCAGAATTGTTCTTCCCAGCAGCAACGTTTCAATTAAGAGGCTCTTCTAAAATGGTATTTTGCAGTTTTGTTTTCAACAATTTCTGAATAAAAGCTTTATGGATACTAACTTTGTTAATATTTTGCAGTCTGAAGCTTAAAATATTTTATATGGACATTTTACATCAATAGCAATTAAATGAAGTAACCTCTGTTCCAAATCCTGTAGAAGTTTCCTTCTGGTTTTTTAGATTTTCAGAACACTGGAACTAGATAGATATGTTGTGCCTGTCTTTGAAAAGGACCTTTGACCATTTATGGCTTCATATTTATTTGAAATGGGGAACAAAGAAAGAGAACTTGCTACTGATCAATATCTATTTTCAATTTTTTTTTGTTTTTAGTTTAGGAAAATTGGCCACTGCACAGTTGAATGTGGAGTGTGTGTCATGTTCTCTTTGGGTCGGAGGTACATTTCAGGCTCACTGCCTTCAGCATTCTTCTGATTCAGTCAGCATTCTTAAAAGTATCACTTACTTTTGTTTATTTCTTTAATTTCCTAGATACCTATCATAGAGTGATGGGGCTTTTCTCAGATATTTCAGTGGCTGTGTTGTATATTCTTTTTACTGTCTCACAGATATATCCCCATTTTGTTTTCAATTGCCCATGTAAAAATCCCATGGTCAGAGGAGCTGACACGGCTGAGAGTTGGACACAGCTGAGCCCACCCACACTTCCTTCAAACTGGAGTCTCCTTGAATTAATCTTTGTTTTTAAGCCAACCCTGGTTGTATGCTACAAACCTCTGCATTCACTGATTTGATTGTCTAGGGTGCACTTGATGTGATTTTGCCTTTCCATTCTTCTTGAGCATATTTCATCATGGGGGTCAGAGGGGAAGAGGTTGATGGTATTGAGTATTTCAGGGCACGTCATTTGCATGAAGAAGGAAGGCTTTCAGTATATACATCAGAGAGCTGCAAATACAGCTTCCTGTAGAACATGGGCTCCTATAACACAGAATAGTTGTGATATTGTAAGGGAAACAGATGCCCTGAGCTAGTTCTTTCCAGATAGCAATACGACAAATTCACTTTGTTGTTGTTGTTGTTGTTGTTGTTGTTGTTAAGCCCTGGCTTAAATGATGTCATCTCAACAATCCCTGAAAGTGAAATTGAAAGCCTCTCAGTCGTGTCCAACTCTTTGCGACCCTATGGATTATACAGTCCAAGGAATTCTGCAGGCCAGAATACTGGAGTGGGTAGCCCTTCCCTTCTCCAGGGGATCTTCCCAACCCAGGGATCAACCCAGGTCTTCTGCATTGCAGGCAGATTCTTTACCAGCTGAGCCACAATTAATATGTTTAACATTGCAAACTGTTTTCCTAATCTTTGAACTCCCAATCCCATTACCAACATCTATTTCTGTTATTCTTTCCATAGCCTTTGTTATCTTCTTTCTTACTGTGTAATTCACTAACTTGTTATGGATATTGCTTATAGATTGTCTCTCCCGCTAAAACTCAGGAATCACAAGGGTAGGTGTTTGTTCTTTTCATTAACATATTCCAAGCACTTAAAATGAAGCCTGATATATAATAGATGCCAAATAAATATTTGTTGAGTATTTTCGTATATCTCTCAAAAAAAGTTTCTCAAGGACATGGACCACATCTTGTCTATTTTTGAATATTTAATGCAAGAGGTACGATTCAAACATAAGAGATTTAGCAAATATTTGTTTTCATACAAAAGAGAACACTAGCAATTTACTTCTAAAGTTGTTTTACCTTATTGTCCTTTTGTCAATGTGACTGCTTTCATTTCTTACTTTTCTTATTTGCTTGTGCTTGGAAAATTGCATGTTGAGCCTTTTATTGTTCTTAGTGGTCAAGAAAACCAGGTGTTAGATTGTAAAGTTTCACTTAAAAGTCTGAGTGTCTTGGTCCATCTGGAAACCTGATGGGTTTTCTGGTGTCACAGGTGGACTCCAACTGGTTGAATCCCAGGAGAACGCTTGCTTTGATGTTAAATGCATGAGGCCCCAGACACTGCCACCCTGTCTTCCTTTGATCTCATTCCTCTTCTTTTGTCTGGCATTTGCTTGTCTCTTTTTCCATCTTTGATGTTACTTCTCTAGCAATGAGTTCCTTCCTCTTTACTGGTTTTTTTCTCTGGCTCTATTTGAATTTGAGAGTCTTCTTGTTCTAAAGATTCCTTTTTCTGTCAGACTTGGATTTCTGCCACATTTGAAGTTTCTCATTAGTGAATATTTGTCTCACTTTTGTTCTGATAGCCTATTTTGTAACGGAATGTCTGTGAAAAAGGAACCAAACAGCTGTCTTTTATTTTTATTTTTTTTCATGCTTTAAAACTTGGGCTGGCTTACTGTTTGTTAAACACAGAGACCACGGCCCTTCTGAGGAGCACCGTCAAAGGTGCATGAATTTCTGCCATTTCAAAAGAGACTGCTGCTAACTCGCCTCAGTCATGTCCGACTCTGTGCAACCCCAGGCTCCCCTGTCCCTGGGATTCTCCAGGCAAGAACACTGGTGTGAGTTGCCATTTCCTTCTCCAATGCACGAAAGTGAAAACTGAAAGTGAAGTCGCTCATTCGTGTCCGACTCTTAGCAACCTCATGGACTGCAGCCCACCAGGCTCCTCTGACCATGGGATATTCCAGGCGAGAGTACTGGAGTGGGGTGCCATTGCCTCAAAAGAGACTAGAGAACCCAATTTTCTTGTGGTGTCTCTTGATTTTTAAACATTGGCCTAAATTCAAATAGTTAACAAAGAAAAATGCCAGATGGGCCACATGAGATGAGGAAGGTCCAAGTCTTTTTCAGGGTGACCGTTCTGTGGCTCTGCTGTACTGTCTGATTTGATCAATGGCTCAGTGGGCACTTCTTGGAACTTCTGATCTTTATTTACTTTAGAAGGGCTGTAGTGCAAATGGTCTCTTATTTTTGTCCCTACTTTGAGAGGAGGTGATTGGTAACATTTTCAGTTCTTTATTGCTTCCATATAAAACCAATTGTTTCATAAATTATTTCAGCAAGGTACAATTGTCCATTTTTGCTTTGGTAAGGAAAAAAAACAAATCATATCTGACCCAGACTCAGCCCTGTGTTGAATAGAAGGAAACATTGATCCTGAAAGCCCTCCTTATTTACATAAAGCACCTCATTCATGGCCATACTTCCTGCCTGTGTTCCAGATTCAGTTACCCACCTTCACGTTGGCTTTGGCTCCTGACCCATATTCAGCTGTTTCCCCTTAACACCTTAGTTGAATCTGCCTTCAGCATCTCTCTTGGGAAACATTTTTTAAAGTAATAATAATAATAGCAGTATCTGAATAGGCACATGGAAATATCTCTATATCACTAATTATTAGAGAAATGCTAATCCAAACTACAATGAGGCATCCCTTCACGTCAGTCAGGATGGCTAACTTCAAAATGTCTGCAAGTAATAAATGCTAGAGAGGATGTGGAGAAAACAGAACCCTGTAGCCATTATGGAGAATAGTATGGAGTGTCCTTAAAAAACTAAAAACAAAGTTTCCATACGACCAAGGTATCCTACTCTGGGGCATAGATTCAGAAAAAACTATAATGCGAAAAAGGAACACGCACCCCAGTTTTCATAGTGGCGCTATTCACAACAGCCAAGACACGGAAGCAACTTTACCAATGGATGAGTACATAACAATGTGATATATGTGTATATATATCCAGCAGAATGCTACTAAGCCATAAAAAAGAATGAGGTGTTGCTATTTGCAGCCACAATGATGCAACTAAAGACTATCATATTAAGTCAGAAGGAAAAAGACAAATACCATATGATATCACATGTATGTGGAATCTCAAATATGACACAAATGAACCATCTATGAAACAGAAACAGAAGACAGAAGACACAGAGGACAGATTCGTGTCTGCCACGGGGGCGGGTCTGGGGGAGGGTTGGAGTGGGACGCTGGGGTTAGCAGGCCAAGCTATCACACAGAGGATGGGGGGAAAACAAGGTCCTATTCTATAGCACAACGAGCTACATTTGGTAGCCTATGATAAACCACAATGGAAAAGAATACTAGAAAAGAATACATATGTGTGTGTATAACTGAATCGCTGTGCTTTACAGTGGTAATTAACACAGCATTGTAAATCAACTATGTTTCAATTAAAAAAAAATAGTCTCATTTACTGACTAGCTTCATATATTGGGCCCTAGGCTTAGAGTTGGACTGCAAGGAGATCCAACCAGTCCCTCCTAAAGGAGATCAGTCCTGAATATTCATTGGAAGGACTGATGCTGAAGCTGAAACTCCAATACTTTGGCCACCTGATGCACAGCACTAACCCACTGAAAAAGACCCTGATGCTGGGAGGGATTGGGGGCAGGAGGAGAAGGGGATGACAGAGGATGAGGTGGCTGGATGGCATCACCGACTCGATGGACATGAGTTTGAGTGGGCTTCAGGAGTTGGTGAGGGACAGGGAGACCTGGTGTGCTTCAGTCCATGGGGTCACAGTCAGACACGACCGAGAGACTGAACTGAGCTGATGCTTAGAGTTTGCTTTCCCTATTTTTTTCTCCAACTGTTAAGTTAGATATTGCTATTTGCTCCACTTGAAAGCTAAAGAAAATGATGGCATACAGAGGCTTAGCAGCTTGACCAAGGTCTTACAGTCAACCTATCCAGTCCTTCCATCTGGAGTTCCATCTCTTCACCATTATATACATGGCCCCCCCCCGCCAGCTGCTTCTATTTCTGGTCCATTAAGGAACTCACTCCGTGAATCACCACCAGGACAGGGTTAACAACTGGTTTGGTTGGCCTGAAAGCTTCTTGTATTTTAAGCTAACAGTCTGAGGCTCTCTGACACTGCGTTCCCCCATCCTAGGCAGACTGGCACGTACTTGGTGAGCCTTCTGCGTTCCCTTCCACGGGGAAGAAGAGAAGGGCCAGACAAATATAGCAGCAGAAATGCCCCATATCTTCTGAAAAGATAATCAGCCCCTCCTATTTTCCCTGCCAGAGCCACCCTATGCTCTTCATCGCCTAGCAAGTTTTCACCAGGGGCTAGATTCAGAAAATCTAAGTGTTACTGTGAGTGCTGCTCTTGGCCCAAATCTAGTCCATTGCTAGCCTAGCCTTCCCTTCTATTAATGTGTATTTTTATAGATAGAGTCTGACACAGCCTGACTAGCTCAACACATATTTAATTATTTTTGTCTGAATGGGTTTACAAAATTTTTACGCTACGTTATTAGGATATTGTAAATTACCCACCTGCCATTGCAGGAGAAACAAGAGGCTGAGGTTTGGTCCCTGAGTCGGGGAGACCCCCTGGAGAGGGAACTGGCGATGCACTCCAGTGTTCTTGCCTGGAGAACTTCATGGACAGAGGGGCCTGTCATGCTACGGTTCATGGGGTCACAAGAGTCAGACATGACTGAGCAACTGAACACTCACACATTTGGATATTGAGTTAAATCATGCCTGTCTCAGCATTCAAACAAGAACTCACTGGAAATTCTGACTTCATCTTCATTTATCCCCCCATCTACTCAGGCAAGAAGGGCACCTGCTATGGAATGACACCCTAGAGAACCCCCTCTGACCATCGCCACATTTTGCCACATGGGGACAGTATTTGCAAATCAAGGGGAAGTTACTATAGGAAGCTGTCACCACAGTCTTAAACCACTATCTTCCTACCCAGCAACCAAGAGTTTTCCTCCTAAACAGTTCTGAAGCTGCTTGAAGGGCCTGAACTCTTCTTCTCCCTATCCATCTTCCTGAGGGTGAACCACAGACCCACACATGGGTCCCAGGAGTGAGCAAGGGACAACTATTTTCACTTTGGACATCCCACATATGTGGGATGTGGTTTATTTGTCAAAGAAAAAGGTAGAACAGATTTTATTCAACAGCTTATTATAACTCCTAAAGCACTTAGAACTATGGTATATGGGCCCACATTAGGACTCTTGCCTCAGGCCCTAAAGTATTCAAGTGCGGCTTGGCTAATTTTATAATATTTTATTGAGGGTGACAATCATCTAGCCTAAGTTCAGCCAGCCTCAAAATGTCTTATTAGATCATTAACACCTACCACCACAACCCTAATAGCAGCTAAAATAACATGATAAGGAATTTATTGCTTGTTCTTTTAGCTCCTGTTAATAAAAACAATGCTATTTAGGGTATAATACTGGTATTGAAATATTCCCTTCATCATGTTCAATGCAGTTAGTTTACTTTGTAATATACACATCTCACTGTTACAAAACTTGGGAAAGTATGCAATTAGCAAGTTCACAAATCACAAAATTTTAAATTAGAACTGGAAAGAAAAATGACATCCAGGAATGTGTTTTTAAGTCTTGTTTACGTGCAGAGGCCAAGATAAGGACCAGAGCCTATGCTTGCATCTTAAGGAATTGTCCCTCTTCAGAGAAAGGCTGGTCACCATGATGACTTCTGGTGATCCGTGCAGATCTAGACTCAAACCCTGTTTCTTTCTGCTTCTTGTTGTTCAGTTGCTAAGCCATGTCCTATTCTTTAAGGTCCATGGACTGCAGCACACCAGGCTTCCCTGTCCTTCACTATCTCCTAGAGTTTACTCAAACTCATGTCCATTGAGTCGGTGATGCCATCTAACCATCTCATCCTTGGCCACTCCCTTCTCCTCCTGCCCTCAATCTTTCCCAGCATCAAGGTCTTTACTGTTTCTGTTACTGTATGGCTATTGAGAAATAGGAACAGGAGGGTCATTAGTCACTCCTGTCTTCTATGTCTGTGATATAGCACATAATAACCTCCCTCACAAGGCTATTTGAGGGACTGAACAAAATCACAAAATGGCACACGAAATAGGAGCGTGGTGGTTTTCTTCCCGTGTTCTCCCCTTATTTCCACCTTGCATCTACTTCTTTTCCTTATTTTATTTTCCTCCATTTATTTTTCTGCATGCAAGCTTTCTGCTTTAGCTTTTCAACTGTGTTTCCAAAAAAAGGAACTAATAACAATTATACTACTACATGATATGGTCTACCAAACACTTTTCCTGGTGATCTCTAGTTATTCTGTTTTGTTGGTTTCTTTTGCTTTTATCTGGTTTATTACTATTTTTTAATCAGGGTATAATTGATTTATGTTATGTTCATTTCTGCGACACAGCAAAGTGATTCAGATATATATATTTCTACATGCATACTTTTTCATGTTGTTTTCCATTCTGGTTTATCACAGGATATTAAATATAACTCCCTGTATAGTAGGACCTTGTTGTTTATCCATTTTATATATAATAGTTTGCATCTGCTAATCCCAGCCTCTTAATCCTTCTCTACCCTATTCCTTCTCTCCCCGCAGCATCCACCAGTCTATTATCTATAGTGGCTGATCACCAAATAAAGGGTTGTTTTAAATCTGGGCAGTCCTTTAACCAAGCCTGAGCTCTAGGAAAGGCCCCTTGCTGTCACTCTAAAGTAGGGGCAGCAAGGGGTGGTCTCTGAGTATGGGAACCATCAGGAACTTCTCATAGGAAGAAAATTAAGGTATTAGTTGATATCTTCATAATTCACAGAAATAAACTTTTAAAATTTACTTAACAAATAGTTATTGTGTGTTATGTAGCAGACACAAATTTACAGAAACAAAGTAAAAAAGAGAGTCTTGAGTCTTATGGTGAGCTTAAGTACTATGGCCAGCCTGGGTATGAAGAGTTAGAGAGTTAAAAACAAGTCAAATTTATTTATAATATAAAACCAACAAAGACCTACTGTATAGTACAAGTAACTAAATATTTTGTAAGAACCTATAAGGAAAAAAATCTGAAGCAGAATACATATGTACACATATGTATATGTATGACTGAGACACTTTGCTATAAGCAGTAATTAGCACAACACTGATCATCACTTATCTTTCAGTAAAGAATAAATACACAATGTGATGAAAAATTAATAAATGAAATGAAATTTTTCAGCTTCAAAAATATATGCATATATGTATAGCTGAATCACTGTTGTACACTGGATAGTAATACAACGTTGTAAATCAAAAGTAGTTTAAAAAATAAACTTGATAACATAAGCAATAAGTGTTTTTGAAGAAAAACTGTGAGCAAGACTAAATTAGAGGATGCAAATTTAGAAGTAAACAGGAGGAATACCTTTTAAGTCATGCATTCATTCTATTGTCTCACTTTCTTCTTAAAATATGTTTTTGCAAGAGGTACAAAATGCAAAAAGTTGCAGAAGAGTAGACAGCAGAGAACAAAGCATTTTTCCTCGATGATCCCACATTCTTCTGATCTGCTTATCCCTGTCCTTACAGATTTCTGTCGATCTATGCACTCTCAAGTCTATAGAGTCTTTTCTACTTTTTTAAGCACAGATACCATTAAGTCTGCACTGCACACTGATTTTCCTCTTCATTGTGCAATCTATGGTGAAGACGGTTCCACATCAGAACACAGGGGGCTGCCTCATTTTTTTTAATCGAAACATACTGCTTCCATACGGGTTTGTCAAAAGCACACACACAAAACAAGGTGAGCCCAACGCAAAGGCCAGGGGGATCCACATACAGATAAAAGGCGCCACTGTGAGGCTGGAATGATATGTGACTCACGCAGACAGTGAAGGCAAGAGGAGCCAAACAGTGAAGCTCCCAGCCCCACAGACCAGAGCAGATGACACTAAATATGAGGGCAGATGGCCACAAGGTGAGCTGTGGCAGTCTTCATTGCTATCGATCTAACTGTAGGCTTCAGCTTAAAACCTAGAAGGGTACTGTGGGGCTTCTGAGAACAGAACTTTCCGTTTGTTTCCCAGTTTCTTGATTACAGGAAACAAGCTTCATTCAGCCTCTGTTATGTTCCAAGTTCCCATGGGCAGGTTCAAACAGCTGCTGATCAGGGAAGGGAGAGGATGCAGCGATAAGGGAGGAGCAGCCAGAAAACAGTAGTGCAGCCTGGAGGGTCCCCTCCAGTTGGTTGTTCGGTCACTCAGCCACGTCCCGCTCTTTGCAGCCTCATGGGCTGCAGCACACCAGGCTCCTCTGGCCTCCACTGTCTCCCAGAGTTGGCTGTTGCTCAGTCGCTCAGTCGTGTCCGACCCTTTGAGACCCCATGGACCACAGCACGCCCGGCTTCCCTGTCCTCCACCATCTCCCAGAGCTGCTCAGACTCCTGTCCTTGACTCGGAGAGGCTCTTCATATTAGGTGCTGAAGGTATTGGAGTTTCAGCTACACATAGTCTTTCCAAAGAATATTCAGGGTTGATTTCCTTTAGAATTGACGGATTTGAATTCCTTGCAGTCCAAGAGATTCTCAAGAGTCTTCTCCAGCACCAGAATTTGAAAGTATCAACTCTTCAGTGCTCAGCCATCCTCATGGTCTAACTCTCACATCCTTAGATGACTAGTGGAAAAACCGTAGCTTTGACTATATAGACCTTTGACATTCAAGTGATATCTCTGCTTTTTAATAGCTTTGTCATAGCTCTCCTTCCAAGCCTCTTTTGTCTCCAAGATTTAATTTGGTGTGGATGTACAGAGGCCAGACTCAACATCAAACTAAGCAATTCTATGTGATGCAAATCTATTCTAAAAAGGCACAGCAAGAAGCCTCAAGCATCCTTAGAACCTAGAGAGGGAGAAGAAATTGCATCAGGATAGACCTCTATGAGGCAGAGAGACAAGTGGGCAATGGCCTTGTAGCCAGTAACTGCAAGCCTCCATCCTCTTGTGTCTCAGGAAGATCCGACGTGTCCTGCCAAGATTCACATCAGCCGTGTGGCATGGCTTCAGCTGCTTGGTCCAAGTGGACCATGTGAGACCACCGGGGCACACTGGCAGAGCTGTCTCTCTACAGACCTTATCAGAATTTTTAATTAACACCCTTCTGATGAACTTTTGGGGAATTTTCAACTTTTTGTTATTCCTGACATATACCCCACTGCACAATTTGCTTATAATTGTAGGACAAATTCCTAGAAACAGAATTGCTGGATTGAAGGGCACTCAGTTGAATTTTGACAGTAAGCCTTTTCTTTGATATCATATTAATTATATTCCCACAAACAATGGATTAAATCATTCTGGTTCCTTCATTTCCATGACAACACCGAATGGTTGTGTTCCCTGCAGTCTAAGTTTAAAATATAATTAGCCTGCAACTAATAAAAATAAATGAAAAAATAAAAAAAAATAAAATATCATTATAGCATGACTTTGCATTCCTTCTTTTTATGAGTAAGACTGAGCATCATTTTGTATATTTGAAAGCAGTCTATATTTTTACATATTTATATTCTTTATCTATTTTTCCATTGAGTCACTATTTTAAAAATTATTTGTGGGAGCTTCTTATTCATTAATTAAATTTTGAAATACTTTTCCAAGTTTTTGGGAGGATGATATAATTATATCATATTTTTTGTGGAAGTTCATAAAAAAATTTTATGTGTAAAATTTTTCATATATTTTATTTCTAGGTTTTTAAAATTTATGTCATACTTGGAAATACCTTCCACAATCTTTGACTATAAAAGTACTATCTCATATTTTCTTTCAAACTTCAAGAAAACTTATTTTTGGAGACATGTGTAGATAATGTATTTTTAAGTGCTTAGATGACTTAATGAAGCTTTAACTAAGAATTCTCACTAAAATATATTCTTTTAATTTGTTTAATTCTTTTTTCATCATTGATGTTGTGATAATACATAGTACATGTAAAAATATGCTTTCAATAGCTTTGGTACTGTTAAGGCGCATCTGCAGAAAAGGATTACTAAGCACTTTTGATAAGAAAAGATTTCTTAGGTTACAGACTTTCAGAGAAATGGAATCTCACTAAGATCAAAAAAAAAAAAAAAAACCCACTCTCTTCTTAAATCCTTGTGCTCTAGGCTGAAAGTAAAATAAATTGCTATGATTTGTCTCAGAAGCATTTGGGAAAAAAATCACATGGGCTTGGTGATGTGAGCTGTGATGACAGTGAGAAGTAAAGGGTCCACATTCTTTCTGCTTATTTTTTGGCAGAAGGTTCTACGGGCCCCTGTCTATGTGTGCCTTCCAGGCGAGAGGAGAATCTGACAACTGCATGCATGTGACAGAGGCAAACTCCCTACTAGAAGGCAAACTGCCTTCTCCTTCACAGAAAGGCACTGTGTCACTGGATTGATATCCTTGAAATAATCCAAGATGGAGGAATGAAAGCAACCATACTTTCTTCCCAAATACTAACACATCATGCTAAAATTTGGAGAGGAACCTAGATTTGTAGAATGTAATTGTCCCTGATGTAGAATTTGATAGGGCACAGCTCTGGAGAAGTAGGGCTCACTCTGACAATGGGTCCCTGGAACTCAGGGACCTGAGCTCAATCATTCTACCAGTGTTAGCAAGACTCAAACGTGTACATATGACCTCACAGCAGATATCCTGTTATATAAACAACACAGGTTCTGATTAATAGACAACATTGTTAAAACATACACCTTAGATTCTCTGTCATCAAAAAGTCTACAGATGACAAACACTGGAGAGGATGTGAAGAAAATAGAACCCTCCTGCGCTGTCGTGGGAACATAAACTGATGTAGCCACGATGCAAAACAGTATGGAGGTTCCTTCAAAAGTTAAAAATAGAGCTACCATGTCATCCATCAGATCCACTCCTAGGAATCAGTTCAGTTCAGTTGCTCAGTCGTGTCCAACTCTTTGTGACCCCATGGACTGCAGCATGCCAGGCCTCCCTGCCCATCACCAACTCCAGGAGTTTACTCAAAGTCATGTCCATCGAGTCGGTGATGCCATCCAACCATCTCACCCTCTGTTGTCCCCTTCTCCTCCTGACCTCAATCTTTCCCAGCATCAGGGTCTTTTCAAATGAGTTAGCTGTTCACATCAGGTGGCCAAAGTATTGGAGTTTCAGCTTCAGCATCAGTCCTTCCAATGAACACCAGGACTGATTTCCTTCAGGATGAACTGGTTGGATCTCCTTGCAGTCCAAGGGACTCTCAAGAGTCTTCTCCAACACCACAGTTCAAAAGCATCAATTCTTCAGTGCTCAGCTTTCTTTATAGTCCAACTCTCACATCCATGCATGACGACTGGAAAAACTATAGCCTTGACCAGATGGACCTTTGTTGGGAAACTAATGTCTCTGCTTTTTAATATGCTGTCTAGGTTGGTCATAAGTTTTCTTCCAAGGAGCAAGCGTCATCTAATTTCATGACTTCGGTAAGCATCTGCAGTGATTTTGGAGCCCTCCAAAATAAAATCTGTCTCTGTTTCCATTGTTTCCCATCTATTTGCCATGAAGTGATGGGACCAGATGCCATGATCTTAGTTTCCTAGGAATATATCTGGTGAAAACCATGATTCAGAAAGACAAATTCATCCCCGTGTTCACTGCAGCACTATTCACAATAGCCAAACATGAAAGCGACCTAAATGTTCATTTCGTGATACATATATACAATGCATATTACTCAGCCATAAAAAAGATTGAAATAATGCTATTTACAGCAACATGAATGAACCTAGGGATTATCATACTAACTGAGGTATGTTAGAAAGACAAAGACAAATACCTTATGATATCACTTACACGTGGAATCTAAACTATGATGCAATAGAATTTATTTACAAATCAGAAACAGATTCACAGACCTAGAAAACAAATTTATGGTTATCAGTAGGGAAAGGAGGAAAAGGGATAAATTGGGAATTTGGGATTAATATATACATCACTAAATATAAAATAAATAAATAGCAAAGACCTACTGTATAGCACTTGGAATTATAGTTAATATCCTGTAACAAACCATAATGGAAAAGAGTATGAAAATGAATATGTTATAACTGAGTCACATTGCTATACACCAGCAAGTAGCACAAAGTTGTAAATCACCTATTACTTCAACTTGAAAACTAGCCCTTAGATTCAGATATCCTATTTAGCAGTAATGATGCTCATATTTCTTCTGAGCAACTGAAGTTAAGAGTGTTCACTTTCCAGGTTTTTTCCAACTACTTAGTGGTGAAGTGGTGATTATGACATAGGCTCCTTTCTCTCCACCCAGCCTTTATGGGGAGTCTTCAAGCCTGGACAGCTCCAGTTGCTTGAGAGACTTCCCCAACACCTAACTCTCCAGAGCCAGGGCGGCCAGTGTAATGTCATAGTTATGGCCAGTCTGTCTTCTTTTATATTCTTATGAGCAAACTGGCTGCATCCTCTGGAAGGGGTTTGGCTTATCTGAAACAGAGGTTGCCTCACAGCAATATTTCAAGGTGTTTTTTTCCCCTAGGAAATACTTTTCACAAGGTACCAAATTCAAGAATTTCTGGAAGAAATCTGTTTCAACTTCATAAATTAAGCAACATCATTGGATTTCTCTTATAAATGCTGACATTCACTCTAATGCTACTATGTTGTGATTACATACAGATCCTCTACACTGGAGACCATGGATAAGTAGAGATTAACCTGAAAATAAATGCTAAATCAGGCATCTGGGTGAATTTTAGAATCACCTCTCAGGCCATTAGAAGTCAAGTATTTGGGGAATTACTGAAACTTGATTTTGTGCTTTTGTGTTGTCTTCAAGTTCAAAAAAGACTTCTTTAAGATGATTTCAACATTATGTGTATTTTTTGTTTTTTAATCACTTAAATGATGTTGTCAAAGGAGAGTAATTGATAGTCATAGATTTCTAGTTGTCAGCAACTTAAAAACAAAAACAAAGACTACCTAACTGATATATTGCATCCTGAGTCAAACAGTGACAAATTCTCTTTTGAAATTAATGAATAGCATAGCTTATCAACAGTATACTAAACAAAGGTTAAGATCAAAAGAGGAGATCTTTCTTATAGTTCATAACAATGATGGGGGAAAAAAAAAGTCAGCTCCTAAGTTTCAGTCATTTAACTCCACCTCCACTGTTCTAGTATATATGCACTGTTGATTGACATTGTCTCCTAGCAGGGTTTCCAACCATCTGTCCAGCAACCATCCACTACAGACAGATCTAGGCTATGGAGTAACTTCAGAGCTACCTTCAGAGTAACGGCTCTAACATAGTTGTTCTCAGACATTAGGGTGTATCAGAGTCTCCTAGAGGAGAGACATTTAAAAAATGAATGATTGAGTCCCTCTTTCCTGAGTTTCTGATTCTGTGGGTTTGGATGAGACTTGGGCATTTCCATTTCTAACAAATTTCTAGGGGATACTAATTGGACTGGCCCCTGAAACAAACAATCAGAATGACTCCTCTAAAACACAAGTCTGGCCATGTCCCTACTCTGCAAAAAGTCATCCTCTTCCTTCCCCCCCCAACATAGGTCTTGTGACTCACCGTCAGGTGGGTCTTCCCTAATTCTTGCGTTTTAGCTCTCACTAACCTCCTGCCTCAAGTGATGTGTCGATAAATGTTCAAAATCTGGCTGTTCAAGCTGTAACACACACACACATCTCTGTACATGCTTGTGTGTGTGGGCACACAAGTCCATTCAGATATTATGTTATTTTACTGATGTAAGTGATGTGCAGAATTTACAAATAATAAAATATATAATAAATCATATTATAAATTCTATAAACCAACTGATTTTTATAGACTGCTTTTGTTGATTTTTCACTGAACTCTTTTATCCATAATCAATACAGTCTCTGTCACATATGCGTTTTGTTCCCTTAATTTTTTAAATAACACTTGACAGGCTGAAGGCAACAGGCTTCAAGTCAAACTTGCCCTGCAAGATGTAGTTTTTCCAATCTCTGGTCTAGAGAATCAACAAAGAAATACATCAACCCCTGATTTATCGGACTTGCCAAAACCTATGGTATAAATATTCCCACCATGATGAATTTCAAACTATCAAAGAGATGTCACTCAACTTGGAGTTGGGAAGCGAGGCACTGTAGCAATCAAATAGACTGTATCTCTATCACACAGATACAACAGAAGCAAATAACCTCAAATGCATATAGATAGATGGAGAGAGATATATTAATTAGGAATAAATGAATTTAGTACCTTTTAAAAATACTTTGACGGATTATAAGTTTCTATAACTGAATTTTTCATAATGACTGCATGATGCCTTTTAAGTTTCTGAGTCACCACCACATTTGCCAAGGCATTTTCTCCAGGCTCGCGGCTCAGACTCTCCCCATGGGCTCCTTCACGGTCAGCGACCTGGACTTAGATGGAGGTGAGAAGATGCTCAAGGTCCCACATCTTCTGACCTGCTCATTCGCTTCCTGATTTTCTCACTGATCCTGAGCAAGGAGCTCAAGAGTCTGCAGGGACAGAAAGCTCACCTCGTAGTCGATGTCCAAGGCATCCGCCTCGCCCCTGGTGCGGAAGTGCTGTGTGTGCCTGTCCACGGTGAAGTTCACGAGCTTGCCGGCTCGCTCCAGGAGGACGGAGTGCCAGTGCTGATCATCCAGGAGGCTCCCCAGGGTGGCCGAGGGCGCGCTGCTGCTGGGACGAGGCTTGCTGTCATCTGTGAACAGAAAGAAAGGATGGCGTCTGAACCCCAGGGCAGCCTGCAGTGCTATAAACAGAATATTCTGCAAGCAAGGCCAACTCTCTCTATCCAAAGTAAAGGATGATTCTCTCTCTACAGACCCAGAGCTGTCCTGGGCTTGGGATGGTATACCAACTTTCCCCCACAGATCCCAGGACCAAGTTCTCCATCAACTGACATCTACACTCCCTTTTAAACATGAAAGAACATGTTTCTAGGTCTGGTGCAATTACATAATAAGAGAAATCAGATCTGTATAGCTGTATGAATAATATTGAAAATAGAACTCATCACATTTAGAAAGAATACATATTCTTTGCACTTGACTGGCTCTTGAAAGGAGAAAGTGAATCTTGGGTTGTACTTTAGCAGACGAGTGAATGCTGGATAAGTAGAGGGAAGACAGTGGGCCACTGAGTTAGGTAACTATGTAGGCAAAGGCAATGGAGAGGAAATGATCATTTTAGCTGCAAATTTTCAAATACCTACTCTATTGGGGGCATTTAAGTACAGACTGTATAATCTCCAAGTTTGATGCTCTAAGGCAAAATGATTATCTACATTTAGCAAATTATGAAGCTGAGGTCTGGTGAGGTTAAGCATTCCTAGGCAGAGATGTAGTCAGGGTTCAAATTCAGATCCAGTCAGATTTTTGACTCTGATCGTGGCATGGGTCGTGTGTTGATCAGCCTGAGCTGAGTTTGGAACACACCTCTTGGGAGGATGTGAGAGGTACATTTTTCAACCAAGTGCCTCAGATCCCCCTTCTCTTCATCTTGCCTCCAGTTTTATGGTGTTCCCGCCTGTATCCTTCCGTCAAAAAGATTAGAGCTTCACTTTTTTTCTTTCCTACAGAATGGCTCAGCCTTAGCAAAATGAACAGTCCAATGCAACTAAATTTACTTATATGTAAACCTTCCAATTTTTCAGTGTTTTATGTATTCAGTACCCTTAGTAACTGAGAGCTAAATGTCTCTCTTGTCTCTCCTAAAATGCGTTTTATAGAACAGCTGCAGCGGTCTGCTCCACAGCGTGGCATTCAGGGGGCAGAAGCTGCCATTTCCCCTGTGGGTTGCTCACACCCACCTCCGTACGGTCCTGACGCACTGCTTCCTGCACTAAATAACACTGCAGCTCCCTAAGGGGGCTGGGGGATGGTGTCCAACCGATTGCAACTGAAAAAAGAAGTGCTGATGAGTTCATAGCCGACTTTAATTGATTTGCTCAATGACACATTGATTTGTTCCACATCTTTTGAGTCCTTACAATGTGTCAAATTATACAGATACATTATTAGATCTTTTACTTTTTCCTCCTCCTCCCTCCATCCCTTCCTTCCTTCCTCCCTCTCTTCTTTCCTTCTTCCATCCATCCACCCATAAAATGGTATTGATTTGTCACAAGAGACAAAGAGTTAAAAGTCACCCTTCCCTCTCTGAAGGTTTTAATGTGGAGACGCAATAAGGGGGTGGATAAGAAGGGTGCTGCTTGTATTAACAGCAGTTAAGGCAAGGGACCAAGAAAACGCAGGGTAGGAAGCTGCGGATGTCGCATTAATAGAGAGCGGCCAGGCCTGAAGTTCGGCCAGAACAAGGAGCATTGTTGCCTAACCAGGAAAAGCAGCCGCCAAGGCCAGGGGTTCAGAAGAACCCCAGGGAGGGATTCCATGCAGCAGAGTGCTGTGACCACGTGGGCTTGCTGGTACCACCTAGGACCAGTTGCCAGTGTGAGCCGATTCACAGCTTGTGTTTTACCTTTTGGGAATGGGGCCACTGGCGAGTTAGTGAGTCAGGGATTACTGGCTCAAACTAACACTTTAGGAAGGTTGTTTTGGAGGCGGTATGGGGATTTGATTAGCAGGCAAGGCTGGCAGGAAAACTGGCAGTCATGTGGATGGAGGATGAGGGGCATAGGTGAAGAGAGCCCAAGAAGGGGGGATTTCCAGGCGTGAGAGGCTGCTGGCATGGGGGGCCTAGAAGGTCATTTGGATACTGGAGTGGACATAGCAAAAGAGACTCACTGCAAAATGACTTCTGGGAAGTTTGCTCCAGCAAGCGGACGAGAAGCACTAACAGTCAAAACAGAGCAAAAAATACCTGCGTTCACCTCTCTCCCTCCCCCTCTCCCACACACACACACACACACACGAGTCAACTTTTATTTATAAAATAAAACATGCCCAAGGACTAATGACTGCTTGAAGGAGACTTACCGTGTCTTATAAACTATTAGTTCTAAGTTAATATACTCAAATAAATTTAATATTAGAGCCTTCACTTTAAATTTGATATGCCCTTCCCTTTTCCTTCAAAGGTTAAAAAGGCATTTAAGAATTTACTAATATGTCAAAAACATTAAACATTTGAAACTGTAAAACCAATGAAAGTCAAAAAAGAAAAAGTAGAGGAATCATATCTTTTCCTCCTACTTATTTGTTATTATGTGTTGTTTGGGTGGGTTTTAGTGATATTTTGATTTTTTGATAAAGAAAAACAAGGATTAAAATTAAATACTTTGATATTTTCTACACTATCATTACTGCTTCAAAAGATGAATTTGGTTTTGAAGAGGTCAAACTGACTGCAATTTTAGTTTTTATTCTTTTTCTTTTTTTTATATATTTTAGAGCATAAATATTTTTTATATTAAGAAACAATACTAAACTTCATTAAAAGCATAATCCTCGACCTGCATGGCTAACTATATGACTGATGTGTGAATTATTGAATATCTCCTGCATTACAAGTATATTTTTAATTTAAAAAATGGCAGACATGAACATATTTTACCCTCTCCATGAATCATTTTATGCTAACATACAGAAATCTTTGTTTTGTTTTTAATCATTGTCATACCCAACTATTTTGCAACCCCATGGGCTGGAGGTGCACAGGGTCCCTCTGTCCATAGGGTTTCCCAGGCAAGAATACATGTATTGAGACAAATTGAGTGGAAATCAGTCCACTTTAACAGTTGGATGAACAGGAAATTCTGCTATTCATCAAGTACGGTGTTTCAAAATATATCTATATGAGGTGTTACTATGAAGAAAAAAGGTTAGTCCTAGAAAAGTTTCCATTTTACCTAGAAACGTTCATTATTAGAAATTAAGAAAAAACTTCATTCTCAAAAGATTATCAAACTCTTCATTCTGTATTATATGCTTCAAGTCATATCTCAGTGGCAATTATGGTTCAACTACAAGTTTTAACTAGTTTCCAATTTATTAAGGCAAGATAAAAACACCTATGGGTAATTGTGGGGTACACAAAGATGATAAAAATCCACAGATGGTGTCTTTTAGGCCAGAAACACATTGGAGAAAAAATTTTAAAAAAATATTTACTTATTAAATTAAAACTTGTTTTCATGTAGTTTGACATAGTTAAAATGAAACTATATAAATATTACCCAAAACCCTAAAGCATATGAAAAATTTTATAGGAAGTTTGAAATATCTGCAAAATATTTCTAATTTGCTCTTCTCCTCCTCCCCTACCCCATCCTACCATACTAGAGATAAGCATATCAAATTCTTCACCCTTAGAACTAGCCTTTTTCTGAATCCTTAGCATGTATATTGTTGTGTTTTCACTTCAAAACTGCCTTTGATTAAATCACCTTGCTTGGTCTTAACAGTTTAGATATGGATGACACTTTATCTTTCACAATCTGCAAACTTCATATAACTTGAGCAAATGGGAACATAAACTTTCTTCTTTAAGATTGTATTTCAACAAAAAGTCACTCTTGGAAAGATTTTGTTGTTGATGAGATAGAGGGCCATTCACATGCATGTCCCCAATGACTGCATCCACCTGATCTTTAGGATTAACTTTCTCACATTTAGTTGTTCAGACCATCAATGTTGGTATTCACTTGTATTTTTAAGTTCCTTTTCTGTTAAAGAGAGGTAAGCATTTTACATAGGTTGTTCTTGTTATTCCTGAACACAGCCTTACAAAAAGCTTCACCTCAATGAAGCCACAGGATATACCCAAGGTCACAAAGAATTAAGGTTACACCCTGAGCTATGACTCCAAAGCTAAATACTCTTACTACTTTACTCCTATTAGAAAAATTGATGCCTTCATTCCTTATGTTTCAGCCATCTGCCTCCCACCATACACATGCATTGAGTTTGTATAGCTTAGTAATAATACCAGGAAAGGGATTTGATGGATCGGGAAGCAGAGAGTTGTGGAAAAGGAAAATGCAGCAACCCAAAGAGGGAAGGACATTATGCAGACAGGGAAGGCAAATTTCACCTCTCTAGTTTATCCAGGATTATACAGTCCCCTATTTAGCAAAATTCAGGGCTGATGAATGTTCTCAAGTACTCAAATGAAGTCTTCTGAAGAAAATAAAAACTAACAGGAAGCCATGTTATTACAGTGGACTTGACCCTCAAATCAGAACAAATCCTTGTGTATCACTAAAGAAATGTAATTCATGTCCTTAGTTCTTAAAAAATTTTTTCTAAATTTTATTCAATAAAACATTCTCTAGATTTAGGGGTCATTGCTCAGTCTTACTTCTAAGTTACATCTATCTTTTGTGACTTTGTTATCTTAAAAAATATGGTTTTGATGATAAATCAGTTCAGTTCAGTCGCTCATTCATGTTGGACTCTTTGTGACCCCATGAATCGCAGCACACCAGGCCTCCCTGTCCATCACCACCTCCCAGAGTTCACCCAAACCCATGTGCATCCAGTCGGTGATGCCATCAACCATCTCATCCTCTGTCGGCCCCTTCTCCTCCTGCCCCCAATCCCTCCCAGCAGCAGGGTCTTTTCCAATGAGTCAATGATACATAGCTATCCATTTTCGGTTAATACTACAAAGTTAAAAAGTCAATCACAATAATTGTTTTACAAGGCTGGGACCTCCTTGAAAATCAGAACTGGTGAATTCAAACTTTTAACTCCCATTGCATAGCTTAATGTACTTCCTCAATGGACTCCTGTACATGAATGACACAATTTACATAAAATGTGGTCCAATTACCACACTGACACTTTGTCTGAAATTCCTGTCTTTCTTTCCTCTTCATAATAAAATCTCCAGCTAATTGAAGTTGGATCCAAGAAGGCTTTCTGGACTCCTCTATCCCACCCCGGTCTCTCCATTCTCAAAATTTTAACACATGAACAGCAACTTCTTAATATTCAATACCTACCTGTTTCATGAACGTTTATAACACTTTAATGATTAATGTCAGGACCTTGTGTTTGAATTGGAGAGGGTTCTAATCTTGGGTCCACAGTCATGCAACTACATGATCTCTGTGACCCATGGCAACCAACTGGATGTCACTGATGATCAAATTGCTTGAATTTGAAAAAGCTACAGTGAACATTCACTGGACTCCCTGGAGTAGGTGCAGAGTATTCAGTGATATCCAAGATACCTCTGTGAGTTGGTTATGCAGTCAGAGGCTTTGCCTTTGAACCTATTCTTAGCCCCCTCAAGGACAGCATGCTCCACACATGTTTATGCTGTTTCAGGGTTCTCACTTTCCTGTGACTGCTTCATTGCACAATCTGCCTCAGTTCAAAAGCACTGGACTCTTGTAAGGATGAATGACCTGCATGTGCGATTGATGTTTTGTTTAGTTCTTACCACAATTCCCCAGTCACGTAATGCCTGTGCTCTTTGATTCTACCACCTGCATGTATGAGTTTGTGCTGTTGTAATTCTACAGAGGGCAAACTGCCACAGGTGATCTGAATGAGATGTGCAAAGAGTGGAAAGAGGAATCTCGATTAACTTCCTTATGGACTGAGAGAAGAGATTTCTTTCCCATTAGTAGCTCTAGAAAAATCACTGCTGTATGCTAAGAGAACAGTCAAAGGGGAAGGCCTAGTTTTACTGCAGCATTGAAATGGTCTTTCAAGTCCGTTGCCACAGAGGTAACTAAGTAATATGAATCAGAATATCAGCAAAGAGCATCACTGTGAGGAACCACAGCACACCACGCATCTCCAAAGGCCCGCCTCTGTGGCTGTCCATGGTACTGAACCACTCCATTCAGCCTAAAAAACTGAATTGTAAAGTTACAAATTAGAAAAGGAACATACGTTGGAGAACTGCCCCTATAGGGAACACTGCTGTTAAGAGGGAAACCCCCTCCTTCCCTGGCCTAACACCATTTTTAGCCCATTAACTTGAATTCTTAGATTCTTCCTCTCTTCATTTTTGTCTCTCTCTGGATTCATTTCTTTAAAAAAAGAAAGGAAAAAAAACAAAAAACAAACAACAAAAAAAAACCTTGATCATGGATAGTATAAACTCTTTCTAATTTGAAGGCTGTGTGGCAACTTGGAAGGAACATTAATTTTATATAATATGTAAAATTTTTATATAAATAGCTAAGGAAAAAACACTTGGAAAATACACCAAAATTAAAAGAAGGATGACAGGGTTGTAGAATTTTGAGTGACTTTTTTCCTCTTATTTATAATTTTTTTTCTTCAAGTTTTCTAAAACTGACATATTTTAAAATCTGAAAATAAGTTTAAAAGGCAGTGAATATGACTGGATTTTAAGTATGACTGTGCGAATCACGAGCTGCATCATTTGAGCAGCTGACATGTATTCCTCCCGCCTAATATTCCATATAGGTAATTTGGGGCTAATGCTTACGTGCCCAATGGGCTGCCTTGAGGACCGGATAGGACATGGCACCCGGTGGAGATCACGGGAGGAAGAGTCGCTCAGGCTTGGGGCGAGTAGGCCAAATGAGAGAATGTGCGTGGCATCAGGCTCTGACAGGTGAGATGAAAACCTCTTTTCCCAGTAGCTGGCTTGGCCTGGAGCACCTAGTTCAGCTGGGTGCTCTGGTTTCCAGAGCCCAGCCATGAGCACCGTGTTATCGTGCCTTACGTCACCTATGTTACAGATGTTCTCTCACGGGCAAGTCAAAAGCTATTACCATTCCCCCTTTCCCCTTAACTCACTGCTCCCAAGGATTCGCTGGCTGTGACAGAAATATATGGAGCTAACATACTAATATATGTCAGTGTCTCCCTAGATAAGGAACACAAGAAACTGCACTATTTGATAGGTAAGCCGTGTAACTGTTTGAAGGAGCTAAGGACAGGAAATACTCAGTCATGGTAAACTTAAGGAGATGAATAAAATCCAAAAGCAGAAGAAAAATGCCACACGTAGAATACAGACTACACATATTTTCACTACTGAATAATCCACTAGATGAGATTTCCCATTATCACCAACACAGTTAGGAACATGGGTTGGTTGGAAATCTGGAAAGAGAATTGTCCTGTCTCCTTTATATCACAGCAGGAGAGGGTCTTCTTCATCTTAATTGACCCACTTCTTTCCAGAAAGACCAGCAAACTACAGGATGTGGGACATTCAGATATTGTTAGTTGAATAATGAGTAATATGAGGAATTTCACTGTGCTTATTTACTGACACAGAAAATTCTCAGGGGGCATTAGTGGTTAAGAGCCCACCTGCCAATGCAGGAGATGTAAGAGATGAAAGCTCTATTCCTAGGTCGAGAAGAGCCCCTCAAGTAGGAAACGGCACCCCACTCCAGTATTCTTGCCTGGAAAACTCCATGGGCAGAGAAGACCTGCAGGCTATAGCCCGTGAGGCCACAAAGAGGTGTACATGCCTGAGCATGGCAGATTGGATCACAGAAAATTCATTTTGAATATTTTTAGTTTTCACGTTCATGCCCCACTAGATGTTAATATCCCAGGTTAGAAGTAAGTAAATTGAGGCTTGGAAGTTATGAAGTTTCCCCCCAAATAAATAGCTGGCCCCTGTCTGCAGGTAAAATCTGTCACACCAGCACACCTTTTCCCTCTCTCCTGCTCACCGTGACTGAAACTGCTGTACATCACTGGGCTAGCTTGTTGGGGCAGAGTTTCAGCGGAAATGGCAATAACTTTGTTCACTACCTGCAATGCTCTGTGAATGACTCGTCACTGGGTGTTAGGGAGGAAGTCACTCCATCCATTCTCCTTTCATGAAAATTGAACACCAGTTAATAGGCTGATATGTTTCTACTAAATGTGCCCATCTTTCATAGACTTCACTGATAAATTTCTTTAGGTATGTGGACAAAACTGATTAGGCTACTAGCGAATCCTTTTTAGCTCTCCTCTTGGTGAGACTCTAAAGATGCCTTTGCTGTGTATTTAGTTTAGCGCATTAGAAATCAATTTAATGAACTAAACTTGGGATCCTGAGGTTCTCCTTGCTAGCACTGCCAATGTTCAACATGGAGGCTAAGGAGATGCTCAGAAATGCCTCAAAATAAATATCTCCTTTGCTTGGTTTTGGGGATGAGTTCACAATAATCTGCATTCTTATGCTAATTAGTAAAAACTTATTACTAAAAATAACTATTAAAAGACAAAAAATTATCTGTGATATTTCTAGGCTTTCAACTTAAGCCTACAAACTGAATTCTGATATGGCTTTCTTTCTTTACTATTTGATCAGAAATACTCGGCAATCAGTGATAATTATCTTCCACAAGTATACCCTCCACCCCTCCCCCTAACACTAATAAATACCCAATGGGAGGCAGAAGCTCGTGCTTACAGAAAGTGGTCTCTTCCGTTTTCACCTCCCTAACACTTTTCTCCCGGTCCCTCCTCTGCAGTAGAGCCTTTTGGTTTGCCTTTGCGAATCTGGGAGTGCTACTCCTTGCCTTCTGCACTTGGCCCATACTTCCTTACAGAGCACCTTTCACGTGAAGGAGGCTGACCGTCTCTTAGTTGACTACCAAGAAATACAGACCTGCCAGTACTGAGGCAGGAACGATGCATGCCAACCCATAGCAGGAGGCCTGAGTCCTAAACACATAGAAAGCAGGAGAGCATTCTGTACTAAATTTGCTGGCATCTGGCAAATATAGGGCTCACCCTAGCAGAGCCTGGACACTTGAGAAAAAAAGGACAAAACAGAGTTTCCTTTAATAAGACATCAGGAGGCCCAGAAACTTAGGTGCCACGCACATGACCCCTTTTTCCCTCACGAAACAAACAAAAATTAAAATGTATCTTCTCCATTTTCCCCCAGGAACTTAACTTTCATAAGGGTATAATAGATGGTGAGCAAGCCTTATTATATTGTAATATGTGTGCTGTGTGTGTGCTCAAACTTACTCAGGCTAAAGTTTGTTACTTAAATTAGCCTGTATCTCTCCCTATCTACCAAAGTTACCTTGCTTAAAGCATGCTATTTATGGCTTAAACATTTAAAAGCGTGGATTTCTCTTCTCCAGTTTGGATAAGGAAAATACGTCACCCGACGGTGACACAGCAACGTCCAGCTGATACACTGGGAGGGCGACCTGCTACAGCATGGGCTCCCTGCAGCCCGACACGGCCGGGGCGGGGCAAAGCCTGACCTACCCAAGTTGAGGTGCAGGGCGAGCCTCCCTCTCTGGAGCTCCAGGGTGATGTGGTCTCCCCGTTGTCCTTCTCCATGGAAGAGGACCCCATCTCCTTGCATGCTCTTGAACTTCAGGGAAATCACATCTTTGAGAGTGCTCATCAGCTTCTGATTGAACCTGTAGAGCAGGGAGCTTCGGCCATCAAAGTCAGCGACGTCGGATTCTAGGCACAGAGGAGGGGGAATCAGTGCACATCCTCAGAATGCTCCCCCTCCTTCCTGTCCTAGCTGTTGTCCAATCAACTGAAATGTCCCTGACATCTACAGGGCACTGCCTCACGGAAACCATATAGACCAGACTCAATGTGACTAGACTCAGGGGAAATATTCATTTGCAAGCAACCGTCACACACTCAGAGTGAACTGATCATCAGCCTAGAAGTAAAACCTCTCATTAGTGACAGTCAGCTTTTGCTTGAGGGGATAAGAGGCAAATACAAGTCAGGCTCTATTGTGTCAGGCGCCTGGTTGTAATAGTCTCTCGTGATTTATCCTCCTTATTGACTTGCTTGTGATAGTTAGAGCCATTTTCTCCCTTCCTCTCCAGCTCAAGGTCAGAGATGAAAAATAGAGTTCACTGTTTCAACCCTGACTGAACAGTACAGGAGACCTGTGTTGAGAAGGAATCTGAGTTTTTACTTTAGGTTCCTTAGGTTTCCTTTAGGTTTATGGTTTCCAGTAGTCATGTATGGGTATGAGAGTTGGACTGTAAAGAAAGCTGAGCATTGAAGAATTGATGCTTTTGAACTGTGGTGTTGGAGAAGACTCTTGAGAGTCCCTTGGACTTCAAGGAGCACAAACTAACCAATCCTAAAGGAAAACAGTCCTGAATATCCATTGAAAGGACTGATGCTGTAGTGAAACTGAAACTCCAATACACTGGCCACCTGATGTGGCCAAAGAAGAACTAGTACATTGGAAAAGACCCTGATGCTGGGAAACATTGAAGGCAGGAGGAGAAGGAGATGATAGAGGCTGAGATGGGTGGCATCACTGACTCGAGGAACATGGGTCTGAGCAAGCTCCGGGAGTTGGTGATGGACAGGGAAGCCTGGCACGCTGCAGTCCACGGGGCTGCAAAGAGTTGGACACAACTGAGCGACTGAACTAAACTAAACTTAGGTTCACTGGAAAATAACATTCAGGAAAAGCAGATTTACTATCTGAACAGAGAGGGCAAATATCTTGCATCCTTATCATGCCTGCCTTATCTTATGCTGATGATATGTATCATTTTAATTTTCATATAAAAAATGAATATTCATTCTTATGAAAGCAAAAAGGGAAGTCCTGGTAATTATTATTGAGATAAGTTTATGAGATAAGTTTATTCAGATATGAATAAACATATCTGAAAATTGTATGTCAAAAAGCTAATAAGAATTTTCTTTTTGTTTTTTTTCTGATGCATAATTGACCTACAACATTATATTAGCTTCAAGTGTACAACACAATGATTAAATATTTATATATATTTCAAAATTAGCACCACAAAAACTGCATTTAACATTTGTCACCGTACATAGTTACAAAATTTTTTTCTTGTGATGAGAACTTTTAAGAACTACTCTCTAAGCAACTTTCAAATATGAGGAGTCTGCCTCACCAAAGAATATATAAAGATGGCAAATAGGCATCTGAAAAGATGCTCCACATCACATGTCACCTGAGAAATGCATATTAAAATAATGAGGTACTGTTAACTGTACGCCTATTAGAATGGCCAAACCCTGGAACGCTGACACCACCAAATGCTGAGGAGGAGGATGTGGAGCAATAGGCTGTCTCCTTCATTGAGAGTGGGGACACAGAGCAGTACAGCCACCGTGGAAGACAGCTGGGCAGTTTATTACAAGACTAATGCACTCTACCTATACCATCTAGCAGTCTAACTCTGTGGTATTTACTCAAAAGAGTTGAAAACTTGTGTCGTCACAAACACCTGTGCACAGATGTTTATAGAAGCTTTACTTATGATTGCCAGATCTTATAAACAAGCAAAACACATTTCACCAGGTGAATGGATAACTAAACTGTGGTACATTGAGACAATGGAATATTGCACAGCACTAAAAAGAAATGAACTGTCAAGCCATGAAAAGAAAGAAACAAACAAAATACTTAAATATATATTACTTAATGAAAAAAAGTCAGTCAGAAAATGCTACTCTATGAGTCCAGCTGCATGACATTCGAGGAAAGGCAAATCTATGGGACAGGAAAAAGACCAGTAGAGGCCTGGGGTTGATCAGAGGAAAGATGAATTGGCAGAGCACAGAGGATTTCTAGGACAGTGAAAATACTGATCCTGAAATGATAAGATCCATGTTATTATATGCTACTCTAAACTTACAGAATGTACAATACCAACAATGAACTGTTGCAGAAGTTGGACCATCAAGAAACTCAGAGAGTTGGAGAAAGCCGGTTCATTACTCCAGTGGGCCCAGAGGAGTTAACACTTCCAGTTCTGAGCCCAGAACAAAGGAATTAGACAACTTTTATAGACAGTGCGGGACACCTGACTTTAGTGGACAGTGCTGACTGTTAAAGGCTAGTTCAAAGTAGGCGTCTCATGCGCACGGAAACAGGAGTGAGGACACAGTAGGGGGATGCCTGACCTTTACACGAACATGGCTAAGCAGGATTACAAGGGCTGGGTAATTGACAAGGGTGAGTGACGTAAGTTTCAGCTCAGTAGCCCCAGGACCCATCTTCTGCCCTTGTGGCTGGCCCGTAGTATTGGATATGCATTCAGGAGGCCATTGTCATCTTTCCAGTCTCCAATCTGTAGAGACCTGAGCTTTTCGGTAGGGCCTCTGTCTTTATAAACTGGGACTCCCAACGATTCACCTTGGTCTACAGGAAGTAGGAAAAGGGAGGGACGCATAGTCTCCAATACCATGCCCCCCACCAGCTGGCTGGTAAAACTGAATATGCGTTAGTCCCACAAATCCAATATAATCCTTCAAGAGCAGGCCAATGTCCTTCCGCGGACAAGTCACCCCATCAGGTCTTTAAAGCAGGGAAGCTTGCTAGAGGGTGAGGATGAGGCTCTGTACAGTTTGGGCTTTCCCACGTGACTGCGCAAGTTTGGGCTTTCCCACGTGACTGCGAGGAGCTAGCTGAGTCGCAGAAGCAGAATGAGCGTGAGGCTGTTTCTAGCTGGGTGAAAGGTCAATTTCCCTCTTGAGAACCATGATGCAAAGCGTGGACTTTGGGAGATTGCGTTTGTCAGAGCAGGCTCATCAGCTGTGATAAGCGCACCACTCTGACGGGGACTCGGTGACGGGGGCGGGGACTTGCGTTTGCGAGAGCCAGGGGTGCGCTGGAAGACTCTATACCTTCCTCTGTACTTCGCTTAATTCTGCTGTGAATGCAAACTACTCTAAAAGTGGCCTTTAAAATAATTAATAGTGATTCTTTGGAGGTGTTGCTATAGGCGTTTCTGTATTATTTTTCTATTCTTTCATCATAAAAACTTTTACAAAAAATATTTTATTACTTTTGTAATAGGAAAATGTTAAGGATATTTAATTACAGTTTAAAACAGATCCATTATATACCATCTTATGTGGGTGGGATGGTGGTGAATGGGTTATGAAGGGGGTAAAATTATTCTTATTTGAAATTAACTACTTGAGAAAACTCAATTTTTTTTTAATTATTCACCAAGCAATTAAAATCCTCACCTTGAGCATACACAGTGATAAACTAAGTTGTTTTCTTTTTTTTGACCAAGGAGCTAGAAATATCCTTTGGAAAGCTGAAGTTTTGAAATGAAAGTAAAAATGAAATCATACTTTTCTGGTAATTCATTTTAAAATACAATTTCATAATTTATTCCTATGGAATAAAGTGGTTCTAACCAAGGTTGCTACTATACCTGAGGCCCAAAAATGAAATAGTCCAGAGACAGAGGGACTTTCACCAATCCCGAACTTTCTCAGACCCTCTCCCCCATCACCCCATCAATGCGTCTACCTCTGTCCTCTGAAATCAGTCTTAACCAAAACCAAGTGGAGACTACAGACAGCAAGCTGGTATCAGTCACAGAATAATGAAGATCATGATGCAGATAAGAGCATGGATGTTAAAGTGTGATGTCTGTAGCTTAACTGAGTCATGTTGGCAGCTGTATATCCTGAAGACTTGATATCCTCATCTATAAAATGCGGTAATTGCACCCTCAGCCCTGCTTCCCAGCCGTCACACCGCGTCTTGTTGCCTGGAGGCCAAAACAGCTTGGAAGGGGGCCCAACAGTGATGGTAGAAATATTACAGAGGGGAGAAGACTCTTCCTTTCTCCACTCCATGGCACTGTCTCCTCTTTTCCAATCCATCCCAGCATTCATGATCCGCAATGCAGTCCCTCAGACGTCTAGCTAATCTAGGGACCTTATCAATGCTATAAGTGGTGATGACATAGGTTACTTCTAAGAAAATATATCTTCATGTTGCTATGAGATCTTAAGGAAACTGAAGTGATCAATAATGCAGGGGAAAAAGAAAATATTGTTGAAGTCTCATAGACCTAGGTTTCAAGTCTGGTTTTGCTATTTACTAGCTGGGAGACTTCAGACAACGTTCTTGACTTCTCCAAGCTTCAAGGTCCCATCTTTACAATAGACCTAAGAGAAACTTACTCTAAAAGACTCTACAAGAATTACAGAAATCATTCCTGGAAATGAAGAGTCACTTAATATTTCACTTCCTTATTCCATCATTAATCCAAAACCATTGCTGCAGTGGTAAAGATCTGAAGCATGATGTGAAGATGGTATGAAGAGCATGTATAAAGGAAATCTGAGATTGGAGTTCACTATGCCTCACATTGCATTGAGCAGGCATTTATCCAAGCCTTCATCACTATCCATATTCTCACAATAGCCTTATAACTGCCCTGTTGGACTCAACCTCTGCAACCTCCCTCTGAACCATTCTGTCATGTTCCCATCCCCTTTGCTAAAGCCCTTCAGTAAACCCCCTTTGCATGAATTCTACCTGTCTCTATCCTCCTTTCTCCCCTCATCCACTACTTCTCTCCACTACCCTCACCCTACTCCAAGTCCGTGTGTGTGTGTGTGTGTGATATGCATTATATCACATATAGACATTATATCCCATTAAAGACACATGTGATATGTCTATACTGAAAGACATAGGAACATGTATGGAACACACACTGTGAGTCCTGTAACGCTCTAAAGGTTTATTGTGCTTAAATTTATTTCATCATATCAATCACCTATTGTAATAGGGAAGAACAAATCGGACTCCTTGTTAGATTTGTTTCTTTTACCTTTGCGTTCTAGTGCTTTTAACAATCTTGCCTATAGCCTGACATATCCTGCATAGCCCATGTTTAAGACTCAGGCCTGTAAGGGCATAAGGTCTTTCCATTCATACAGAGATAAAGAGTTGTAGGACAGAGAATAACATTTGTCTTGTCGGAGATTTAAAGGAACATCTTGACCTGGCCTAATGGACAGCTGCGAGAACAAAGGATTCTGACAAAGTTTGCAACAACAAACCCCACCCCTCCCTCACCTCGCCTTTTAAAATGCTTCACTTCAACGTTTCATGTAATTGGGAGGTTTCTGGGCAGAAGCCACCCATCTCCTTGCATGTCCCTGAAATACATCTTTCTCTGCTCCAGACTTCATCATTTCAGTTAGTTTGGCCTCACTGTGCATTAGGCACTTGAACTTGTGTTTAGTAACACTAAGAGGAACATACTATTTTTATTACTGCTCTTTTACAAGTGAGGACACTCTGGCACAAGGAGCACACACTTAGTAAGTGGTAGGGCTGGGAGTCCAACCAGCCCAGCGGGACTCAGGCTTACTCTGAGTGCACTGAGAACCTTCCCGAGTGCCGCCCCTCTCTGGCTGGTGCCCTGACATGCAGCTCATTAGGCTGGTGCTAAGCCCTTCCCCAACAGCTTCCTCCCACAGGCTAGTCTCCCGCTAAGCACACTGCCTCTCTCTTTGATAATTCACCTCCCAACCAGATTTTGACACTTTTGCTTCCAGATGTGTTTACTCTCCAGCTCTCTAGCAGGACAGTCAATCCCTTGGGAAGAGGGTTCAGATGTGTATAGATCACCTCATTAATTCAGAACCCAGAATTACATGGGAACTGATTTAGGGACCTCCTGCAGTATCTCTGCCTGAGGGCAATGCGGTCACTTGTCCTCTGACTTCCTCTCCTGTGGCCTGCCCCCATCCTACAAGAGCCAGGCTACCCATTCACACGCAAAGACTTTGTTTCTCTGGAGGCACTCAGGATTCCCGAGTTCCTCACAGATGCTCTTGATGACAAAGACGAGAGGCCTCTGTTAGAGAGCTCAGAAGTGTGACAGGTTTTCTCTTAACACCACTGAAGGCCAGTGAGAGGAACACGTCGCCAGTCCCAGAGAGCTCAGACCTTTGCGATACCCTGACCCTTTGCAATGTTATTCAAGTCACATGCCAATGCACCAGCCATGTCACAGATGGAGAAATCGCATTAAAAAAAAAAATGTGTTTAAGAAGAATTAGAGATTTCTCCCACTGGAAAGTTAGTAATTCTTCCAGACACAGGAGTGTTAAGCATTCAGATCCCCAAGTTCACTTGGCTAACACGGATTCAACATACTAACAAAAAGGACCCATCTTTTTACAGTATTCCCCTTAAGAAAAGCAATTCTATTATATACTGGACTTTCCTGAATAGATACTATGGTAACCACCTTGCCCTAATATTCCCCTTTGGTATTAATTTGCCGCATGAGGTCTGGTTATGAAGATCTATATCTTCATTCATGTTTTACACATGTCTTGAATGTGTAAATGTCTTGAAGCAAGATGCTCTTTAACAATATGAAAAAAAAAACAACAGGAAAAAAAATGAAGAAAGCGCTGAAAGATGCATAAAGGTTAGAGAAGGATCCTACTGGCAGATGCAGAAGTGTGTGGTTACCTCAGAGCGTAGTTTTAAGAGCACTGAGAAAATAAGTGACAAAACTAAATATATCCTCTGCATTCTCTATCACAGCTTGTCTAAGCCCCTCGTACGGATTTCTTCATTTGGATGAAGCAATCCATTCTCCAGGGGCAAAAGAAACTAATTAGCATATTTTGCCTAATTTCATGTTCCTCTTAACAGCCTTGGGAGGTTCATATTTTCCCCCATTTGTAAAAGGAGATGCCAAAGCTTGGGAAGATTACATACCCTGCCGCCAGGCACACACACGGTAACGAGCTGTCTGACATGGAAGCCCTAAGTGGTTCCTCATTAGAAGATGGGAGAACAGCACTGAGACAAGAACACTATCCAGGGTCAAACAGACCGCCAGTCCAGGCTGGAGGCATGAGACGGGTGCTCGGGCCTGGTGCGCCGGGAGGACCCAGAGGATGGGATGGGGAAGGAGGCGGGAGGGGGGACCGGGGTGGGGAACACGTGTAACTCCACGCTGATTCATGTCGGTGTGTGGCAAAACCACTGCAATACTGTAAAGTAGTTAGCCTCCAACTAATAAACATAAATGAAAAAGATAAGAAAATAAACAAAAAAAAGAAGCAGAAAATGGGTGTCGGTGAGAGGATTATGACGAGAAGCCCCTCGCGGGCAGGGAGGCTGCGTGGCTCTGGCCCGGGGGCCGTCAGACGTGCCTCGGAGTGTGTGTCGAGGGGAGGACGCCCACTTAAGGAAGGACGGGGCTCCTTCCCTACAGGTCGGTGCTGATCTCCTCGCAGCCCCTGCTCTTTTCGCCTTTGCTCCTTGACTCGCAGACCCGGCTCCATCGGAGCAGCAGTTCTGGGCTTTTCAAGGGTAAATATGCAGTGTCCTCCCCACCCGCATCACCGCCACCAAGCTCGAGCCTCCTCCTCCGGTTGATTTGGGGGTCTCACCTCACCCGGACCTTCTCATACTGGGGCCTTTACTGAGACCCCCTCCACATGGCGAGGTCCGCGGTCAGCACAGGGGGGTGGTGATGAGCTCCATAGCGGCCCCTGCTCTCAAAGCCTCGCTGGAGGCTGCACGATTACACATCCTGGGAAGGGGCCAGGATGCTGGTGCTGGATACTGGGTGCTGAAGGAGTCTAACGGAGTGATGTCCAACCCTCTCCAGTGGGAGATAACACTTCTCCCTAGCCCTGAGGGATGCACAGAAGTTAGGCAGGTGAAGTGTGTCTAAAGGTCATTGCCAACCGTTTCAGACGGTCAGATCTCAGATCCACAAGGGTTCCACCTTGCTGGACCAATCATTCCAGAGGTGTGCTCCCTGCACCAGTAGTCCTGGTATCCCCAGGGAGCTTGTTAGAAGTACAGGATTTAGGATATCACTGCAGACCTAGGGAATTACAGACTCTGGGCTTAGGACCCAGACGTTTGCATGTTTTCAAGCCCTCTAGGTGAGTCTGATGCTCACTGAAGTTTGAGACCCTCTGGGCTAAATGAAAGCTAGGAGAGTAGGGATGCAAGAGGCTGGGAAGAGAGTCAGGGGTTTTACAATGGAGGATCCTATTAATGATAAACTAATGAGTTTTAATGGGACCCTGAGATCAATGGAGAAATAACTGCTAAAGTATTAAAAGTAAGGAGCATGCATGGCCAGTGTACTTTTAGAAAGAGTGCTCTGGATTTTAGAAAGTTCTTCCGTATTACTTATTTGGTCCATGCACATTCCAGTCCTAACTGCCTAAACCTCTCCCTCTCGGTGGAATCACCCAATTTCACTGTCTCCTGCCAAGCTGACAAAGCCCTAATGTGGTCTTTTGAATGTTCTTTTCTCCTTTTTTCTTGCCCTTAATACATGATGACCACTCATCAGAGTTCCTTTTTACCTACAATGCCAACCAGAACACAGCTGTTAGATATTTGCTTTCTGCAGTGGACCATTCTCCGTCATCCTGAAAATCGATTTTTAGAATCTCATTAAAATGAACTCAATTTGTGGTTTGATAAGATGGCCATACACCGGCAGATTTTGCTAGAATATTAAGGTTAGGTCGATTGTGAATCTGAGGAGTCTTTAGGATAAGGGCAGCTCCTCCAGCTCACAAACCTCTCCTTTTAGGTCAAGATAAATCCACATTAACTCCTCTCCATTGCAGCAGTGCTAAGAAGTGCTAGTGTCTGGCAGACTTCCCACTGAGACCATAATTGCTGACCCGGCTGTCATAGCTTGTTGTCAGAGAAAGGCAGAGTTCTGGAGGCATATTCTGGCATGTTTGATGGATGTTGGTAGCTTGTCAACAAACCAGCTAAAAAAAGGATTCCACTGAATAAGATTCCGAGCTTGAATCCTCAAGTGAGCTGAGAAGGGTTCTCCTGTGGGCTTGTGACATGGAGTCTATTTTCTTACAAGAAGGAAAGCTGGACCTCAAAGTTGACAAGAGAAACCATTGATTCATCCTGAGAAAATCAGTGCCTCTCAGACTCTGGGGCTGTTTCCAGTAACCATCATTTTCAACACAATTACAGTCTGAAGCCTTATCTCATGATATGTTATATAAGAAAAGTGATTATTATTCAGAACATACTCTTGCACTGCATACTCGAGGGCTTTGGTTAGCAATCTGCAGACCACAGAGATTTCCACAGCCAACTCACATTTACAGAGAAGCTCCACCAACTCTGTGACTTTTCCAGGCCTTATTAGAAGCCCATGATAACCTCAAATGAACTGTGAAAACTGTGTAAGTTTCCAAAACTGACTGTGACAATTCCTAAGAATAGCTTTTCTTACAGAATTTCTGATGTGTCTGTGCATGAGAGTAGTTTGGGGAAAAAAAAAATACAGAATAGATCCTAAGAAGAAAACATAAAAAAAGTCATAGTGCAAAAAACAACAGAGAAACTTTAAATTCCAATCCTAACTTTAGCGGATAGACTGACAGTCATACTTGCCTTCTTAAAATGCTTTTTGGCTATCTTACACTTGTAGACAGTTCTTGGAATAAGGAAGAACAAATTTGACTCCATATTGGATATTTCTTTTACTTTAAACTTTGCATTCTATATTGTTCTTGCTACAAGCTAATCACTAAAGGAATGTTGCCTATAGCTTAAAGTGTATATATTGGCCCATCTCTGGGAACTCTGCCTCCCACAGCTGAGCTTAAACTAAAGGGAACCTGCATCCACTCTGGAATCTGGCTGGAACCAGAAAATATTTGCAACAACTTATTACCTTTTTATACCTCCTGACCTCCTGCTCTTTGTCATTGATGAAACTAGCACCCAAACCCAGGCAAGATGATTCTTTGGGGTACCAGTCCCCCATCTTCTGGATCTGCTGGCTTTCTGAATAAAGGCTCTATACTTTATCCCGTTGCTCATCTCTCAATATATTGGCCTGTGATGCAGAAAGCAGTAAGAGCTTGGACTCAGTTCAGTTCAGTTCAGTCACTCAGTCGTGTCCGACTCTTTGTGACCCCATGAATCACAGCACACCAGGCCTCCCTGTCCATCACCAACTCCCGGAGTCCACCCAAACTCATGCCCATCGAGTCGGTGATGCCATTCAACCATCTCATCCTCTGCCATCCCCTTCTCCTCCTGCCCCCAATTCCTCCTAGCATCAGGGTCTTTTCAAATGAGTCAACTCTTTGCGAGGTGGCCAAAGTATTGGAGTTTCAGCTTCAGCATCAGTCCTTCCAATGAACACCCAGGACTGATCTCCTTCAGGATGAACTGGTTGGATCTCCTTGCAGTCCAAGGGACTCTCAAGAGTCTTCTCCAACACCACAGCTCTGGACTCAGTAACACTCAACATACCTAAAATTTTCACTTCCTCTGAGCTCTTCACTAATAATGCTGCGCTTAGTCACTCAGTCGTGTCCAGCTCTTTGTGACCCCATGAACTGTAACCCGCCAGGCTCCTCTGTCAGTAGGGATTCTCTAGGCAGGAATACTGGAGAAGGTGGCCACACCCTCCTTGAGGGGATCTTCCCAACCCAGGGATCAAACCTAGGTTTTCTGCAGTGCAGGCAGATTTTTTACCATCTGAGCCAGCAGGGAAGCCAACTACAAGACTAAACTGAAATAATGTATTTATTTTAGGGAACTTCCAAAGTAATAGAAATACTTCCATTTGTTTATTCTTAAGTACACTGGCAATCACTGGGCGTGTTCTTTATTCTCTTTGGTGTCTGTGCTAAACTGTGAGATGCAAAATTATTGCCACATGAACTGTCCCACTCAGCAATCAGACACAGTAACACTGACAAGGCAAATGAATCACTCTGGTGGTACAGGACACAATAACGGGAAGCATAATTATAGTCCCTACAATTTTTTAATAACGAAGAGGGGGAGTGAACAGGGGGAACAGATAACAAAACTGAGGTGACCAGCATGGACTAGAATCACATGGAATGGGCTGGGACATATGGTCACCCCAAGGCAGACAGGTCGACAGAAGGTTTGAGCAGAGTGGTAAGGTTCCATAAATCCTACTCACAAGGTCACAGAAGGAAGGATCAAAGCAAAGGCTGCTACTGCAGAGAGGACCCTTGTGCAAAGAGCATAATTCACTTGAGAGCTGCTTCTGTTGCATCCCATGATCACCAGTGGTCCTCAGCCACAACACGTAACAGGGAAGAACACACCTGATCCCATTCTAGGTTTATTTCTTTTCATCTTTGTATTCTGTTGATTCTGCTTCAAGCTAAAAATGTTGCATATAGCCCGAAATATATAGGATAGCCCATTCTCAAGGATCTGACCTTTAAGGGTATAATATTTTTTGATTCATATAGAGAAAGAAAGTTACAGGAGCATTATGACCTGACTTAAATGAACAGCTGCAAGAATAAAGAATTCCTGTTCCAGGAAGTTTGCCACAACTAACCACACCTCTCCCTCATCTTGCCTTTAAAAAGGCTTTACTGAAACCCTTTGGGGAATTCAGAGATTTTTTTCTGTGCTTGAGCCTCCATTCTCCTTGTGGTCCTGCAATAAAACATTCTCTGCTCCAAACTCGGATTTGGGGGTATTATTTGGTTTCACTGTGCATTGAGCACACCAACTCGGGTTTGGTAACAACACAACTGCAAACTGAAAAAGTGTTCTCAGAATGAGACATTTAAATATTAATATCAAATATTAAATGAGACTGTCAAAATTGGAGAGACAGCATCCCCCCATCTGCAACTAGTTGTCATTTTGTCTAAAATTGAAGATGTATCATGTTTTTATGCTTGGGAAATTAAACAGTCTTTGTTAATGATACTATCTGCGCACAGGCTACAGAGCTTAGTGTCAGGAGGCCAGAGAGGGAACCACAGTAGATTCCTCCAGTGACCATTTCAACAAGGAGTAAAGGTAAAACAAACTATAGGAAGAAAGACCTTGGCATTTGCATGGGAACCCACTGCTGCACTAAGTGACTGATCTAAGTATTAATATTAATTGAGCGACTTCACTTTCTTTTCTTTCTCTTTTGGCTTAAGGGTGAGTCTGGGCAGGCTTCCCTGAGGCAGGCCACTGTGTATACCTACCATCACAAAAGCAGCAGCTGCAAATGGCAAATAAGGATTAAAGTCACAGAAGCAGAATCAGTACAGAGTCAAATTTTCCCTTTTAAGTTTTCCTTTACAATCACCAATGTTATCATATGGGTCATGGGACTCAAGTGTGATACAGTCTGTCAAATAACTCCTGGGGCAGCAGGACACTAAATCATCAGGAAACATGTTAACGCTCATTTCTCCCTTCCTTTGGGAACCTCACAAAAGACGTTGTTTCTTCAACTTCCACTACAGCATTTACTTGTGTGTTTTTTGAAGTTACTAAAAATCCTTGAGTTCCAAAAAGACAGGTTGTGTTACTGACTTCTCTATCTCCAAAGCTAAGCAAAGGTGGGGGATATGGAGTAATGTTTGTCTGTTGAAGGAATGTTAAGACCCTGAATCAACCAGTATAATCATTTAAGATAGATCAGGAAAGTTGACTTAAGTTAATGTGCTTTCATTGCACATACTTCTGTTTATTTGTTTTTTCATAGAAGGGATTTTTCTGTGATTCCTAAATGAACTAAGAAAAAGAAGAGTAAACAGACCTCATTCTTTTCAACTAACTTATTTCTTTTTAAATTTTTATTGGAGAATGGTAGCTTTACAATGCTGAGTTAGTTTCTACCACACGGAAAAGTTAACCAGCCCTCTGTACACATGTGTCTTCTCTTTTTTGGACTTCTGTCCCATTTAGGCCACCAAAGGGCATTGAGTAGAGTTCCCTGAGCTACAGAGTAGGTTCTCATAAATTATCCATTGCATACACAGTCCCAATAGTTTATGTATGTTAATCCCAATGAACTAAATTGGGATTTAGCTAAATCTTTAATTTTTTTCTTATTTTTAAGAGATTTCTGGGCCTCCATCTCCTCATCTACAAAAATGAAAGAGTTGCAATGAATGATCTTGGAGGCTTATCCAGTGATAAAATGCTCTGATTTACCAAGTGAGATTCAAAGCTTACATGGGGGCATCCAAGCCCGTAGGTATGGCTGCCACCACCCCACTTTTCTATTTCTCCAGGATTTGCATGCTATAAACTTGGCTTTGAGGTTCCCTATAATAAGGCCATATGGGCCTTGAGCATGCCAAGGATGAAATATACAACTCTGGGGTCTCTACCATGTGTGATAAATGGCCCCAGATGATGAGATAAAAAACAAAGAGGGCAGCTGAGGCTGGGATGGCAAAGAGATTTATTTGGGGAAAGAGAATATGAGTTCAACTCTGAGCCTGATGAATTGTGGATGACACCACTTGGCAATAATTAACCAAATAGAAGCAAGTCTTTTCTGTGAAAAGAAGTTAACCAGAGATAAAAAATGATGGTGGTAATTTTCAATGAGGGAAGCCTGACAGATCATTATAGCTTATCAGAATTTATAATGCTTTTTAAAATTAATTAGTGTTCCCTTTTTTTAAGGAAATTAAAATAGAAGCCCCCAGACAGAATTCCATGTAGCCTGAAGTCTCCAGATGGTCTGATGGAAGTGTTGGAACATTTTGGGACCTGGTATGTAAAAATGTTTACTTCCTTCTTTAAGGTACAGGAGGATGTGGCCCAGAATAATCAGGAAAAGGTAAAATAGGGAGAAGTTTGATAACTAGCTTACATGTCAAATAAGGGCAGTGATGAACACAGCTAACACTCTTTGAAAGTTTATTGTATGCCAAGTACTATTTCAAATAATTTGCATAAATGAAATGAGCACTATTATTATACTTCTCCTCATAGAAAAATAAACTGTGTTCATAGAGGACGCAAGATTGCCCAAGAAAATAACGAGGGTAATAAAGCTAGGTTCAGATCTCTGGTGGTTTTCGTGTAGAGCCCATTCATTTACTATTACCATAGTAATATTAAATTCATTTGCTTGATACTGAAAGTCCTTAAGATTAACAATCACAGACACAAATATGACAATGCTGACTAAAATGAACTGACTCTCAGGGTTCGAAGAGGATTTTGAGATAACAGTTTTAAATTCTGACTCCACATAACACTTATCTAGGAACAGAAAATAAAATGTTTATGCCGGGGCCCTTACAGTAATTATGGTTTGATGGACTATGGCTAGAGTTGGTATTTATAATTATATATTCCCAGGTAGTGATTTCTTATGCAGAGTAAGGCTTGAGAATACAGTTCAAAGATCAAGGAGTATTAGCCCAGGAGCTCTTGGATTGGGCAAGAGCTGAACTTTGTCCTTCAACATCTTAACAACATATGCTCAGGAACTGTAGGGTGCTCACTTTGGTCAGGTAAATAAAGCAGTATTATGGATATTAGAAAACTGAATATATTTTCCCTTTAACAAAAGTTCCTCATATCATATGACTAAGTACTCCCAGACATAGAGTGTAAAGTCCAAGGTGATAGGAATGGCACAAATTGTACCACTCTGGGGGAGTTGTTCATTCAACAATTTAATTGCCTTAAATGAAATTGGTCTCATTCTATGTTGAGAATGATGTATCTAAGTAGATGCAGTCCTTAAGTTTGTGGAACCCATAAACTGGTAGATGAGACAGGTAATTTACAAGGAAAGGCACATGTTAGTATCTATTAGATATCTATTTATGTGTCTGTCTAAGGCCCTTCTCCTTCTCTCTTTCAAGATAGAGATAGATATTCGATACCTAGATAATGATTGCTATGCACTGAATGTCTATATTCTCTCCAAGTTCGTAGATTCACATGTTGAAACCTAATTCATACTGAGACAGTATTTGGAGGAGAGGTCTTTGGGAGGAGACTAGGTCATGAGGCTGGAGTCCTCATGAATGAGATTAGTGTCCTTATCAAAGAGACCCAGAGAGTTCCCTCATCTCTTTTATGAGGTGAGGACTGGTAAGAAAATGACTATCTATGAACCAAGAAGTGAGCGCTCACCAGACACATCATTTGCTGTGCTTTCCTCTTGGACTTTCCAACCTCCAGAACTGGAAGAAATAGGTTTTCTTTTATTTATGAGTCATTCAGTACATAGGGTCCTGTTCAAACAGACTAAGACACTGATCAATGCTTTGAAAGAAAGGAACGCTATGATTTAAGATAGAAAAATGTGAGCAATATTATTTAAATTGGGAACCAATGGCCAGGTATCTGAGAAAATGATAGTAAAGCTGAGACTGATTAAGAGATGAACTGAAGAAGTCACAGGGAACGGGGAGCATTTTGGGCAGAGGGCAGGACAGAAGGCCAGTATGTAGTGTCTGAGCCCAGAAAGGGAAGGGATATTGCTGGACAGTAAGGCCAATGAAGCATGCAGGGGTCAGGCCCTACAGTCCAGTTCTTTCTACACAGGACTTTGGTTTGTTCCTAAGTCAGGTAGAAGTGATTGAAAGGCTTCCAGAAGGAAGTGACTCAGTTCTGTATTTTATGGTGATCCTGCTGGCTGTCACAGAGATGATGGACCAAGAGAAAAGAGGAGTAAAAACAGGATGCTGAGTTAAAAATTCAGGTGATAGAAGTTGTAACTGAACTAAGCTTGCAGCTGTGATGACAAAAGGAAATGGATTTATTTGGGATGATTTTTGGATGTAATAGTGATAGAATTTGCTATTGAATTTACTGTGGAGAGTAAGAAAAAGGAAAGATTTCAGTAAAAATTCTCAGGTCTGGTTTGGGTGAGTGGTGTATTTACTGAGATGGGAAAGACCATAAGAAGATACTGAGTGTGGTCAGAGTTGATTAAGAGTTCCCTTTGGGATGTGTTCAATTTGAGCTGTTTATGACATAATCAAATTGAGATATCAATCAAGCAAATGAATATGTATTTTTAGAGCTCAGAAGAAATATTTGGCTCAGGATACAAATTGCATAATTTATCTAAAGTCAGTTCACCTTTACAAAATTCAGTTTTCTTTTCTACATACTTAGGGATAGCAATTCTTATCTTAGAAGATTGTGTGAGCTTTGGCATGTGTGTTGGACCACACCGAGCCTCTTAAATGATAGTGGGAGAAGGGGGTGTTAATGATGTGCTAGTGGCATTTCTAATGGCAACTGTTGATTTAATCATGAAATAACTGACACCAATAGGGAAGATAGTAGCTCTCAGTCACAATTAAGTTGTGATGAATCATCACTAGTTGTGTGAATCACAACTAAGAATGATTATCCTCATTTTCCCATCTCTCCTTCTTACATAGATTCTATAAGAGATGATATATTTTAGATAATTCTACATTAATATCTTTGTTTCACACATGCATCTTTATGTCACCAACTCAACAATGTAGCAGGACCCATGTACGTTATTCACTTGGTTCATTGGCAAGAATGTGCTTAGCCAAAGATTAATTAATCTGAAAAATGGTCAGAGAGAGAAAACACAAAAGCTTAACAACCAAATACCTCATTGATAATAGAGGTGACAAACAGAAAAATGATAATGGCGGAGGTATTCAATAATTCTTAGAGCAGTATAACCTAGCAAGCTAGGCTCCTATATATCTATACACAAACTTGGCATAGCCAGAATTCACTTGACAGCAAGAGGGCATAACTTGTTCAAAATAACTATTTATAAAGACGTGAAAATTATCTTCTTGGTTCATCATGGATTTACTTAATCCATGGAATTATTTAGCAGTAGCAATCATAATTGGGACTTCACTGGTGGCTCAGGTAGTGAAGAATCTGCCTGTAATGCAGGAGATCTGGGTTCAATGCAGGAGATCTGGATTCAATCCCTGAGTAGGGAAGAACCCCTGGAAAAGAGAATAGCTACTACCCACTCCAGTATCCTTGCCTGCAGAATTCCATGGACAGGGGAGCATGGTGGGTTATAGTCTATGAGATCACAAAGGGTCAGACACGACTGAGTGACTAACACACATAAACACGATCATAATAGGCTGCAAATCACACAAAGAACATAATCAATCTGATTTCAGTATTGGCTATCTGGTAATGTCTATGTGTAGAGTAGTCTCTCAGGTTGTTGGAAAACGGTGTTTGATATGACGAGCATGTTCTCTTGTCAAAACTCTGTTAGCCTTTGTTCTGCTTCACTTTGAGCTCCAAGGTCAGCCATGCCTGTTTTTCCAGGCGGCTCTTCACTTCCTACTTTCATAGTCCAAAGCTCTTTGATGAAAAGGACACCTTTCTTTGATGTTAGCTCTAGAAGCTGTTATAGAACCAGTCAGGTTCAGCTCCTTTGGCATCAATGGTTGGGGCATAGACATATTATTCCAATACTGAATGGTTTGCCTTGGAAACGAACCGAGATCACCCTGTCATCGCTGAGATTGTATTGAAGTGCTGCATGGTGGACTCTTCTGCTGACTATGAGGGCTACTCCCTTTCTTCTAAGGGATTCCTGCCCACAGCAGTAAGGGCCATCTGAATTAAACTTGCCATCCTTGTCCACTTTAGCTCACTGATGTCTAAGATGCTGATGTTCACTCTTGCCGTTTCCTACTTGACCACACACAGTTCATCTTCATCCGTGGGTCTTGCACCCCACGTTTCTGTGCAGTACTGTTCTGTGCAGCGTCAGGCTTTACTTTCGCCACAGGACACATCCACAGCTGAGCACTGTTCCTGCTTCACTGTAGCCAAAGCTCACTCTTACTGGAGCTATTAGAAATTGCCCTTCCCTCTCCCCCAGTAGAACACTGGATGCATTCCAACATAGGGGGCTCATCTTCTGGCATCATACATTTTTGCCTTTTCATACTGTTCATGGAGTTTTTCAGGCAAGAATACTGGAGTGGACCATTTCCTTCTTTAGTGGACCACGTTTTGTCAGAACTCTTCACTGTGATTCATCTGTCTTGGGTGGACCTGTATGGCATGGCTCACAGTGACATTAAACAACCCAAGCCCTTTGCCACAAGGCTGTGATCCAAAAGCACAAGAGACGACTCTCTACATGGACATAACCGAATGGTCAACACCGAAATAAGACTGACTATGTTCTTTACAACCAAAGGTGGAGAATCTCTCTCTGGAGAAGCCAGTAAAATAGGACCAAGAGCTGACTGTGGCTCACATCATGAGCTCCTTATTGAAAAATTCAGGCTTAAATTGAAGAAAGTATGGGAAACCACTGGGCCATTCAGATATGACCTAAATCAAATCCCTTTTGATTATACAGTGGAAGTAAAGAACAGGTTCAAGGAGTTTGATCTGGTAGAAAGAGTGCCTGAAGAACTGTGGAAGGACATTCATAACATTATACAGGAATCAGTGACCAAAGCCATCCCAAAGAAAAAGAAATTTAAGAAGGGAGAGTGGGTATCCGAGGAAACTTTACAAATAGCAGAGGTAAAAAGAGAAGCAAAAGCAAGGGAGAAAGGGAAATATACTCCCAACTGAGCACAGAGCTCCCGAGAATAGCAAAGAGAGATAAGGAGGCGTTCTTAAACGAATGATGCAAAGAAATAGAGGAAATAATAGAATGGGAAAGACTAGAGATCTCTTCAAGAAAACTGTAGTTGTCAAGTAAACATTCATTCACGGGTGGGCATAATAGAGGACAGAAATGGTAAGGACCTAACAGAAGCAGAAGAGATTAAGAAAAGGTGGCAAGGAAACACAGAAGAACTGTTCAAAAAGGTACTAATGACCCAGATAACCACGATGGTGTGGTCACTCACCTAGAGCTGGACGTTCTGGAATGTGAAGTCAGTGGGCATTAGGAAGCATTACTATAATCAAAGCTAGCTGACATGAAAGAATTCCAGCTGACCTATTTAAAATCCTAAAAGATGATGGTGTTAAAGAGCTCAATATGTCAGCAAATTTGGAAAACTCAGCAGTGTCTGGAGGACTGTGAAAGGTCAGTTTTCATTCCAGTCCCAAAGAGGGGCAATGCCAAAAATGTTAAAAATACCACACAACTGCACTTATCTCACACGCTAGTAAAGTGATGCTTAAATTTCTCCAAGCCAGGCTTCAGCAATACATGAACCGTGAACTTCCAGATGTTCAAGCTGGTTTTAGAAAAGGCAGAAGAACCAGAGATCAAATTGCTAACATCCACTGGATCATCGAAAAAGCAAGAGAGTTCCAGAAAAACATCTATTTCTGCTTTATTGACTATGCCAAAGCCTTTGAATGTGTTGATCACAATAAACTGTGGAAAATTCTGAAAGAGATGGGAATACCAGACCACCAGACCTGCCTCTTGAGAAACCTGTATGCATGTCAGGAAGCAATAGCTAGAACTGAACATGGAACAACAGACTGGTTCCAAATAAGAAAAGGTGTACGTCAAGGCTGTATATTGTCACCCTGCTTATTTAACTTATATGCAGAGTACATCATGAGAAATGCTGGGCTGGAGGAAGCACAAGCTGGAATCAAGATTGCTAGGAGAAATATGAATAACCTCAGATATGCAGACGACACCACCCTTATGGCAGAAAGTGAAGAGGAACTTAAAAGCCTCTTAATGAAAGTGAAGGAGGAGAGTGAAAAAGTTGGCTTAAAGCTCAACTTTCAGAAAACTAAGATCATGGCATCTGGTCCCATTACTTCATGGGAAATAGATGTAGAAACAGTGGAAACAGTGTCAGACTTTATTTTGGGGGTCTCCAAAATCACTGCAGATGGTGATTGCAGCCATGAAATTAAAAGACACTTACTACTTGGAAAGAAAGGTATGACCAACCAAGATAGCATATTAAAGAGTAGAGACATTACTTTGCCAAAAAATGTCCATCTGGTCGAGGCTATGGTTTTTCCAGTGGTCATGTATGAGAGAGCTGGACTGTGGAGAAAGCTGAGTGCCAAAAAAATTGATGCTTTTGAACTATGGTGTTGGAGAAGACTCTTGAGAGTCCCTTGGACTGCAAGGAGACCCAACCAGTCCATCCTAAAGGAGATCAGTCCTGGGTGTTCATTGGAAGGACTGACGCTGAAGCTGAAACTCCAGTACTTTGGCCACCTCATGCGATGAGTTGACTCATTGGAAAGGACCCTGATGCTGGGAGGGATTGGGGGCAGGAGGAGAAGGGGTCAACAGAGGATGAGATGGCTGGATGGCATCACCAACTCTATGGACATGAGTTTGAGTAAACTCCGAGAGTTGGTGATGGACAGGGAGGCCTGGCGTGCTGTGGTTCATAGGGTCGCAAAGAGTCAGACACGATTGAGCTACTGAACTGCACTGAACTGTCAACTTACTGAGCAGCAACACTTTGCTAGATACTCTGCTCCATGCTTGTTGCATCCGAACTCAAAAATGATATAGTCAGCCTTAAAGTAAGTACCAATGTCATTTATACATGAGAAACAGAGGCTCAAAGAAGTCAAGAGTGTTTGCTGAAATTTTCATCTTTTGAAGAGCAGACCATGAGTTCAACTGTTCATATCTGAGCACACAAAAGCGATCTGTGGCTCCGAATGTCACTGTGACCAGAGCGAAAAGACGGCCCCGGGGACCTGGACACAAAGGGAACCTTGGGAATGTGGAGCCCTTGTCCTGTCATTTATAAAGTGAATGAAGGCAATTAAAAAGTAAAGGTTTTAGACAAATACTTAGGAAAAATACACACATGTTATTCCTTCTAGAGTTTTAAAAATAGAATCCACTAGAAGGGGCTGAGGAGACTTCAAAGACCTTCAATTTAAGAAGGGCAACCATGATATTCTCAATTATTCAATAAGAAAAAAGTTTTAAAGAAATCCATGTATAAGAAAGATTCTAATAAGCTCATAATTTTAAGTGCCTATAACATACATAGAAGAAAAAGGAGAACTCATTAAAAAGATTACAATAATTTAAAAAATAAATAAATAAAAACTTTCAAAAACAAGTAAGGATGGTTAGGCTCTTGAGCCACAACATTAAATATCCAGGGAGCATATAGCAGTTGTCAGACTGATTTGGGTCTCAGATAGCAGAGTTAGTTCATGATTCCAATCTTTTCCCTAAAGAGACTAGCTATTAGTCAAGGAAGCACCAGGCAATTTTAATTTAATAAGATAAGACCCAGAATTGAAGCTCATAAAATGTGGCCATGTGATAGAGTCTGTGAGTCAGAAAGCGGGTGACATGTGATCTAGGTGGTGAATGGCTTCCAAGAGTCACTCTAGCAAAGGAGAATAAGAATATTCCAGGAAAAAAAAAAAAGCAGCAGCTTTGTCCAAAAAGCCCAGTATATCCAGAGAAAACTAATTCAGAAAGATACATGCACTCCTATGTTCATAGTGAAAGTGAAAGTCACTCAGTCATGTCCAAATCTTTGCAACCCCATGAACTAAATAGTCCATGGAATTCTCCAGGCCAGAATACTGGAGTGGGTAGCCTTTCTCTTCTCCAGGGGATCTTCCCAACCCAGGGGTCGAACCCAGGTCCCCTACCTTGCAAGTGGATTCTTAATCAGCTGAGCCACCAGGGAAGCCAAAGACTACTGGAATGGGGAGCCTGTCCCTTCTCCAGCGGATTTCCCTGATCCAGGAATTGAACTGAGGTCTCCTGCATTGCAGGCAGATTCTTTACCAACTAAGCTCTCCTGGAAGCCCCCTATGTTCATAGCAGCACTGTTTACAATAGCCAGAACATGAAGCAACCTAAACATTCATCCACAGGTAAGTGGATAAAGAAGATGTGGTGCATATATACAATGAAATGTTACTCAACTATAGAAAGGAATGGAATAATGCCATTTACAGCAACATTGAACCTAGAGTTTATGATACTAAGTGAACAAATAGACAAAGGCGAATATCATAACATCACTTACACATGGAATCTAAAAGATTATACAAATAAACTTATTTACATAACAAAAAGTTTACTTGTATCATTTATTTTTAGATTCTATACATAAGTGATATCCAATAAACCTATTTACAAGGCAAAAACAGGCTTTCCTCACAGCTCAGTGATAAAGAATATGCTTGCTAATGCAGGAGAGGTGGATTTGATCCCTGGGTTGGGAAGATCCCCTGGAGAAGGAAATGGCAACCCAATCCAGTTCTCTTGTTTGGGAAATCCCTTGGATAGAGGCAGCTGATGGGCTATATCGTCCATGGGGTTGCACAAGAGTCAGAAATGATTTATCAACTAAACAGCAAGAACAACAAAAATAAACTCAATAGACATAGAAAAGAAATGTATGGTTACCAAAGGGGAAAAAGAGGATAAATTAGGAATTTGAGGATTAATATATACACTCTGTTACATATAAACTAGATAAACAACAAAGTCCTCCCATATAGCACAGGGAGCTTTACTCAATATCTTGGAATAACTTTTAAAGAAAAAGAAGCTTAAAAGGGTACGTGTGTGTGTGTGTGTGTGTGTAGCGGAATCATTTTTCTTATACCTGAAGTAACACAACATTGCAGACAAAAATTTTACAAATAAATAAAATAAAAAATAAATAAAATAAATAAAAAGCAAAGACGCAGACTCAGGTGAGAAGCTCACAGTCTGCGCAGGGAACTGTGCCTGTGTACTTGGTGGGTAAAGGAAAGGCGGCAGATCAGAGGGGAGTGGCGTATGAAAGTGCTTGAGGAGCCTGCCGTTTTCCAAAGACTATGAGCAGCGCCTGAAAGGAGCAAGTCAGTACTCTTGTCAGAAAGGTCTTGATGAGGGAGGTCACCCGGGCAGCTCCTGACATCTCAAGTGAAGAAAGATGGGGGGCCATTTTGCAAGTGATAAGCAAGCTGGGCACAGGGGATCTAGTGAGTGGGGCCCACAGAAGAAATCTTAAGGCATGGGATGTTTGCCAGAAGAGGAAAGACAAAACAGACGTAAAAGAGAGCAGCTACACGTGTGCGTGCAGTTGATTCATTTCACTGTGAGCCTGGAATGAACATACCGTTGTAAACCAACCACAGTCCAACAAGTTTTTTTTTTTTTTTTTTTAAACCCCATTTGGGGCAGACTCTGTCATGCTGACAGATGACGAAAAGACAAACTCCTCGGTTTCCAGTCTGGTTTGATTCTCCAACGGGAGAATGGTTTCCAAATTGGAAAGCAGAGACTTTCTCAGGGAGGCATTGTAGGCTGAGACATTAGAAAAGAGGAATGTCTCTCTCATTATTAACACCTTTCCTCCTGCAGGCCCGATGCAGTCTACTTTAAGTTTCTGAAAGAAGGTATAGACAGCATGGGAAATGTAAGAGAAGAAAGAGGCAGAGGTTGACACTGCACACTGCCTGTCTGTGACTCCAGGGCACAAAATAAAGGAATATCTAGCTTTCATCTGCTTCGCTGTGCACCGGCCCTTCCCGCCGGCTGGGGGTCCCTTCTGTCAAGGCTGTGACTGCCGATGTTTGAGACTCAACTGAGGCAAGAGGGTGTCTCCTAACTCTTTCTGATGCCGACAGGAACACTTGCTTCATTTCTCCTTTTGGCCTCCCTTGGCCCTGACTGCAGGCATGAAATTAAAAGATGCTTGCTCCTTGGAAGAAAAGCGATAACAAACCGAGACAGCATATTAAAAAGCAGACATCACTTTGCTGACAAACATCCATCGGGTCAAAGCTATGGTTTTTCCAGTAGTCATGCATGGATGTGAGAGTTGGGCCATAAAGAAGGGTGAGCACTGAAAAAGTGATGCTTTCTAATTGTGCTGGTGAAGACTCCTGACAGTCCTTGGACAACTAGGAGATCAAATCAGTCAGTTCTAAAGGAAATCAACCCTGAATATTCATTGGAAGGACTGATGCTGAAGCTGAAGCCCCAACACTTCAGCCACCTGATGCGAACAGCTGATTCATAAGGAAAGACCCTGATGCTTGGAAAGATTTAGGGCAGGAAGAGAGGCGGCGACAGAAGATAAGATGGGAGGATAGCATATCAACTCACAGGACATGAGTCTGAGCAAACTCCAAGGGATCGGGAAGGACAGGGAAGCCTGGTATGCTACAGTCCATGTGGTCACAAGCAGTTGGACATACCCTCGCAACTGAGCAACAAAAACGGGGTGTATCCAATCTCTCCTTGCATGTTTTAATTTACACAGTTGTTACTGTATCTTTTATAAGCAAGGGTTTCGATCATTCCACAAATACTAAGAGGACCGTGTTTTTCAACACTGTCATGGGTGTGGGGACACCTGACAGGCACATCTACTGCCTTTTGGAAGCTTAGAGGCAAATAGGAAGAGACAGGTGCTAAAATAAAAAAGTGCACAAAGAGTTTATGAAATGCAATCACAAAGAATGCTCCGAAGGAAGCATACAGGACTTGAGCCCAGGGGGGTTTTCACTGATGGGTCAGTGGTTCAGATTTTGTGCCTTCACAGCAGGGGGAACACTGGTCAGGGAACTAAGATCCCACATGACATGCAGCGTGGCCAAAAAAAAAAATTTTTTTAATTAAAAAAAAAAAAAGTCCAGAAAAGGTTTTATCTTCCTCAAAACCCAAGAGCTTTGTATGATTTGTGGTAGAGCTTAAGTGCTAAGTGAGTGTTGTCAATTGAATAAACAGATGATCGACTTAATGAATTCCAAAATGGCAAAACTTTATCTTAAGAAATTATTGAACTGTAAGATTTCTACCAATCTTTAGCAACACACTCAAATGGAATTTTGAGAGAAATATTTATGAGACAAAAAAAAAAAAGTTCCATAGAAACTACAGTGGGCATATTCATAGCAAGAAATTTCAGAATAATAACATGATGGCCCATGCTGAGATAATAAGACTGAACTGAGATATACACACACACACACACACACACACATATATATATATGTTGCTGCTAAGTTGCTTCAGTCGTGTCTGACTCTGTGCCACCCCATAGATGGTAGCCCACCAGGCTCCCCCATCCCGGGATTCTCCAGGCAAGAACACTGAAGTGGGTTATACACACACACACACACACACACACACATATAAAACACAGATATTTATTGGATACAGATTTGTGTCTAATGCATGCTGGCATTAACAGGCAAAGTGCCTGCCCTCATGGGACTTATATTTGGTGCAGGGTCTTGAAGAGCAAACATCCAACAAGCCAGAACAAACAGACAAGATTCTGGTTTGCGCAAGGCACCAGGAAGAAAATAAAATCATGTTGTGTAACCTTGGGTTAATGTTTGGTGCAAAGAAGTTAGTACAGGTGACATTGAAGAGGCGATCAGAGAGGCCAAGTGGTGATATTAGAATTAAGAATCACATTGATTGAAGGAGCTGACCATGTAAATCCTGTGAAAAGCTGTTCTGTGCCTAGGGAACAGAAAGTGCAAAGATCCTTAGGTAGGGAAAAGCTGGTGTATTTCAGGAACAGGAAGAAAGCTTGCACGGGTGGAAAGAAGGAAAAGGAGGTGAAAGGGGTAGGCATGGGACACTCAATAAGGGATTTTAAATGCCAGTCAAGTGCTTCAGTTGTAAATGAAGTAGGCAGTACAATGATATACTTTTATTTCTTATTGATAAAGATCACTTGCCTACTGCATGAAAAACAGGTTTATGGAAATCCTGGCAGGAGCCGGAACTGCAGGTAGGAGTCTATTTGAATGCTCTGGGTAAGACTGGAAGAGGCTGTTACTCAGGAAAGTAGGACAAGTACATGGATTTAAGATGTGTCTTAGTGAATGGAACCAGGGGGTGCTTCTGTGAACTGTGTAGATGAGGATTAAGGAGCAGAGCAGAAATTGCGGCTGCTTCCTAGGTTTCTGTTCTAGCAAATGACTGAATCAGGCCATTTGTTAAGATAGGAGATGTGAAACCGCAAGTTGTTGAGAGAATGGTAATCAAGAATTCTGTTTTTGCTGTAATAAACTTGAGAGATGCGCCAGACTTTCAGGTAGAGATGGCAAGTTTATGGCATATATAATTCCAGGGGTCAGTCTAAAAGATACATATGTGGAGGTGATCATCATCTAGTTGGTATTTAAATTCATGGAACCCTATAAATTTAGCTGGGCATTGGTGGAGAAAATCATAATTCAAAAAGATTCATGCACCCCAAGGTCCATAGCAGCTCCATTTATAATAGCCAAGACATGGAAGCAACCTAAATGTCCATCAACAGAGGAACAGACAAGGAAGATGTGGTAGATATATACAGTGGAGTATTACTCAAGCATAACAAGAATGAAATAATGCCATCTGCAGCAACATGGATGGTCATAGAGATGACCACACTCAGTGAAGTAAGTCAGAGAGAGACAAATGTCATATGGTATCAATTGTATCTGGATTTTCTTTTAAATGATGCAAATGAACTTAATTACAAAGCTGAAATAGACCCACAGACCAAGAAAAAAAGAAAATCATGGATATCACAAGGGGAAAAGGGAGAGAGGGATGAATTAGAACTTTGGGACTAACAAAATACATACAACAAATAACGAAGAAGGCTCTACTGTATAGCACAAGGAACTGTACTTAATATCTTGTAATAGTCTATAAGGGAAAAGAACCTGAAAAATATTATATATGTGTACACACATATATGTATATGTACAAATATCTATGTCTATATTTTATACACACACACACACACACACACACACACACACATATATATATATATATATATAACTGGGTCACTTTGCTATACACCTGAAACACAACATTATAAATCAACTAAACTTCAATAAAATTTTAAACAAAGAAATAAAGTAGGAGTCCTGAGATAGAACCCTGAGAATGGTAGAGGGGCAGGTAAAACAAAAGAGGAAGCTGGATTTCTAAAAAATGGAAATAGTTCATTGAACCAAATACTACCGAGACATGAGTGCAGTGAGAAAACTGACCATTGGATCTTAGCTACAAGGAGGTCACTGATGGTATTAACTGAAAGAGTTTCTGTAGAGCAATATGCATGAGTCTCCCCAGAAAAACAGAACCAGTAGATTGTGTATATTGAGAGATTCATTGCAAGGAACTGATTGATGTGATTGTGGGAGCTGGTGAGGCAAGTCTGAAATTCATCTGTAAAGACATGCTGTCAGTAGGGGCAGGCTTGGACACCTTCTGCCAGGAGCTGCAATTGAAGTGCACAGGCAGGAATTTTTCTTCCTCCATGGAAAAATTCAGTTCTGTCTTAAAACTTCTCAACTGACTGAATCAGGCACATAGATTATCAAGTATAGCTCCTCTACTTCGCAAATGAAGCCAATGTTAAACTCATCACAGCAACACCTGGATTGGTGTCTGGTTGAATCACTGTGGCCTGAAACCTACCAAGCTGCCACATGAAATTGACCACCATGTGCCTCGAGATGGACCAAAAACAGTTGCAATGGAATCGGGAACTAAAGACAAGCTTTTGGGAGAAGCTATTTTGCCCAGAGCATGGGAAAGGAGAAGGACAGATAAATAAACAGAGCCATTTGGCTTCTGTAGTTGTTTTGTTTTATGACTTATGCAGCAAAGTTTTATGTTTGTAAGAATGGACCAGTAAAAGCAAACAAACAGAAAAAGGGATAAGATGATGTTGAAAGGGAATTTTGATCCAGAGGACATGCTGAGATTTTGGTTTTATAGACTAACTGAGAGTCAGATGTGTCTTCTTTTTTTCCCCAAAGCATAAAGCACCAAAGCCCCAGGACTAGTGATGGAAGATTACAGAGAGCCAGCTGGAGGGCCATCCCGGACAAGGGCATTCTCCATCCAAAAGCTGCCTAAGGGGGTGCAAATTCCCACTGCTCACACTGTGTACCTGAAGGTAATTTTTCTCCTTACAGCAGGCATCCCCAGCCTCCAGCCCACGGACCTGTACCTCCTGTGACATCAGCAGCAGGATTAGATTAGACAAAAAGTACACGGAAGTGCTGTGTAATGGAGGGAACTTAAAGCCGGCACTCTTTGACAGCCTAGAGGGGTTGGAAGGAGGCTTAAGAGGGAGGGACATGTGTATGTCTGTGGCTGATTCCTGCTGACGTTCGGCAGAAACCACACAACATTGTGAAGTAATTATCCTTCAATTAAAAATAAAATTTAACAAAATTCGGATCAATATTTGAAAAAAATAATCCACTTGAATCATCTCAAAACCTTCCCCAGAGCTCTGGTCTGTGGATAAATTGTCTTCCACAAAACTGGTCCTTAGTGTTAACAAGCTTGGAGATGACTGCCTCAGATAATGTACTTACTAGATGCGAGCTTTCCTGGAGAAGATTCCTTGGAAAGGAATCTTGGTAGAATGAGACCACCTCAAAGTCAGGAACTCTTTTCATGGTCAAGACCTGGGCTTTAGCCAAGCTGAGAACCTTACTGTGGACACTTTTTTTTTCTTTATTTTTATTTATTTTATTGGAAGATAATTACTTTACAATATTGTAGTGGTTTTGCCATACATTGACATGAATCAGGCATGGATTTACATGTGTTCCCCATCCTGAAGCCCCTCCCACCTCCCTCCCCATCCCATCCCTCTGGGTCATTCCAGTGCACCAGCCCTGAGCACTTGTCTCATGCATCAAACCTGGACTGGCGATCTGTTTCACATATGATAATATACATGTTTCAATGCTGTTCTCTCAAATTATCCCACCCTCACCCTCTCCCACAGAGTCCAAAAGACTGTTCTATACATCTGTGTTTCTCTTGCTGTCTCGCATATAGGGTCATCATTACCATCTTTCTAAATTCCGTATGTATGTGTTAGTATGCTGTGTTGGTGTGTTTCTTCCTGACTTATTTCACTCTGTAAAATGGGCTCCAGTTTCATCCGTCTCCTTAGAACTGATTCAAATGAATTATTTTTAATGGCTGAGTAATATTCCATGGTGTATATGTACCACAGCTTCCTTATCCATTCGTCTGCTGATGGGCATCTAGGTTGCTTCCATGTCCTGGCTATGATAAACAGTGCTGCGATGAACATTGGGGTGCACGTGTCTCTTTCAGATCTGGTTTCCTCGGTGTGTATGTCCAGCAGTGGGATTGCTAGGTCATATGGCAGTTCTATTTCCAGTTTTTTAAGGAATCCCCACACTGTTTTCCATAGCAGCTGTACTAGTTTGCATTCCCACCAACAGTGTAAGAGGGTTCCCTTTTCTCCACACCCTCTCCAGCATTTATTGCTTGTAGACTTTTGGATAGCAGCCATTCTGACTGGTGTGAAATGGTACCTCATTGTGGTTTTGATTTGCATTTCTCTGATAATGAGTGATGTTGAGCATCTTTTCATGTGTTTGTTAGCCATCTGTATGTCTTCTTTGGAGAAATGTCTGTTTAGTTCTTTGGCCCATTTTTTGATTAGGTCATTTATTTTCCTGGAATTGAGCTGCAGGAGTTGCTTGTATATTTTTGAGATTAATTCTTTGTCCACTGCTTCATTTGCTATTAGTTTCTCCCATTCTGAAGGCTGTCTTTTCACTTTGCTTATAGTTTCCTTTGTTGGGGCACTTTTCTTAAGAGATGTTTGCCTTGTTGTCATCAGATTCTCAAAGGGGCAATCACCTGAAAAGAACTACACATGGTGCTCAAGGGTCTCTCTGTTGTATAGTCTATTATTTAACTTGATACTCAGAGCCTTTTTGTGCAAACATGCAGAGCAATGGACGTGGAAAATAGGGACAACTGACAGGACAGAGAAAACAAATGTAGGAGGATGTGTTAAAGAGAAATTGAAATATTGCTGCAAAATAGATGGCTGAAGTAGTAATATAAATACACTTTTTATTTCAGCATGAATGCTTCATGTTTAACCTAAAATAAGCCTCCTAGTGTAATAGGGAAGAACAAATATGACTCCACATTAGATCTTTTTAAAATGGATTAGAACATTTTTTTTTTTAACTTTAATCTTTGTATTCTATTGCTCAGAGTTAAGGATTTTGCTGATGGCCTGATATATACAGGAGAGCCCATTCAGAGTTCTGACCTTTTAAGGGTATAACACTTTTCCATTCACATAGAGATACCAAGTTACAGAACATAGAATAGTATTTATCTCATTGGCAATTTACAGGACATTGTTACCTGCTCTATGTGGACAGCTGTAAGAAGGAAGGATTCCAGGACCAAGAGGTTTTCAACAATTAATTCCCCTCCCTTACCTTCCTTTTAAAGAGTTTTGCTACATTCTGGGGAGTTCCAGGTTTTTGGACAGGAGCAACCAGTTCTGTTGCTTGTCCCTGCAATAAATATTTCTTTGTTTCAAACTCTGATGTTTCTGTTTATTTGGCCCCTGTGTATTGGGCACACAAACTTGCATTTGGCAATATTAGTTGTAACAACAATTATCAAGAGAAGAGGTAACATGGGAATCTGGAATCTGGATGCCCCAAAGATTCTGGACTAGGAAACACCCATGCCCTCACCCTAGATGTCTGTGCTTTTTGATAGAAGGGCTGGAGTGCAAGGCAGCTTCTCCTTGGTTTAATGGTTTGTTGGGGCATCTGTTCTAAGCACATTCTTTCTAAAAGTGCTTGTTCAAGACAACGGCAACCTTTTCACAGTTCTAGAGTAATCTAGAGTTCTACCCATGTTTGTGACCTTCCTTATCTGCAAGATGTAGCTCTACTTTTAAATCCAGCCCAAACAATTCAGAAGAATGGAGTGTTTGCATAATTCCAAGAGAGAAACATCCCACACATTACACTGAGTTGAAATGTTTCTTCTCTTTCCCTCCTAGAACAAGGAAGGGAAGAGTTCTGTAATACTTCACCCCACTCCTGGGAAAGGACTAAAATTACTTTAGTACTGCAAAGGTAAGTGATAGCTCAAGAGTTCTTCATTTTGAATGTTTTTTGTTAAACTCAATCATCTCATCTCCAAACTACTTCATCCCTAAATAAACATTCTTCTACATCTGGGTTGAATTTCACATTTTCAAATATGCATATGTCATTAAACTACAGAAATGACTTTAAAATGATTGAGATTGCATTCTCAGTGTCAACAACCTGATACAGTGTGGATAATGCCACTTTCAAACACACACCAGTGCCGATAATTTGTGTGGGTACTTACTATAGGAGCATCCATAGACTTCAACTCTCATGCCAATTTTTCCACTTGGATTCCACTCCAGGGGGACAAAGCGAATGAACCGGGCTCTCACGGAATGAAGTAACTTGTGGTGCATCACGCTGTCAGCATTCACATTTCCTGTGAACGTCTGTGGGAGAGATGGAAGCCAATGAGGTCTGTGACAGCGTGGCAGCACTGTCTCCTGAGCTTAAGGACCACGGATGGAAATCCAGCCATGACATTCCATAAGGTCTTGCAGAGAAAATACTGTGTCTCAGATCTTCAACATGAAATCTGACTCTGGTGAAAACTCTGCATTATATGTGATATACACATATATATATGATATAGCACTGCTGTACATTATTCTTTAAAAATCTCCTTCCCCAAAATTTTATAAGTAAGTCCATCCTAGTAAGTCACAAGGCATGAAACACAAAAGCCTTCCTAAGTAAATAACACAATGAAATTCTGATATTCCTAACACTGATAATCACTGTGGTATGGAAGATAACTAAAAAAAAAAAAAAAAAAGAAACCTCTTCATGGAAGAAAAGGCTTTTACAGGAGCAGTTGTTACCATTAATTGAAGCCAATCACTAAGCAAAGATTTTTCATGATCATTATTACTATTTTATAGATTAAAAAGAAATCTTAAGTCTAGAGAGAGAGAAAAGAGGATGAAAACTATCTTCAAATCATCTAATTGGTTAGTAATTAGTCTATGATTCAATTTCAAAGTTGTCCTATTCCAAAGCATATGGCTTTTCTACCACCACTCACTTTTCAACTATTTCATTGTCAATTGTTCCACGAAGGAGAAAAGGAGTCTCTGGTTTTTATGTAATTTATATTCATACTTCCTTGTGAAGTTTAAGCAAAAGAACACACAGCATGGGAGATACTTGGTACACTAAAATTATACCTCCTAGCCTTCATTTGGATGAATGGTTTCTGGGGTAGAAATTTTCTACAGATGGAATCCAAAGTCTCCTACCTAACCTTTTTTCCCCGCTGGGGTAAAATATGAATAACATAAAATTTGCCATTTTAACCATTTTAAAGTATATATTTCAGTGGCATAAAGTACAATCACATTATTATGCAACCATCATCCCATCCATCCCCAGAACTTTCTCATCATCCTGATTGTACCTAATCTTTAAGGTAGGATGTCAGGTAGCACACTGACTAGTTTGCTTCATTATGAATCATCACCAGTCTTCTTTTCCAATTTAAGTATTCATGGGTAAAGCCTTCATGCTAATGTTCTATCAACTCCAACAAAACCATTGGTTTCTTAAGTGGCCAAAGAGAATACCAAGTAAAGGGTTTTATGCATGTAATGGAATCCATTTCAATGATTCAAACCTTAACTTTCATTGTATTCTCATAACATCTCTGAATCTAGGGTAATTTGAATAATCTGACATTTCTGCTATACACAAAACACCCACTGGCTAGTAACTCTGACATTAGAAATTTAATATAGTCACTATTATACATCACAAAGTGGCTTATGAAGAACAGAGAAGCTCACTTTTTACTTTGCAGCAAAACTCTGATAAGAGAATGATTTGGGAGAGGGGAATTCCTTGAGATTCAAATCGAACTTTCTTCTCCACAGGTTTGTCAAAGATGTGGTCATTGTCTCAACCAAAGGGGGGTGGGGGGGAAGTGGTTCTCTTCAGCAGGCTTATCTTTCCCATGTTCTGCTCCGACGTTAGCAACTGATGCAGATATAAAACCTCTTCGACCTTGGCCCACCTAGGAAAGACTCTTCCCTGCAGAAGGCAGTTCTTTTTTTTTTTTTTTTTTTTTTTTTATTTGTAGTGAATTTTGTCATACATTGGAATAAAACAGCCATGGGTTTACATGTGTTCCCCATCCCGATCCCCCCTCCCACCTCCCTCTCCACCCGCTCCCCCTAGGTTTTCCCAGTGCACCAGGTCCGAGAGCTTGTCTCATGCATCCAACCTGGGCTGGTGACCTGTTTCATCCTAGATACCATACATGTTTCGATGCTGTTCTCTTGAAACATCCCACCCTCTCCTTCTCCCATACTAACACATATATATGGAATTTAGAATGATGTTAATAATAACTCTATATGCAGAACAGAAAAAAAAAAAAAGACACAGATTTATAGAACAGTCTTTTAGAAGGCAGTTCTTTTCAAAATGTATTTCTTTGACACATGAATTTGGGAGGTGGTTAAAGATTCTGGTGGTTTTTCACTCTTGGATGCATTGGACATATTTCATGTTTTTCTACAACCAAACTTGGTAGACTTCAGTTCCATTAATTGTGTTTCCTACAACCCACTCCCCAAGCATGTAGAAGCTCTGTATTTTTCAGCATCGCATATAGAAACTGAATTTTAAATGGGACTTTATTCATACTGAGGGTGATGGGGGAATCCTCTCCTATGTTCTAAGTGACTTATAGACTGAACATATCTTAAGATGGTATTCAGTAAAATAGGAATTAAAGTACTTTGGATCTTACCTTGTGGTAAATACAGGGTTAAAGACTCTTCCAAAATTTAAATTTATTAAAAAAAGAACACTTATAAATGAAACAAGCAAAGAAATGAATAAAGAGGTAAATAGGGAATGTTGGGCATGGGCTCTATGAGGTCAAGGTTTAGCTTTAAGTACATGTTTAGTATGTAATGCTAGAGAAATATGGATGTTATCAGATGGATCACATATATGTTTATAAATTTATATATATAAAACTGTGTTCTGAAAAACTGTATTGAATATTTATATAATATATGTAAAAATGTAATAGTTACATGTTTAATATGTAATGCTAAGCAACTGCGGAGGTTATCAGATGGATAAGATATGTACATATATATAAACTGGATTATATTGAAATCTTGGTTGTAAAATTCTAGATAAAAAGTTTATTTGGGGAGCTTGTAATCCTCAGGTGCCATGTGTTCTGAAGAGGGAATCCTGGATTCTCATGCAAATGGTCAGCATCACGGCATCACTGTGTAACATTAGACAAACAATCTATTCTTTCTGACCCTCACTCCCTTGCAATATTGAGATCTCAACATCTCAACATTTCAAGGTTTCCTACTATTCTAGAGTCATATTGTTTGCAGTTACATAGTCCCATCAATACCCATCTGAACAGACCCAAGGTCACAAAGTTTTGAGATTTCAAAGTGTACAATGCATGGTCCCAGAGCCCTCCTAGAGGCAGATTGAATCTAAAGGAAGCTGCAGCCAAACATTCACCAAGTTCACCAGTTCATCTTCCTACAAACTCAAAGATATGCATTGCTTGGCAATATAAGAAGTTGTAGACTGGGATGAAAAACAAAGAATCTTATTCTCCAGGTGCGTGGATCCCAAGGCTCTACTAAGATGCTTTAAAAATAACACTCTCTCAATGCCAGTTCAGCTGCTGAAGATAGCAACCGAACAACAGTGGAATGACAGATGACTTCTCCCAGGAAACAATGGAGACCAACAAATGCTGTAAGTGTGAAACTCTCAGCCTCACACTCTATATCCAGCAAAAAACAACTCTCAAATCTGAAGGGAAAATAACACAATTTCATTTAAACAAAAGCTGTGACAATGTGTTTCCTACATATCTGCACTGTTAAGAAGTATAACATAAGTTCTACACTCTAAAGAAACTGATCCAGATGGAACATTCAGTGTACAAGAAGAGATGGAGAACAAGCAAAGTGGTAAATAGGTGGCTAAATGTAAGACTATTTGTATTTCTTTTCTTAAATATTTTAAAAGTCAATACTCAGCTTAAAGGAAAAATAATAATGTACTGTGATGTCTATTGCAAATGTAGAAGTGAGCATGTGTCAATAAAACCACAAAAGATGGCATGTGGAATGCAGGCTAAAGAGAATTATACTGTTGCATGGCTGTAAGATGATGTATAAAATGGTATGTCAATTTGAAGTAAATTTAAATAAGCCAAGAATGCATTAAAATAAACCAAAGAGGTATAGTCACAAAGTCAGTATCAAAGAAGAAGGAACACTAAAATACAATGACAACATCAGTGGAGGCACCGATGCTCATTGAATGTGAAATGATAAGAAAAGAGAACTGAATAAATAAAGAGGAGAGAAAATAAAAGAATTTCAATTTAGTAAACTTAAAATTTCCCAGTGGATAATTACGTTAAAAGAAACCCAAGTAAAACCTCAGTTAAAGGCATAATTTGTCAGGCAAAAAGGTATAAATTACTAGATAAAGAAGTAAGGCTTATTGATATACTTTTTGTATAATACTCTTTTTAAAATATAGACACTGACAGGTTAAAAGTAAAATGAAGGGAAAAGACATTTCACCCAAATAATAGGCACTATAAACCTGGAATTTCTCTATTAATATTAGACATTGTAAGCTATATTACAAGATAGGAAAGATTTTCAAAATTACAAAGGGTCAATTTATCATGAAGACAAAAACACCTAAATGCACCTGCACCTACAACAGAGATTCAGAAATAGTCAGTGAGAATATAAGATTCAACAATATTATCAGAGAACTTGGTTAATTAATGTTCATGGAATACTTCACTGAACGCTGATTACATATTGTTTTCAAATGCATGTGGAACATTGACTAAGAGACACTATATCCTATTCAATGAATCCATGGTTTGTTTTCTGACCACAATTAAATTAAATTAGGAATTGATAATAATAAATTATCTAGAAAACTTTCAAATATTTAGATGTTCACAAACACACTTTTAAGTAATCCTTAGGTCAACAAAAGCCCACAGTGGAAATTAGAAAACAATGGAAATTGAATAATGATAGAAATACTGTATCAAAACTTGTGCTTCTAATGAAAGCAGTCCTTAGAAGATAATTCATGGCTTTAAAGGTTTTTAAAAGATATAATAAGGAGCTACTCCACGTTCAGTGGAAACAGTGTCAGAATTTACTTTTTTGGGCTCCAAAATCACTGCAGATGGTGAATGCAGCCATGAAATTAAAAGATGCTTACTCCTTGGAAGGAAATTGATGACCAACCTAGACAGCACATTAAAAAGCAGAGACATTACTTTGCCAACAGAGATCTGTCTAGTCAAGGCTATGGTTTCTCCAGTGGTCACGTATGGATGTGAGAGTTGGACTTCGAAGAAAGCTAAGTACTGAAGAATTGATGCTTTTGAACTGTGGTGTTGGAGAAGGCTCTTGAGAGTCCCTTGGACTGCAAGGAGATCCAACCAGTCCATCCTAAGGGAAATCAGTCCTGAATATTCACTGGAAGGATTAATGCTGAAGCTGAAACCCCAATAATTTGGCCACCTTATGCGAAGAACTGACTCATTGGAAAAGACCCAGATGCTGGGAGGGATTGTGGGCACGAGGAGAAGGGGATGACAGAGGATGAGATGGCTGGATGACATCACCGACTCTACTCAGATGGACATGAGTTTGAGTAAACTCTGGGAGTTGGTGATGGACAGGGAGGCCTGGCGTGCTGCGATTCATAGGGTCACAAAGAGTCAGACACAACTGAGCGACTGAACTGAACTGAACTGAAAAGTTATAATAAGAAAGATATAAAATTTAAAATCTAAGCTCCCACTCTAAGAAGATAGAAAAAGAGTAAATTGAACTCTGAAGAATGTTATACTGGAATACTACTAATCCTTAAATGCAGTCAGGTTTTATAAAGGGCATATGCTCTTTGATCCTATGCATATGAAGTTCCAGGGGATGCAAAACTAAGCTCTGATGATAGAAATAAAAACAGAAATATTCTTAATGATGACAGGCAGAAATTGCACAACAGCATTCATCCCAATCTGATCATAACATCTTTGTGAGGTAGGAAATCTGTATTATCTTATTTTAAAGATGGGAAAACTTAGTTTGGGAGAGAATTTAAGTGGAATCATAAATCACAAGAGATTATCAAATTGGGACTGGATTATAAAGATTTTAACTAAAGCCCAATGACCCTTTTATTGCATTCCAAGTAACACCCTCTTATGTCATGTTTCTGAAACCAAAAATTGCTTGGCCCTCTGCATATTTTACTTTACCTCACTCTATCTATCACCAGGAAGGTTTTAGCCAGCTTCCTCCCTGAAGGAGCCACCCTGGCATACACACACCCACCTACAGACACACATTTAACTTTTCTGAATTTGTGACACATCTTACAATTGTGCAGCCAATAGCTATAGTGTCCACACCTTACCAGGAAACCCCAGAAATCAGAGAAGTTGATTCTGAATAGGAACACATATATCACTTGTCAGGGGTCTGTTTTGTTGTCACTCCATCACAAGTGGTATCATACTTAGTTTGGGTCCAGGTTTTACACTGTTGTCACCATATATGTGTTATCATTACTATCTTAAGAAATCATGCCTATGGTTCATGATAAAGCTGCTCATTGATTTTCTTCCTTCGCAGGAATGCAGTGCTAACATTGGTCTTTCTGTCTCCCTTCCTACTTCTAGAGTTAAAAGAGCTTGATCAGAGCTGTTAAGTCCCTATGTGCCTATAAAAGAAAACAGGCACACAGTGGGCTCACGACGTGGGGTGGGGGTGAGGGAGTTCTTCGTCCTGGGCAGGTAGAAGGATCCACAGGTAACTGAAGGGAAAGAGGTCGAGTAAGCCTTCAGCTGCTTCAGACACCCATTCCTTGACATTAAGCAACATTTTGGTTGACAAATGGAAGATCCTGGTGTCTTAATGAAGGTGTGGATGCTATTTTCCTGCTTTATTAGGCAGCTAGTGGAGGGGGCATAAATGGTGAGGCTAAGGGGGACTCCAGCCAGCACTTATCAATGGAGAGTGGACCTGTCTGGGTTAGCTGCCATCAGAACGTCTCATTTGGAGGCAAGGAGTACACCAGGTTGAGTGAATACACTGTACGGACAGCTAACTGGCGGCTGGATTGCAAGCAGCCACGTGCCACAGGGAAGATGTTGCTGTTTTCCTAACTGCAGTCTGGGCAAGAAATAACAGGTACAAGCCCCACATTCTGCCTCAGTAACCTTGAGAGAAAATATCAGGATTTCTCAGGGAGATTTCTTATTTCAAGTCGTGTGTCCTGCCAAACATATCACCCTGCCCCAGGGTCAGGATTAAGAGAGGTGGTAAAAAGGGAAAGAAAGGGCATGAATTTTGGGTGCTAATCTTAGCAAATTCTGAGATTTGTTCTGTTGTCCCTGGCAAGGTTCTTAGACTATAACTGCCTTGGAAATACAGGTTGCATGTAATTTTAAACTGGGGTGTGTAGCTCAGTGTATGGAATGTGTTATTTTGTTTTGTTTAATTTGTACTGCAATGTAGTTGAGTTACAATGTTGTGTTAGTTTGAGATGTACAGCAATTTTGATTCAGCTATACATATATATATTCTTTGTTAGAGTCTTTTCCCTTAGAGGCTATTATGAAAGGTTGAGTAGAGTTCCCTGTGCTATACAGAAGGTCCTTGTTGGTTATCTGTTTTACATAGGCTGTTAGTCGCTCAGTCATGCCCAACTCTTTGCTACTGCATGGACTGTAGCCTGCCAGGCTCCCCTGTCCATGGAGTTCTCCAGGCAAGAATACTGGAGTGGATTGCCATTCCCCTCTTCACAGGATCTTCCTGACCCAGTGGTTGAACCTGGGTCTCTCATGTTGCAGGTAGATTCTTCACTCTGTGAGCCACCAATAATAGTATGTATATCCCCTCATGGACCACTCTCTTGCCCTGGTGAAGGGGCCTGCATAACTCAATGAAGCTATGAGCCCTGCCATGCAGAGCTACCCAAGATGGACGGGTCATGACAGAGAGTTCTGACAAAAAGTGATCCACTGGAGGAGGGAATGGCAAACAACCCCAGTATATTTCCTGTGAGAACCCCATGAACTATATAAAAAGGCAAAAAGAAATGACACTGAACATTTAGCCTTCCAGGTCGAAAGGTGCCCAAAATGCTGCTGGGGAGGAGCAGAGACTCTACTAATAGCTCCAGAAAGAATGGAGAGCCTGGACCAAAGTGAAAACAATGTTCAACTATGGATATGTCTGGTGATGAAAGTAAAATCCAATGCTATAAAGAACAGTACTGCATAGGAACCTGGAATTTTAGGTCCATGAATCAAGGTAAATTGGACATGGTCAAGCAAGAGATGGCAAGAGTAAACATCAACATCTTAGCAATCAGTGAACTAAAATAGACAAGAATGGGTGAATAGAACTCAGATGACCATTATATCTACTACTGTGGGCAAGAATCACATAAAAGAAATGGAGTAGCCATCATAATCAACAGGAGTCCAAAAATGCAGTACTTGGGTGCAAGCTCAAAAGCAACAAAAATGGTCTTGCTTCATTTCCAACTCAAACCATTAAACATTACAGTAATTCAAGTTTATGCCTTAACAACTAATGCCAAAGAAACTGAAGATGATCAGTTCTATGAAGATCTAGAAGACCTCCTAGAACTAACACCAAAAAAGATGTCCTGTTCATTACAGGGGATTGGAATGCAAAAGTAGGAAGTCAAGAGATACCTGGAGTAACAGGCAAGTTTGGCCTTGAAGTATAAAATGAGGCAGGGCAAAGCCTAACAGAATTTTGCCAAGAGAATGCACTGGTCATAGCAAACACCCTTTTTCAACAGCACAAGAGATGACTTTTACACATGAGCATCACCAAATGATCAATACTGAAATCAGATTGACTACACTTTTTTGTAGCCAAAGATGGAGAAGCAATATGCAGTCATGAAAAATAAGACCTGGAGTTGACTGTGGCTCAGATCATCAGTTTCTCATAGCAAAATTCAGGCTTAAACTAAAGAAAGGGTAAACCACAAGGCCAGTCAGGTATGACTTACGTCAAATTCCCTATGATTATACAGTGGAGGTGACAAACAGGTTCAAAGGATTAGATCTAGTAAACAGAGTGCCTGAAGAAATATGGACAGAGGAACAGGAGACAGGGAACAAAACCACCCAAAGAAACAAAGAAAAATAAAAGCAAGAGGCAAAGTGGTTGTCTGAGAAGACTTTATAAACAGGTGAAGAGAGAAGAGAAACAAAAAGAGAAAGGGAGAAAGGGAAAGTTCAGTTCAGTTCAGTTCAGTCGCTCAGTCGTGTCCGACTCTTTGCGACCTCATGAATCACAGTACGCCAGGCCTTCCTGTCCATCACCAACTCCCAGAGTTACTCAAACTCATGTCCATTGAGTCAGTGATGCCATCCAGCCATCTCATCCTCTGTCGTCCCCTTCTCCTGCCTCCAATCCCTCCTAGCATCAGGGTCTTTTCTAATGAGTCAACTCTTACACCCAACTAAATGCAGAGTTATAGAGAATAGCAAGGAGAGACAAGAAGGCCTTCTTCAATGAACAATGAAAGGAATGGCTGTTTATTGTCACCCTGTTTATTTAATTTAAATATAGAGCACGTTTTGCCAGATGCCAGGCTTGAAGAGTTACAAGCTGGAATCAGTATTGCTGGGAGAAATATCAGAAATAAAGAACTAAAGATCCTCTTATAAGGGTGAAGGAGAAGAGTGAAAAAGCCAGCTTAAAACTCAATAAAGATCTTAGCATCCAGTCCCATCACTTCATGGCAAAATAGAAGGTGAAACAATGGAAACAGTGACAGACTTTTTTTCTTGGGCTCCAAAATCACTGTGGAGGGTGACTACAGCCATGAAATTTAAAGATACTTGCTCCTTGAAAGAAAAGCTATGAAAAAACTAGACAGTGTATTAAAAGAGCAAAGAAAGACATTACTTCGCTGACAAAGGTCCATATAGTCAAAGCCCTGTTTTTTTCCAGTAGTCATGTACAGATGTGAGAGCTGGACAATAAAAAAGGCTAAACACTGAAGAATTGATGTCTTTGAACTTTGGTACTGGAGAAGACTCTTGAGAGTCCCTTGGACCGCAAGATCGAACCAGTCAATACTAAAGGAAATCAACCCTGAATAGTCACTGGAAGAACTATTGTTGAAGCTGAAGCTCCAATACTTGGCCACTTGTTGCAAAGAGTGGACTCATTGGAAAAGACTTTGATCCTGGGAAAGATTGAGGGCAGGAGGAGAAGAGGCAACAGTGGGTGAGATGGTTGGATGGCATCACTGACTTAATGAACATGAACTTGGGAAAATTCAGGGAGGTGGTGAAGGACAGGGAAGCTCAGCATACTGCCTTCCATGGAGTCATGACGATTTGGACAAGATTTGGTGACTGAACAACAATGTGTACATGTTAATTCCAAATCCTAATTTATCTCTCCTCCCCCTTTCTGCTTTGGAACCATAAATTTGTATTCTATGTTTGTTTCTGTTTTGTAAATAAGTTTATTTGTATCATTTTTTAAAATCCCACATATAAGCAATACCATATGATATTTGTCTTTAGCTCTCTCTTCACTATTTACCCTAGCCAAGACTAGAAAGCAACACAAGGTCCATTGATGGATGAATGGATAAATAAAGTATGGTGTGTGTGTGTGTGTGTGTGTGTGTGTGTGTGTGTGTTGCTGAGTCCCTAAATCTTGTCCCTGTCCTTCAGTGTCTTCTGGAGTTTGCTCAGACTCGTGTCCATTGAGTAGGTGATGCTATCTAATCACATCCTCTGCAATGTCCTTCTCCTTTGGCCTTCAATCTTTCCCACCATCAGGATATTTTCCAATGAATCAGCTCTTCAAATCAGGTGGTCAAAGTATCGGAGCTTCAGCTTCAGCATTAGTCCTTCCAATGAACACACACAGACACACACACACACACATATATATTTATTTATTTATGGATATTTTTGTAGTTGTTTTAGCTCCTAAGTCACATCCAAATCTTTTGTGACCCTGTGGACTGTAGCTTGCCAGGCGTCTCTGCCCATGGGATATCCCAGGCAAGAATACTAGAGTAGGTTGCCAATTAATTCTCCATAGGATCTTCCCAACCCAGGCATTGAACTTGTGTCTCCTGCATTAGCAGTTGGATTCTTTATCACTGAGCCACCAGGGAAGCCCAATGGAATATTACTCAGCCGTGAAAAGAATGAAGTAATGCCATCTGCAGCAAAATGAACAGACCTAGGGATCATCATACTAAGTGAAGTAGCTCACAGTATTTCTTAAAAGTGCATGACAACATTCACTAATCCAAAGCAAAAATATGTCATTGTTTCAAAACCAGTGAACTGCACATAGCCTGACATCACTCACACTGAGTTGCTGAATGACTCTCTGTGAATGAACAAAGGGTCATGATGTTTGTGAATCTTGTTTTCTCATCAGGAAAAGCATTAAAATAAAATCCCCAGGGTTGTGATTCTTACATCAAATACCATTGCAAATGACATTGCACACAGAAGATGCTCACCAGTGCAAGCCACACTCTTAAAGAGAGAGAAACAGACAGAAAGATTTCAATAGCTGAGTCTTGGATACAAATATCTTTCTGTAAGAGTATATTTTGAAGCAATGACTTACTAATATACTCCAGTCCCACATAAGGCATTTGTCAACCATACTTAAAATTTCTGAATGACATTCAAAGGCTCTCCCCACAAAAGAGTGGAAATGTAAACTAGGGACTAACAGCCCGGAGCTAATTAGGAAATCATCTTTTGGCATTTAATAAGACATATTTAATAAGGCAGGGGGTAATCAACATGCAAACCACAGAGTTATAGCTAAGATGGATAAACCCACTCAGGCTTCCACGTTCCAACTACTATTCGGGGGTTCTTGTTTAATTTACTTCCAACAGGCCGAGAGCAAAGTGAGAGGAAGGTATTAGGTGTTGACCACTGTTGGCTCACAGAGATTCTGAAATGATAGACTTTAAGGAGTTAAAAAGAATAACTAAACAGTTGGAATTTTTTTCTAACTTGTTTGCAGTACATTTCCCATTATAAGTTTCTATGTGGCATGCATGAATGCTAAGTCACTTTAGTCATGTCCAACTCTTTGCAACCCTATGGACTGTAGCACCCCAGGCTCATCTGTCCATGGGATTCTCCAGGCAAGAATACTGGAGTGGATTGCCATGCCCTCCTCCAGGGGATCTTCCCAACCCAAGAATCAAACCCATGTGTCTATGTCTCCTGCATTGGCAGGCGGGTTCTTTACCACTAACACTATCTGGAAAGCCTCTATGTGGTATGTCTACCTGTAATTTTATAGAAGCGGTTATTTAAAGAAATTAGGACCACTCAGCTGGCCCTTGATCTGTATATGAGAGTGGTCCCATTTGAGATGCTGGAGACAGTCTCTATCTTGATCTGGGTAGCGGTTAGAGGGTGTATGTATATATTTATATTGGTCCAGATGTATCCTCTAAATTCACTTTATATATAGAAAATGCACTTTAGTTTTTAAAGGTATATTTATTTTTTCAAATAGGAGATGCAGGTTTGATCCCTGGGTGGGGAAGATCCACTGGAGGAGGAAATGGCAACCTACTCTAGTATTCTTGCCTGGAAAATCCCATGGACAGAGGAGCCTAGTGTGAGGGAAGTGACGTGGATCAGTCATCCTTTTTCCCAACTATTCAGATCAAGCTAGAAAGGTGGGACCATTCTCCATTCTTTTTTTCTTTTTCTTTTCTTTTTTTTTTACACAGTTTAATGCCATTTACTGAAGTCTTAAAGATTTACAATGTGCTGAATCCCGCACTAACTCTATACTCCATTTCTTCACCATTCTCCTAGTGTGATGAACCAGGGAATCCTCTGTAATCTGTATTAAAACTATTTCATCAGTAACTCAAGCACAAATAGAGTTTCCTGAATTTCAAGAGTTACAAGCACCAGGAAAGGGCATTGGTAAAGCTATTAAAAAAAAAAAAAAAAAAAAAAAAAAAGATTGAGGACTTCCCAGGTGGCGCTAGTGGTAGCAAAGCTGTCTGCCAGTGCAGGAGACATACGAGATGCAGCTTCTATTCCCGGGTCAGGAAGCTCCTCCAGAGGAGGGCATGGCAAATGACTCCAGTATTCTTGCCTGGAGAATCCCATGGACAGAGCAGCCCAGTGAGCTGCAGTCCATGGAGTCGCCAAGCGTCAGACACGACTGAAGCGACTTAGCATGTAGTAGCAGCACTGCTGGTCCAGCGGCTGAGAATCTGATTGTCAATGCAGGGGACACAGGTTCGATCCCTGGTCCAGGAAGATTCCATACGTCACAGGGAAACTAAGTCTGTGAGCCACAACTACTAAGCCGAGGCACCAGAGTGGCTGAAGCTGGAACACCCTAGAGCCCGTGCTGTGCAACGAGAGAAGCCACCACAAAGAGAAGCCAGCACGCCGCAACTAGAGTAGACCCCTCTCCACAACCAGACACAGCCCACGTGCAGCGATGAAGACTCAGCGCAGCCAAGGGGAAAGAAAGAAGTTGAAGGACTTCCTAATCACCGTTGGCCTTAATACATAAGTTTTATCGATTTGAAGGAAGTTTCTGATTTAAGTTGATCAGAACTCTTCCTAGACCAATAGAAACATTATGCACACAATTAGCTACCATCTTCTTTATGACAATGCTTGTGGCTGGGTCATGCTTTACTAGAAAATAAAATACAATCAACTAATAATGTAGAAATCATGCCTATCAACTCACAGCTCAATAGAAATGTGGCTTTACTGTCTACTGGCTTGGATGATCCGGAGTGTTAATTATTCTTGAGGATAATATGAATGTAAAGGTATTTGTTTTAAAAAATGAGCACGTGCTGATAACACCAAAGTCCTCCACTGCTACTGCTGCGTTTGTTCAGATTTCTGGCTTTTGTGTGACTTCTGCTGTGTTACATATAAAGGGCACCAAAGCGACTGTTGAGATATGTCATGTATTTATGTTTCCACCTCTGCGCTGAGAGTTGTAACGCCAACACATATGGCAGCTTGACCATATGACGCACGCCTGGAAAGGCTGAAACACCCGCTTAGCAAAATTAGACTTTTCACACTCCACTAAAACAAAGAGAAACAATGGCTTTGCCTTTCTTCAATTTCTGGAAAAGAAATCAAACGTTCTCTGGACTTACTCCTCTGCGAAATGGGGGAGGGTCAGAGTTGACAGGAGGACTTGGCCTATCACAGGACCTGGCGTTAAGGAGAGACACGGCAGGAAGGGCGGGGCCCAAAGCAAGAAAGCGGTGAACCCAAGGGTCCAGGGTGACGCTGCGGAGTGAAGGGAAAAGTGGAAAACTAAGGCCGGCAGCCGGCCGGCCCGGCATGTGCCTCACCATAGCTTTAATATCGGCTTCCCTGTGGCTCAGCTGGTAAAGAATCTGCCTGCAATGCGGAAGACCTAGGCTCGACCCCTGGCTTGGGAAGATCCCCTGGAGAAGGGAAAGGCTACCCACTCCAGTGTCCTGGCCTGGAGAATTCCATGGACTGTATAATCCATGGGGTTGCAAAGAGTCAGACAGGACTGAGCAACTTTCACTTACTTACTTGTATCTTTAATAGGTGATCTCCCCAAGCCCTTTCCCTCCCCAGTAGCCCCTTGCCTATCTCACGTTACTCTTCCCTACCTGAATCGCGCCTGAAGAACCAAATACATCTATTTATTTACCTTCTTGTCTTTCTCCATGGTACTACAAGAATCACGTGGCTTCTCCTAGAATCACAGCTGAAGCCCATTAAGATTTTCTCAGTGAAGGAATGATCAGCAAACTTTGCTCTCCTAATTTGTTTCATTAGAGAGCCTATGATAATTTATTTTCTTGAGCCTCTTAACTGTGCTCCATAGACATGCGAGTACAATGCCATAATAAGGGAAGTTCACGTTCACAGCTTTTGGTGGACAAACCAAGAGAGGAATTAGCAGATAATTTCTCAACGAAATGTATTTCCTAGCTAAAGGGAAACAATGACCTGTGAGAATTCCTTCTACTACCAGAGCGCTTTAATGCTCTGAATTCTTGTTCTGGCACACTTCAGAGAGCAAAAGAGAGAGTGAGGTTCAATGTATGCGGTTCAGAAGTCCTGTCCTCCCTAGTCTATCAGGAACGGTCTGAGGGGGAAGCATCGGAGGAGCTGGTGGGCAGCTCACGTCTCCCGTGTTTCTTCCTGGATGACGATCTGTGCCTACAAGGTCAAGGTGTTGAGCCCACAGCTTCCGGCAGACTGTGGCTATGGTCGCTACGGTCTTACACAGTATATCCGCTGAGCCTGGCACTGCCTCTAAAAGGACCAAGTGATGCCTAAAAGGTTCCAGGATGTTCATATCATTATTTCCTCCTCAGAGCTTTTCAGGCTCCCTTCCAAAACGAATGTCTACAACAGCAGATAAAACCCGATTTACCTGTCAAGCCGCTGATTTTCTCCTAAGATAACTTAACTTCCCGGAATAGGAATCTTTGAAGAGACAGCAGACTGTCACTGGAAACAAGAACCTGAAAGCAGACATCATGTGTCTTTTTTTTAATTCATTTTCCTGAGATTGGATCTCAAAGTAGCACTCTGCAAAGTGATGGCAACTCAGTGTCAGCCTCTGGCAAAACCATGTAATAGGCCCAGTTCATCGGGATCTCCTTCTCTTCTCCCTCACTCCTTTGTCCCATTTCTGCTCTCAACTGAGTTTCAACTTTTTTTATGTTAAATCAATAGTAACTCAAGCAATGACCCTTCCTAGGCAAAAATCAGCATTTTCATTCTTAAAAGGGACACTTGAAGCATAAAGGAAGAAAAAAGGAAGGAAGGGAGAAACGAAAGGAAGCAGAGAGGGATGGAAGGAGGGATGAAGGAGAGAAGGAAGGATAATGTTACATGCTAAAACAATTAATATCTGATATTCATTTGGCTAATAAGCTGAGACAAAAATACCTGAATATTTGCTGCAAGCTCTGAGGTCTGGCCTTGAGTCAATGAAAACTGAAGTCAGTATCTGGTGATGGCTCTCCTCCCTCATTTGCATCCCCACCTTCACAACTTGTTTCCTGGGTATCACACAGCCTCCAGATAGTTTTTGTCCCTTTGGTGTTACTCCCATCTAAACAATCTGACAAGAGAGTTCTTTACCTTCAAAATCAAGGAGAGATTTCCTTGCATACCCTATAAAACCTTCTGTTTTCCAAACCATCTCCTGCTTCTCCTCTCCACCCCCAACCCTCCTTCCACCCTATCAGACTGCTAGCGGTTTCCTCAGGCACACCAGCAAATACCTCTTTTAAGCATCTCCTTCACTGTGTTCTTTCCAACCTCTTTGTTTAAGCTGGTGACACTATTTACTGCTGTTGTCTCTTCTGTCTCAGCAGCACATGAGCACAAAGGTCAGAATTGATGCATCTATGGTGGTCTCTGCCTACAGATAGCAGTCATCATGAGGATCTCTGCCCTCAGTCATTTTCTCTCTAGTATTCTGCACAGACTGTAGCGCCCAGAAGGTGGAAAATAGGTAAGGTTTCCATTCTTAATTCTGCTTCTTATCCCTGACCCCCCTTGAGAAGCGTTGCTGGACCCTAGGCTGCATGATGCAGAGCTTTGCAGGAGGGGACCCTTGAAATTCACCGCCTATTCTTGCTCCATGTGTAGCCAAAGACCATTCATATCATCTTTCAGTATCTTGGTTTCTTCATCCATTAAATGGAGATAATAATCCATACGAACGGAATCATGCCTTAAAGCTTCTTTTATCCCAGACCAGTTTCCCTAAAACTATTCATTGATTCCCCTTCCCCAGCAGTTTGCAGCAGCAGCTTCCATGGCTCACATCAATCATCCTTCCGGTTGCTCTTGCGCATAAACAGTAGGGAGGTCTGCATGCTTCGTATCAAATGCAGAGGATTAGGGCTGGATAAATGAGTGTGTACCTCACTGCAGCAGGTGACAGTCAGGCCCTGTTCATACTTTGCTTTGCTCCCCAATTGAAGTAGTGATTTTCAGAATATCCCACTTGATGATTCTGCATTTGGTCGGACTTCAGTGTTGACCACATTTGAGTCCAGAGCAAACAGGAATTCTGAGATCCTCCACTTGACATTCAAGGCCCTCACTCAAAGCTGATTTCATTCTGCTTTACAAGTCTTCTTTCTTGGTATCTCTGCATGTACTATAAACTCCCCAAATTGGGGCCACCTACAGTCACAGGCCACAGATGTTCTATGCAATTTCATCTTGGTCCTTTTGTGCTATGGAGTTACTTTCATGTGGATTTAAAAGGATGTTCTCAGGCTCAAACTCTTGTTCCATCACTTACGGAATGTGAGAGCTTGGGCAAGTACTTTTCTGTCCTAATATACACCTAACTTCAAAAAAGCGACAAAGAGAATTTCTCAGGGGATGGTTGAGAGGAATGTGTGGGTGCATGTCTATATAGATGCAGCAGTATCCATATGTTTGTATTTGTTCATGTGTAGATGGCTCATACTTTGTGCCAGAATTATTCTAAAGAACATATACACTCATGTATATAGCTTGAATATTGCTTAGACTATGTTTTTCATGAAATATGAAGTTGTGCAATAATGTATAACCTTGTAATTAATTGTTTAGTTGCTAATTAATGTCCAACTCTTTGTGACTGAATGGACTACAGCGAACCAGGCTCCTCTGCCCTTCACTATCTTCCAGAGTTTGCTCAAATTCCTGTGCAATGTATAGCTTACAGGTGTTAACTGTTTGTATTGTCAGCTCTACATTTTCAGTTCAATCATAATTATTCTTCAAGCCCATGTCAAATGTTGACTTCTTTTTTTTTCATTTATTTTTATTAGTTGGAGGCTAATTACTTTACAATATTGTAGTGGTTTTTGTCATACATTGACATGAATCAGCCATGGATCTACATGTATTCCCCATCCTGATCCCCCCTCCCACCTCCCTCTCCACCCGATCCCTCTGAGTTTTCCCAGTGCACCAGGCCCAAGCACTTGTCTCATCCATCCAACCTGGGCTGGTGATCTGTTTCACCCTAGATAATATACATGTTTCGATGCTGTTCTCTTGAAACATCCCACCCTCGCCTTCTCCCACAGAGCCCAAAAGTCTGTTCTGTACATCTGTGTCTCTTTTTCTGTTTTGCATATAGGATTATCATTACCATCTTTCTAAATTCCATATATGTGTGTTGGTATATTGTAATGGTCTTTATATTTCTGGCTTACTTCACTCTGTATAATGGGCTCCAGTTTCATCCATCTCATTAGAACTGATTCAAATGAATTCTTTTTAATGGCTGAGTAATATTCCATGGTGTATATGTACCACAGCTTCCTTATCCATTCATCTGCTGCTGGGCATCTAGGTTGCTTCCATGTCCTGGCTATGATAAACAGTGCTGTGATGAACATTGGGGTGCATGTGTCTCTTTCGGACCTGGTTTCCTCGGTGTGTATGCCCAGAAGTGGGATTGCTGGGTCATATGGCAGTTCTATTTCCAGTTTTTTCAGAAATCTCCACACTGTTTTCCATAGCGGCTGTAGTAGTTTGCATTCCCACCAACAGTGTAAGAGGGTTCCCTTTTCTCCACACCCTCTCCAGCATTTATTGCTTGTAGACTTTGGATAGCAGCCATCCTGACTGGCGTGTAATGGTACCTCATTGAGGTTTTGATTTGCATTTCTCTGATAATGAGTGATGTTGAGCATCTTTTCATGTGTTTCTTAGCCATCTGTATGTCTTCCTTGGAGAAGTGTCTGTTTAGTTCTTTGGCCCATTTTTTGATTGGGTCATTTATTTTTCTGGAGTTGAGCTGGAGGAGTTGCTTGTATATTTTTGAGATTAATCCTTTGTCTGTTGCTTCGTTTGCTATTATTTTCTCCCAATCTGAGGGCTGTCTTTCCACCTTGCTTATAGTTTCCTTTGCTGTGAAAAAGCTTTTAAGTTTCATTAGGTCCCATTTGTTTATTTTTGCTTTTGTTTCTAATATCCTGGGATGTGGGTCATAGAGGATCCTGCTGTGATTTATGTCGGAGAGTGTTTTGCCTATGTTCTCCTCTAGGAGTTTTATAGTTTCTGGTCTTATGTTTAGATCTTCAATCCATTTTGAGTTTATTTTTGTGTATGGTGTTAGAAAGTGTTCTAGTTTCATTCTTTTACAAGTGGTTGACCAGTTTTCCCAGCACCACTTGTTAAAGAGGTAGGAACAGGGCTTGAACTGGTGGGCAGACCTGGGCTCAATTCCCAGCTCACCGTGGGCAACTTCCTGGACCCCTGTGTCTCAGACACTTCATTTCCCAAATGCCCAGAACCAACACAGGACGTGAGGAGGGCAGAGATGAGAACAAATACTTGGCTCATTATCCTCATCCAAGAGATGCTAGTTTCCCTCCGTCCTTTGCCTGGAGAACCAGCATCACATACTAAACATGTACTGAAACCTAAACCTTGACCTCATAGATCCCATGCCCAACATTCCCTATTTACATCTTTATTCATCCCTTTGCTTTATCAAAGGACATGCTTGTTTCATCTATAAGAGCTCTTTTCTTGAATAAGTTTAAATTTTGGAAGAGTCTTTAAGCCTGCATTTACAAGGTAAGATCCAAAGTACTTTAATTCCTATTTTACTGACTAAAAATGAAAATATCAGTAAAACACAGCCATGACATCAGGCCTTGACACTTTTATGGACACAGAGCTGAGATTCTTGATTTGATCTTGGTTAGATTCCTTTGGTGTGCAGATAGAATGTGTGATACTCAGAGCACAGAATACAGTGAAAAAAGTGAAACAGCCAAATGGGCTGCAATCTTGTCTTCGTCACATTAGGGACTGGGTCAGTTTTTTAACCTCCCTGTGCCTTTGTTTTCTCCTCTGTGAAATGGGACAATCAGCTGTGCATATGTCAGAGGCCTGCTATAAGGATGAAAGAAGATGGCACATGTAAAATACCGTGCAGTTCCTTCATGGAGCAAATGTTCCTCACATGTCCACAATTCATCTTCCTTTTGTTAATATGTAGCTTGTCAGCATAGCGTCAGGACAGGTTCACACTCTCCACGGGAGTCTAAGTGGTAAGCAGTCAGGGGCTGCGTTTCTGATGTTGATTCAGTAATATATCATTTCTGTTCCTCCCAGTTCCGTGCTCTTTATTCTCTTTTTATTAATGGCTAGAGAAAGCACACAACAGCTATAACAATTAGGTGTTAGAAATGTATGAACTATGACTGGCACCTCTTATAGAGGGTTCTCTAATTTACTCTGAACACTTTAAAACCTTGGTGGCTAGAAACCAAGACAAACTGCCAGTGTAAAGTGAATCGTGCTTTCTCATTCATAACAGGGAGAAACTGTACTTTCATTTTGTAGAAAATAAAGCGCTGCGCTTCCATGGGTTTCTGCTTCTGCCAAAGTGAGCTTCACAATCCTATTCAGATGAGATGAAACCTGGGACGGTGGCAAGCGGCCTGTGCCCAAGCAGCCAGAGCCTAGGTTGGGGAGACCACCTCATCCCAGTCTCTTTTAACAAGCCCCTAAAGAAATCTGGGAGAAGGTGGCACCCCTTGCTTTGGAGCACAGCAGGGCTGGTCAGAGAGTCTCCAGAGGGCAGTTATGTGACTCTCTGAAATGGAGTTCTGATCCAGGGGTGAAGGACAGAGATGCTGGGCTGGATCTGCTGCTAGAAGGTGTCGAACCGTGTGTAACTCTAGAGTCTTTAATAGAAGGTTATAGGTTTGAAGCTTTTCCGTGTTCTAGTTTTCTTTGACTTATTCTCAAACTTTCTTCATATCTCAAAACCCTACAGTTAAGATTTACTTTAGATAAGTACAGGTAGAAACCATGACTTTTCTATGAAAATCTGGAGGAGCAGATCCTGATACACCAACAGGCCATGAGTCCTGGTTGAGATAAGGAATAACAGCCAAGATAGATTTGAAGAACAGGTACGCCTTCCTTTGCATCTCCGAAAACTTTAGAGGGAGGCCACAGAAATCATGGACAATGGAGGCTTGGCTCATGTCACGTGGAAATTAAAAGAAAGATGGCAGCTGAAGACCAGAGAGCTTGGGAACATGGCCTTACATGGTCTCCATATCCTAGTTCACAACATGCAATGGTAAGCAGGTGTAGATTCAAATATAACCAAAACTGTGTTGGTTTAAATAAGTGTGCCCCTGCCTTTTGCCTAAGTTAAATGATTAGGAGAAAAAATACAAAGAAAACAAAAGAATAAAAAGGAAATAAAAATAAAATAAGGACTGCATGTTCTTCATGCATTCATCTGTTAGAGAATGTTTGAGTTGTTTCCAAGTCCCGGCTATTGTAAACAGCGCTGCAAAAAGAACCCTGCATGTGTCTTTTCGAATTGTGGTTTTCTCAGGGTATATGCCCAGGAATGGGACTGCTGGTCACAAGGTAGTTCTTTGTTAGCTTTTGTAAGGAACTTGCATACTGCTCTTCATCATGGCTGTGAACAAATTTACATTCCTACCCACAGTACAAAAGGGTTCCCTTTCCTCCACACCCTTGCCAGCATTTACTGTTAGTAGATTTCTCAGACGATAGCCATTCTGACCAGTGTGATGCAATATCTCATTGCAGTTTAATAGCTGGAGGGCACCTGCTGTATCGAGCAAGGAGCTCAGCTCAGTATCCGCTGAGAACCTGGAAGGGTAGGACCGAGGGGCAGGGGGAGAGACTCGCTTCACTGCAGCGGAAATTAACACAGCACAGTAAAGCAACTACACCCCAGTAGATAAGACAGCTGATATCTGGAGACTGGTTACAAAGCAGACTAAAAAGTCAAATAATTTAGGAGTGCTCTGAGGTCAGTCTATGTCAGTCTCAACTATCTATACGTCCCAGAATATATTTAAGGAATTCTGAACGGTGTTAAACGAAACACGTTTCTTCATAATTCCTCGAATAATTTGAGACTTAAATCGTCAAAACAAAGGGACCCAAAAGCATGGTTTTGGTGCTGTTCTCCCTTCCTGCTTCTCCCCTTTCTCCTTTCCTTCCTCTGCTCACTTTTTTCCTTTCTTTCATTTTCTCTTTCGGCAAAGAAGAACAAAAGACAAATCAGAAGTCAGGGTGATTCGAATATGATACGTAGGAAACCTATCTGAGCAAATTGTTCAGAAGAGCAGCTGGGGATCTGAAAGAGATGACAGGATTGGATGAACACATTTCAATATGGCTTTATTTTGTATGATATAATCTCAGTGTTAATTTCCAGTGTGGCTGTCAAAATGCATTAGTGCTCTTATCTCCATTAAAGAGATTTTGGTTCTGTGAACTTACTTAACTGAGCTATTTAGAGACTTCATTTAAGAAACCCATTCTGACAGACTTGTGAAAACAACTGGCTTAAAGAATTAGCCTTAAAATTTTTTTTTTTTCCTTTTAAAAGCAATCAAAGCCTTTTTTTCATCATGGGGTAATTGTTGAGTATATACCATTTTATCCTGTTTAGCTTATTTGACCTTTTGCTTGTCAGCTTTTACAGTTCTTCATTCCTGCTAACGTTTCTTCACAGTAAGCAATCTTGGTGCATAGTAAATGCTAATTGGCCCTTTAAAAGGTTCCCATGATAAATATCTTAATGCCTCAATTTAAATTTTCTGGGCACAAAGCAGAGATGAAAGAAGTCACTTTGCTTTGTGTCCTTCGTCCAGATTCATGTCCTCCCTCAGCGTTCTTCCTCTAAGAAAAGCTTGACTTGCCCCATGCTGTTTTCACCTGCCTTTCGGGTGCCTGGTCTCACCTGCCTTTTTTTTTTCCCCCATGAGAACAGGAAGTGCTCTGGATTAATAAGATGGTCACTGATTCTGTTTGATTTTCTATTAATACACAAGAGCTAAAAAATAAAAAAAGACTCAGAAATTACCAAAAGAAGCACTGAAGTAGACTGCCAAAATACCATCTGCCCAGTGCAAGTGGAAATTTACTGAAAAGCTGCTTTCTTTGGTTTTTATTGTCTAAGTTACGCCAGGTACAGGATGATCTAAGCAGGCCAACAAGCTGAACTCAACAAGATGACTTCATCAATTCCATTCACTTTAGTGATCAAATTGTATCTCCTTTCAGAATAGATTTTCCAATGTGTTCTTTTCTATTAACTTACCTACATTGTTAATAGCTTAAATTATAAACTGCCTTTAGTAGAAACTATCTTACTCTTTATACATTCTTCTTAACAAATATTATGCATCTATTATGCAGTAGGTTTTTTTCCACACACTAGAAATTTATTATTTGGGTTAATTCCCTAAAGCATTTCTATGAGATTGATTTTTCCATACCTCTTTTCTAATAGAAGAACCTGGACCCACAGAATTCAAATGACTTGGCCAAGGAACATCTCTGATAATATGTAGGTTCAAGATTTAAATTCATGCTGGTCCAGCTTCAAAATTTAACATTTCTACTGGGCAACAAAGAATTGTATAAGAACCCGCAGTTCTTTGAAGTGATGTCTAGCACAATATTTGTTTTCTCCCTGGCAGAAATACCTTCACAGAATTGTTGTAGTAGTCCTCTGCCTTTATGCTTTTCTGATCTTGTGCAGAAAATAATGTCAAGCTGCATTTTGTCATATCATTAATGCATTTTATGTAAAATTAATATTTTACTCATGATGATATTCAGTGCCCTTATATATCAGTTTGACTAAAGAATCCTTCTGTGATTCCTTCTTTTAATCATAGGAAAAGTAATTAATTTACAACAGAGCTGAATGTGTATTTTCTATTAGTAGAGGGGGAAAGCATGCAGACCAATATGTTGCCATAGTTGCCTTAGCGGCTAGGAAAACAAGTTTTCCCCAGGTGTTTTAGTCTGCTCAGTTAGGGGCCTCAAACTATATTCTGCATCGGCATCGTTCAATGTGTTCACCCTGGTTATGTCCTCCGAGGTCTTCTTTCTCATGAGCTAACTGGAGCCAGCACGTGTGGCCGAGGAAGTGAAGGGAGACAGGTAAACCCCGTGGCTTTTTGGTAGAGAATCTTCTGCCAAATTGTGAACTTCTATGCATCGTAGGAACAAATATGACCAAATAGAGGAAGTCAGAATTCACCCATCAGGCTTAGCTACCAAGCTGTCAGGCAGACAGGTGAGAGGTAAAATCAGAGGATGCATATCGAAGCTAAAATGAGAGATGGATAGACTGATCTGTCAATAAATAGATAAATGCATGTGTGCTCAGTCATGCCCAATTCTCCTGATACACACACACACATTCACAGATAGACAGATACATAGATAGTTACACATACATACATACATACATACATACGTATGTATTGGGTTGGCCAAAGAGTTCATTCAGTTTTCCCATATGATGTTACAGGAAAACCTGAATGAGATTTTGGCCAACCCAATACATAGATGGTTGCATGGCATCACCAACTTGATGGACATGAGTTTGAGCAAGCTCCAAGAATTGGTGATGGACAGGGAAGCCTGGTGTGCTGCAGTCCATGGGGTTGCAGCGTTGGACACGACTGAGCAACTGAACTGACTAATGGATAGATACACAGACAGATAGACAGATTGATACATATAAGCATACATACATACATGGATAGATAGATGGACACATGCATATATACATACATACACTCACATATAGATGGATAGATGGTTAGATACATACATACATACACACACACAGACATACAACCGTAGGTAAATAGGTGGATAGATGGATGGATGGAGGGAGGGAAGGAAGAAGGGGAAGGGAGAGAGAGAGAAAGAGATAGGGGAGAGAGAAGATAAACAAAGGCAGACAAGGATTTAGAAGCTGACTTGGTCAGCAAATGGATTATCCATAGCAAAGGAAAGAGACGAATCCATGGTAGTCAACAGAAAGACTGAACAACATGCACCTTCCTTTGCTATGTTTAACTATGTTTTTGAGGCACTTATATCTCTGGAGGAAAGCCTGGAGCTGACTGTTGCTTCTATAACCAACCAATGTTTTGCTGAGGTTGTCATTTTGATATTTTCTTGTAAACAAGGGTATGTGGATGCTTCTTTGTATCTGTCTGCTTATTTATTCTCTGGGAAACTTAGGAATGCCTTGTGTTTTTTGTTTTTTGTTTTTTGTTTTTTGCCCCAAAGCAACTGATCCCAGAAGCTCCATTATGTGAATAATTATTTTTTTTGTTAATTATCTGTGTTCCTGTTGCCTATCAAAAGCAAAACTTGTCTTGGTATGAAAAGCATGGAAGCAAAAACGTATTTTAGAAGGCAAGAGACATAACCTATGGGCTAATGAATCACACCAGGAACTATGTGAAAAGGGTCACATGAGTTTAAAAGATGCTAGGAGTTGTGTTCTTATTACTGGTAAGCAATCAACATTCTTTAAAAAAAAAACTTGCATAATTTTATTTCTGAGTAAGATCTGGAAAGGACTGTGAAATATATTACTATTTCCAGCAGACAGTTGTTTCTCCCAAATGGTAACAACTTATTTTTTTTTAAAGCAAAGTATTTTATTAGCTTTGCAAACTTTTTGCTTGCATTTCTTATCTATGCCTAACTAATGTGGCAGAAAAAATGATTTTATTCATTGGCTTGCTTTGTTTTTAGCTCTGTTTCCTTTCATTTGGCCATACTAAGAGTGTTGAGTTTGCCTCTACTGAACTGAGATTTTGAAAAAGGGGTCTTATGGGCTCTTTTTCATCTTTTAGGTCCCGTCAGTATAGCTCAGCCTGTTTTGCTTGTGAATGAATGTACCTTGAGCCCCTCTGTGTGCTGGGTATTCTGTGAGGCATCATGCAGATAAGGAGAAGCACAAAAATGAGCTCGGGGCTAGCAGCTTGAAGTCAGCCAATGGAAAGGTATAGATCTAACACTTATATGAGTAAAGTCACGGCTATGAAGAGTAAGAAATGGGGTGTGTTGGGTTGGCCAAAAAGGGCATTCAAGTTTTTCTGTAAGCTACAACAGAAAAACCCTAACACACTTATTGTCCAACCCAATATATATGCTCTGGCTGATGGCATGCCTTCCTAGGGAACTAAGGCTTGAGCTGAGACTGGCTTCCCAGGCTTCAGAAAGCCAAGGCTTTTTGCTAAACATGGGGAGGACATTCCCCCCTGAGGGGCAGCAGCTTGCCTTCACCGGTCGCTGCAGAGACCTGCACCTCCCTTGCGGGAGGGGTCCCCACCGGGCTGCACTGTCCCGGGGCTCTGGCTGCTACTGTGGCTACTAGGGAACAGGGATCCTTTGCAGCAACCGGTCTTCCAGCCCCAGCCCTCCCAGCACAACGCGAGGGCACCCTGACTCATGCCCAGCCCTGGAGCCACGTTTCCTTAGTGTCAAGGGAGTGTGTAATTTCCTTGGTCCTGTCCCATCACAACAGGAATTTGAAGCGACGGACATTAAAGCCCTTGGTGCGTCACAGCTCTCGGACAGTGGTGCAGCTCCGTGTTACAGCTCAGTTTTATTTAGAAAATAAAGGAAAATGCATCCTTGAGGCATGAGGACATGCCAAGACAAAGAAAAGAGAGAAAGAGTGCACGCTCACAGGAGAGGGGGAGAGAGAGCACGTGTGTGCAAGAGAGAAAGCCCCAGCCCTTTGTACGGGATCAGCGCACCCCCTTAGTCCTCTGAACACAGCGAGAATAGGCAGTGGCTTCCTGAGGCCCCATGGAGACGTTAAGCGACCTGACCGGTGTGACAGCCCGTCCTGTTACCGATTCCCTGCTCCCCACCTTCTTCCCCTTTCCTTCCCTCTTGCTTCTCTGGAAGTGCATTCCTCTAAACGGCTTTGGCCTCAGTCATTGTTTTCTAGGAAAGACTGGCTAAGATTGATGGGGCAGGGGTGGGGGCGGTGTGCAGTGAGGTGCTGTGGACTGAAATCAAGATTGGCCTCATTCTATTTATTTTGATGGCAAAGTACAAACTCAGATTAAAAAAAACAAAGTCTTCATTAGAAATAGTGAATTCTAAGAAAGTTAACAGTTTGACAGAGGAACCCACAAAGACAATGCCAGGCTCTGTTGGCCCCATTGGGAAAATGATATTCCTACTGCACTCATCAAGCCGCAGCTGGGGTGAGTGTGTGTGTGTGGTGGGCAGTCAGGGGGAATGGTACATCTGGGAAGAGCATCTGCAGGGCATGATCAGAGAGGAAACATGACCCGGAAGACATCTGGCAATGACCACTTAGGAACACCGAAGCCGCTGAGGCATGTTATATTAAGAGAAACATACAAAGTGTGTGTGTGGGGGAGGATGAAGAGATTAAAATTACCACCAGATAATTATTTGATTTAAAATAGATAGCCCAGACTTCCCTGGTGGTCCAGTGGTTAAGAATCTGCCTTGAAATGCAGGGGACATCAGATCTATCCCTGGTCCAGGAAGATGCCACGTGTCCTGGGGCAACTAAGCCCATGCAGTGAATCTACTGAGTCCACTTGCCACAGCTACTGAAGTCCACACACCCTAGAGCCTGCGCTTTGCAACAAGAGAAGTTGCTGCAATGAAAAGCCCATGCACCACATTAGAGTAGCACCTACTCGCGGCAACTAGAGAAAGCCCCGACACTGCAAAAAAGGCCCAGCACAGTCAGCAATAATAGACAAATAAATAACCAACAAGGACCTATTGTATAGCACAAAGAACTCATTCAATATTCTATAAGTAACCTAAATGGGAAAATAATTTGAAAAAAGATATATGTATAACTGAATCACTCTCTGGACACCTGGAACTAACACAACATTGCTAATCAACTACACTCCAACTTTAAAAAGAAATCTTTTTTTTTTTTTTTAAAGAAAACGAGAAAGATGTACACTTTTAAACTGCAGAAGAACAAATTGGAAGATGTTATCAGGAGTAATGCTGTTGAAGAATTTAAGAGACTGCTTTAAATGGAGTGGCAACATCATCACCCCTGTTAAGTTGTCGAGTTTCTACAGGATGTTAGTGGAGGAGATTCCTAAAGAGCATGAAAACTGGGTTGGACCATTGCCAAGGTCACTTACAATGTGAAGAGTCTGATTCTGGGCCTCAAACCGGATTAGTGCTTCACATAGTGGAAACCTGTATTCAAGGCTCTTAGGGTCATAGATTCCATCCCTTACTGGCCAATGACCTTCACACAATAGAAAAGAAATATAAACAACAGTAGTCTTCAGCCTCAGGTACTTCTGAGCAGTTATCACACACATGCAGGCATTTGGTTCCAGCAGACCTGGTGAGAAAGGATAGCCTAGCACCATCCATCACTGCTGTCAGGGGAAGCACACGGACTGAAACGTCCGCCCTGCCCAGGCACCACAGTAACCATTTGCATGAGCTGTTTATGACAGGAGGTCCTGGTAAGGAACACGGAAGTAATAAGCCACCACCAACCGGACGAGTTCAGGAAAGGCCAAAAGGAGACACCACATGTCCGACCTTCCCAGAATCCTCCTCTCTGGCATCCATCTTGGCTGGACAAGGCGTGCACCACCAGGAAGGACTGGGTCAGAAGGATTGGCTAAAGACGACCCGGAAACTAATCCCATCACCATACAACCCGAGACTGTGAGCCAGGGCGGAGCCGTTCTCCTGGGTTCCCTGACCCTCCTGCTCTCCACCCGGGCGCCCTTCCCCAATAAAATCTCCTGCTCTGTCAGCAAGTGTGTCTCCTCAGACAATTCATTTCCGAGTGTTAGACAAGAGCCCGGTTTCGGGCCCTGGAAGGGGTCCCCCTTCCTGCAACACTTCCACAGGAAATAAGACTCAGCCTCAGTGTCTACTGACTGCATCTCTTGAAACCTTGACCACAGGCAGCTGACTTATTCACTCACTCACTCAGACACTCATTCAACACAATCTCGTCACCATGGACACACGGGTGGAGAATGTACTTAACGTTGCTGCTGAGCAAGATAAAGAAGCAACAGGGGACCTCCTTGGCGGTCCAGTGGTTAGCACTCAGCACGTTCACTGCCAAGAGCCTGGGTTTGGTCCCTGGCCAGGGTGCTCAGGTCACACACGCCGATTCGTGCGGCTATAAAAGGAGGGAGGAGGAAGGATTGGCCGCTACCGTGCCCTTGCCTGGGGAGAGGAGGCTTGGAGGATGAAACTGTATATAAGGCCCTTTTGCTTTGGTCTCTCGGGTCTCCACTGAATCTCAAGTCTGACTCAGGAATTAATGATTAGGGATATGAAGATGTAGAAACAAAGAATAGTTGTTGGATCAGGAAACTGGTAACAATTTAGACTGTAAAACCCCACATAGAAGTAATCAAACTCACTGTTCCCTGGAAGATGTGGATAAAGGGCTGACACACACGCCTTAGTTATTTCTGCAAGAAGGTGACCCCTATCATATGGGAGCTGCTGACCACAAGTGCATAGACCCTAGACTGGCTGAGAGCAGAAGGTTGAGGATGCTTGAAACTTCGCCTTGATGAATCCGAGAATTGTCCACAAGCTGGTCTCACACCCTGCAGTCCCCTCTCACACTGCCTTGAAAACCCCTTCCCTGAATGCCATCAAGGAGTCTTGCTCTTTTGGGCATGAGCTGCCCTTCCCCATTCTTGTTCAGCCCTGCAGTGAACGCTGTACTTTTCCTCACCACAACCTGGGGTCAGTAGAGCTTTATGGCATGCAGATAAGTGGAGCAAATTTTGTTCAGTAAAAAGGACACTTCTCACTTCTTGGAAGAGGGAGACTATACTTGCCTGGGGGATACTTATGATTGTTCTTGCTCAAGAAGAAAGCACAGAATTGCTTAATGCAACTCTTAGAATGCTCAGGTGGGCCTGGAACACTATCCTGATTCTGCCACTTACTACTTAAGCATCTGTAAAAGCAGATTCATTTGTTAAAAAAAAAAAAAGACTTTTTCACATGGCAAGCATTGTGAAAGGTATTGAAAAATCGAGTTATGAAAAGAAAAAAAGGAAGACTCATATTCTGTCCCCACAGAGGATGTCTTACAGGAGAGGTAGTCATTCATTGCACACTAATTTCCTTAAATACTTATATGCACAGCTGTGATGGATGAGCGGCATGGGGGCCTGGCTTGGCCATGTTTCCAGTGATAATGAACACAGAGCTTTCAGGACTGATATAGGTGTAACGTGAAATGAAGCATGCAAAGTGTTTAGTGTAGTGGTTGGCAAAATGCATGATGGAATCATCCGCTATAATCATAATGTTGATATTGTTGATGCTTATTCTTCTCCATCAATGCCTCTGTGGAGAAAACAAATGCAACAAGCATCCACATCTACCAGCAGGTCTTGTTTTCCCCCTGATTTTTAAGTTGGACTTTTTCTCCACATGTACAAAACTAATCTGTATTTTCAATTCATGTTCAAATAAAATGTCTTTTACATCGAAGCATGAGTAAGCATGAGGTTATGGTGGGGACCTCTGGCTCAATGACTGGATTCCTGCCATTTGTTAAGTGACTTCTGATCATTTGCTAAGGACCAGCTGCTTCTGTGGCAATTCTCGAGCTGTGAGGCACGTGGCCCCTGTTTGAGTCCATATGGCGCCCCTCTCTTTTTCTGGATTCTTCAGGCTGTCTGCAAGCTCACCTGTCAGATGAGAGACAGGCAAAGTGGAACAAGCAGAAAAACACGGTGGAGGTGGCTTTGCCCCTGAGAGCATCCAGTTCCTTTCCCCTTGCAGCTTGTAAGACTGAGGAAATTAAATCAGGAAACCCACAGCTTATACAACATGTCTGTGCATTTTCCCACTTAATCACAGGAGGGATACACATTTTGAGTTTAGATGAACTTGGATTGAGACTTATGTCTCTTTTCCAAATCTCAGTTTGCTCACCTTTAAAATGAAGAAAGCGTGCCTTTCCCAACTGGCGACTAAGACGCTGCATGTAAAGCTCCTTTTACATAGTAACCACTCAGTACGTGTCATCTCCCTTCCCTTGTGCTCACAGTTTACCTTCCCTCCTCTCTTTGACATCAAACACTACAGACAAACTCTCCAAAAGAATTCAAAAAGAACCTTCCAATTTCCCCACTATCAGTTCAGTTTAGTCCAATCGCTCAGTCATGTCCGGCTCTTTGCAGCCCCATGAACCACAGCACACAGGGCCTCCCTGTCCATCACCAACTCCCAGAGTTTACTTAAACTCATGCCCATTGAGTCGGTGATGCCATCCAGCCATCTCATCCTCTGTCGTCCCCTTCTCCTCCTGTCCCCAATCCCTCCCAGCATCAGGGTCTTTTCCAACGAGTCAACTCTTTGCATGAGGTGGCCAAAGTACTGGAGTTTCAGCTTCAGCATCAATGAAGCTGATTGGAAGCATCAGCTTCCAATGAACACCCAGGACTGATCTCCCTTAGGATGGACTGGTTGGATCTCCTTGCAGTCCAAGGGACTCTCAAGAGTCTTCTCCAACACCACAGTTCAAAAGCATCAAGTTTTCAGAGCTCAGGTTTCTTTATAGTCCAACTCTCACATCCATACATGACCACTGGAAAAACCATAGCCTTGACCAGACACATAAATACATAGTTCCGTATAAGAAAGAGAAGACAAGACAAAGTGCTAAGTTTCACACATGAGCAAAATTTTATACAGTGAGACTATGTAGATTCCATACAGCCAAACATCCTTCTCAGGCACGCTCGGAATATCTATAAAGATCTACACTGGGACTTCACTGGTGGTCCAGGGATTAAGATGTCACCTTCCAATGTGGGCGATGCTGGTTTGATTCCTGGTCAGGGAGCTAAGATCCCACATGCCTGTGGTACAGAAAACCAAAACATAAAGCAGAAGCAACGTTGTAAGAAATTCAATAAAGACTTTAAAATTGGTCTACCTCAAAAAATCATTTAAGAAAGAGATATACCCTACATGATGTCACTAAAGAGATCTCCATAAATCCCAAAGAATTAATCACATATAGACACTTTGCTCTTGAAACACAAATAAACACAATAATACGTAACACAAAATAATGAAATTTAAAAATTAGAAGTCTGGAAACTCGGTAACCTGCGAATAATAAGTCGTGGATTAAAGGAGCAATAATAAAAGAAATTATCTTATACTGAGAGTTAAATAACAAGAAACAGACACCGTATCCAAGCTGAAACATAATCCAGAGGGAACTTTGTAGTTTTTCTGCACTGGTTAGGAAGCATGAGAAAATGAAAATAAGAGAGCATGAAAGTAACTGAACTACATCACACCAAATAACATGAATCCATCATATTCTGTAGCACCTTATTATTACTGAAGAAAAATAGGCATATCTACGTGGAGCGATTAGAGACTAAGACACGTTGATTAAAACTTGTGAGCGATCATCATTCATTGAGCTGGGACAGGGTGGAGAATGTGTCTACAAATCACGTGGCGTCAAAGTCTTGCCTTTCACTACAGTACAGCAACATTTACAAATAAGGAAACAGAGGCTCCTCAGGGATTTTAAACACAGTAATAGTTAGCAAATGGTGGGGTTTACATGAAGTTCACGTTTTGTTCTGATGTGTTTTTTCCACTTTACCACACCACATGACCTCCCTCTGGACTGCAGGACCAAGCCTAAAGCGCTGTCAGAACAGTGCTGTTGGCAGACAGGGCACAGAATCAGTCACTGCCGAGGTGATGAGGGAAGGTTTTCGATGGTGCAGAGGCTGCAATGGGCCTCAGAAGGCTGCTTGAAGCTGGAGAGTTCAGAAGAAGAACATTGCAAACAAATAGTATAGTTGTGCCTGTAAACTTTCAAGTCTGACACTAAAATTTGTTTCAGGCTGGGGATGGCATTGTAAATCAGGTCATATGAATGCAAACAGGAAAGTCCAGGGAAGGCTGGAGCTATGCAGACTGTTAAGATTACTCCACGCAGAATGATCACCAAGTGTCACGCTCCTTGAAAGGAAGGTCACATGGAAACACGGGCAGGGAGACTGGTCCTTGGGCATATGGAGCTAAGGCTGAGATGCCTGGAACATCAGTGAAGGTGTATGTGCATAAGGTATCAAAGCAAAGGGGACAACTTAAAGCTGCCGTCATCTGAGTATATTTGAAAACTTGGCATTTCAAAATACACACTTAATTTTATTTCAAGAAAATGCCAGAATCTGAAGAATGTTAAGAACGCTTTAAAAGGAAAGAAAAATGACAGCCTTTTCAGTGTTAAATATCTTGTTTTGCCTAAAAAAAACAAAATGCAGGCACTCAATTTTCAAACTTCAGCTGTAGGAATTAAGCCAGAAGGAATCCTTAGAATCAATCAAACACTGAATAGTTTGATTTAGGGTTTGTGAATAAGAAAAAATGGCAGGAAAGTATTTTAAGTGCTTCGTTTTCACACTTTGGAATGTTCTTTGGAATGTAAATCTACATCTACATATAAAGGTATATATCCTCCAAATAATCTCTCTCTATTAGGTCTCATTATCCTCACTTTACAGATTAAATCAGAGGGTACAGAAGCTGTCTGATCTCTAAGGGAACTTATGCAAATGTTCTCTATCAATATTATCTCAGTGGTATTGATGATGAACCTAGGTTAAAGGATTTAAGCAGAAGATGAAGTAGGACAAGGGGATAAATTGAAACTCAAACCTGTCATTTAAATTTGTAAAAACCACGCAAGTCTGCTTCCCTAGGTAGATTCATTCTCCCACTCTCCAAGAAGATATTTTTAGGCAATATTTTCTCTCCTCAAATCTCCAACACTCCCCTCTCACTCTCACATTTAGCAGATAACTTCATACTTTTCAGAACACATCAGAAATGGACTAGAGCATCTCCGCGTCTCCAAGGCCACTCTCCTGCCTGAATCTGCACAGGCTCTGCCAGCCTCCAGCACAGTGACAGAGACAAGCGTCCAAGCCAGCACACAGTCAGCTGAAGCCCTTTTACTGTTTATCTCAACCATCCTTCCTTTGGGCAGTTACACCTTTTATTTTCAGTTTTCTCCTTCTCCTGCTTCATTTACTTGGGCACGCAAACACGTCTTAATAACCCTCATCTCATTGCTGGAGTTGTTTCAAGTCTTTGCTGCAAACCCTTCAACACCCGCCCTTAGCCAGAATGTCTGTGAAATGAAAATATCTCCTGCCATATTAATAAACAAGAAATGTCACAGCCATCAGCAATTTCTGGCCTCCAAACATGAATGAGAGCTCCCAAAACTGGGATCCAGCAGATGCTGCCACATTCCACGGTGAATGCTGCCGAACTGGGGGAATGCAAGAAGCAAGGGAGCAAAGAAACAGGTTTGACTCCAGATAGCTGAGGCTCATAGGAAAGGAATGAGTTCAGTGAGCCCCGAGGCTTGCATCTCCCCAGACCCAGAATGCTAAATTCCTTAGCTTGATACCTGATCTTTGAACTTCAGACTGCCCGCTTGCTTCTCTGCAAATGTGTATATAGCCTGACTTCCCCTCCTACCTCCTTGGAGCAGTTTGCTCAGAGCTACTGAGATGCTGTCTCCCAGGCTCAGAGTCCTAAACGTTCCCACCAAGAAAAATAGCTCTCTACGTTCAGGCTGTGACTATCCTTTTTAAATGACATGTCCTTGTTGCCCACTCCCAAACTTGATTAGGAGTGAACCTAAAAGGCTTAGAGAGGGCCTTCCCTCGTGGTCCAGCGGCCGAAAGTCTGTGCTCCTGATACAGCGGGCCTGGCCCCGTTTCCTAGCCAGGGAACTGGATACCACAGGCTGCAGCTAAGAACCGGTGCAAACAAATAAATGACTGCTTAAAAAAAAAAGTTAAAAGATAAGAAAGGAAGCTACTTACGCACACAAATGGAAAAAAAAAAAAGAAAGCAAATGGAAACAGCTGGGACCAAGACAGAAACAAATCTGACTTCCGACAGACCTTGAGCCTCATTATGCATTGATTTTACTACATTAGCATGTTAAATGATACACCACCCAGCAGACACGGCCAGACATTGAGGATCAAGAAAGGATAAAAAAGAGGGTGAAGGGGTTAGTCACTCAGTCCTGTCCCGACTCTTTCAGACCGGCACGGACTTATAGCCCACCAGGCTCCTCTGTCCATGGAGTTCTCCAGGCAACAATACTGGAGTGGGTAGCCATTCCCTTCTCTGGGGGATCTTCCTGATGCAGGGATTAAACTCTGGTCTCCTGCATTGCAGGCAGATTGTTTACCCTCTGAGCCCGGGGAAGCACCCCAGAGAGGGTGGTGTTCCTCTAAAAGTCCTGGCTTTTCCCGTAGACTCATGCATGTGCCTTCCATCACTAGCCTCACTCGTTCTCCTTTTTGTTTTCACTCTATAAAAGCAAACCCCTCACCCCACGGCGGCAGGGCGGGGGAGAAGTCAGTCTGTAAACCTTTGCTCGCGTCTCCTTCTTTGGCCTCTGAATGAGCCTTGTGCTGCGCTGATCTCAGCTTGGTTTCCTTGCTCGCATGCATGCATGTTTGTCGCTCAGTCGTGTCCGACTCTGTGTGACCCTTTGGACCACAGCGCACCAGGCTCCTCTGTCCCTGGGATTCTCCAGGCGAGAATACTGGGGTGGGTTGCCACTTCCTTCTCCAGTATTCACCTACTTGAACACAAACAGAAAGAGAACCCTCTTCGGTGGAGGCATAGAGCTAGGGTCTGAGCAGGGTCCATAGAACTTAATTCAGTAACACAATTACAAAACAAGGAAGCAAACAGTAAACCCGGATTCCATTTCCGTGCCTGGGTTTCTCTTCTTTGCAGCTGCCTTGGTATCACCCTCTCCTTTTCCAAACCCTTCACGTTATCACTTGCTCCCTGGTTCTGCCTTTCCTGTTTCTGATTGTTGGCAGCCCCAGGGCTCCTGGGTTCCCTTCTCTCCATCACCTGAGGAAGGTCGTTTTTGTAGACACTCTCACTCAATCCCAGTGATGTGCTCGATGATTCCCATCTGCATGTCTAAGCCTTTAGCAAAACTACTTTCGGGTACAGCTCCAACATCTCCTAGGCATGGCTCAAACTTCTTAAAGCTAAAACCAGATCTTCTGCCCATTCCGCCCATTCGCTGACAAAGCATCTCTTGCTCAGTTCTTACCCATCTCAGCAGTGCCCACTGTGTGAAGATCTCCGCAGCGGGCTCCGTCATGGTAAGAGAGGCTGAGAAGCTTGGGCCTGGGACCTCGGGCCTTTTGCTGCAGCGCCTGCGAACCTCTCCTCGAGAAGCGGACACACAGAAACTATCTTGGCTAAACACGACTGCGCACCTGCACTTGGGACACGCCATGAACGACAAGATACAAGAAGGTCAAGACCTAACTGCTGCTTCGAGGTGCCAGAGCAAAGGCAGGACTACCCGTCATCCGTGCTGTCAGCGCCACCAAAGTGAGGGGAGAGACCATGTAAGCCACCCTCTGGCCGGACCCACTGACCTGCCCCCACCCTCATCTCATTTAAGCCATGACCTGAGCCCCGCCCTCGGGTATCTAGGGAGAGGTACTTTTTCTGGTTTTCAGCCCCTCTCTCTGCAGCTTGGGTTACAATAAAGCCTTGCCTGAATTTCTTGTCTGACCTCTTATCAATTTCTATTGATTTAGGGACTGGGATCAATACAATTGGGAGCCATCGTATTGCCATCTTTCCCTGACACACCAGAGATATTTCATCAGATTTCTCCATGGGCTCTACTAAATAGGACCACTTTGATTGCTTAGAGTGGTTGCATTCTCATCCAAATCATAATCATTTCTGTCTTGAGCTACAGCACAGACTTCCTAAATGTCTGACTTCTTGCCCTTTTGTTTTGCCTTCCACTTGTAGTGCCAAAATGGCTGTGATTGTCCTATCAGGTCAAATAAAAAATCACATTCCACCTCCCTATAAAACATCATGTCACAGCCTCTGCCAAGTGGCATGAAATTCAACTCCCCATCTTTTTTACTTGAAACTTTTTACGTGGAACAACAGACTGCTTCCAAATAGGAAAAGGAGTACATCAAGGCTGTATATTGCCACCCTGCTTATTTAACTTATATGCAGAGTACATCATGAGAAACACTGGGCTGGATGAAGCACAAGCTGGAATCAAGATTGCCAGGAGAAATATCAATAACCTCAGATATGCAGATGACACCACCCTTATGGCAGAAAGTAAAGAACTGAAGAGCCTCTTGATGAAAGTGAAGAGGAGAGTGAAAAAGTTGGCTTAAAGCTCAACATTCAGAAAACTAAGATCATGGCATCCAGTCCCATTACTTCATGGCAAATAGATGGGGAAACAGTGGAAACAGTGGCTGACTTTATTTTTCTGAGCTCCAAAATCACTGGAGATGGTGATTGCAGCCATGAAATTAAAAGACGCTTACTCCTTGGAAGGAAAGCTGTGACCAACCTAGACAGCATATCAAAAAGCAGAGACGTTACTTTGCCAACAAAGGTCTGTCTAGTCAAGGCTATGGTTTTTCCAGTGGTCATGTATGGATGTGAGAGTTAGACTATAAGAAACCTGAGCACCGAAGTATTGATGCTTTTGAACTGTGCTGTTGGAGAAGACTCTTGAGAGTCCCTTGGACTCCAGGGACATCCAACCAGTCCATCGTAAAGGAGATCAGTCCTGGGTGTTCATTGGAAGGACTGATGTTGAAGCTGAAACTCCAATACTTCGGCCACCTGATGAGAAGAGCTGACTCATTGGAAAAGACCCTTTTGCTGGGAAAGATTGAAGAGACTGAATTATGGGAAAGGCATGTGCAATAGAGCCTGTTGTTTTGTAACTTGCAACTATCGATCAAAACCCTCAGTCCACGCCCCCATAGATGAATAGGTAAAAGTCCTGTCTTGAAAAGCCCTGGACCTCATCATTCCAGACCCAGTGCTTCTCTTGGCTTGGCCCTCCTCTCCTTGAGGTTTCTTTCTAGTCTTTCTTCTATAAACTCATTTTGCCAAGGGTAAGACCTCAGATTCTTCTTTGTATCCTTATCGAGAGCTGAAGCCACAAGGAAGTGTCCTCTTCATGAGGAAGGGTCCTCTTAGACTCTCCCTGTTCAATAACAAAGACCCCAATGTGATTTGAGTTTATTTTCCTCTCTGCCATCCTCTTTGCCACGTGCACTTGTGTCTGGCCACCCAGCAATGTCAGACTGGCATCCATCCCTAAACACAGTCAGCTGTATCCACATCCTATTCTTCACCCTTCAGGTCCCATTCCTTCTACTTACAACTCACTTACCCCAGTTCCAACTTTCTCCCCCTTGGCTGCCTGGTTTTTAACGAAGTATCAGCTCAAGTGCCACCTTCTCAGAGATTCCAGCCCTTCCTTCCCTAATGAAACATCACTAGCTCCGTTTTCTAAATAATTTTCTATCACATTAATCAGTATTTTTTGTTTCTATCTGATGTGTATCATTATCAAAAATCTTTTTTTTTTCCTTCTGGTGTATTTGTTTTCTCTTTTCTTTTTATAAGAACATGAATTTTTCAAAGACCTGGATTCTGTTTTGACTGCTGCTCTATCCCCAGAGTCTATAACAGAACCTTGCACTCAGTCAATTCCCAAAGAGTATTTGTGTTACTGACTGGCTGTCAACTCATTCAAAAGAGAGAGAAAAAAATTATTTGGTATAGACTTTATCACAGATTTGAAAATAGATGGTGTAAAGCTTATGCAAGGGAAGCAGTGAACAGTACAAAATATGTAATTAGGTGTTAAAATACAATACACGTATATCTAATTCTATAAGGAATATGCTTATTTGATGAAGACAGAAAGGAACTAACATAGAGGAGAGTTATGCTTTCAGAGAAGTATAGCAATTGTCTGTCTCCCTCTCTGCCATAGCATGGGGATATTATGCTCCTCAATATACACAAAGTGAAATGACGTGGAAGAAAGTCGTATCCGACTCTTTGTGACCCCATGGACCGTACTTTCCAGGCCCCTCTGTCCATGGATTCTCCAGGCCAGAATACTGGAGTGGGTAGTCGTTCCCTTCTCCAGGGAATATTCCCAAACCAGGGATCAAACAGGTCTTCTGCATTGCAGGCAGATTCTTTATCATCTGAGCCACCGGGAAAGACAAATTCAATAAAAATTGGTCAGAGTAGTGAAAAGTGTGAGTGCTACAAGAAGAAAAATCTGACTTTGGAACTTAGCTCAGCCATATCCCAGCTCTGGAAGTTTTCCTTATTTCTTAGATCCTCAGTTTTCTTATTAATAAGGCCCACATGGGGTCTCATTGAGAAGACGGCTCGTTATATTGACCTCACAAACAAAGAATAAATCACAGCGATCCTTGAGACTAACCAAATCGCCCAAATGGCATCCTATTATCTCTGGTGCCTAGCTTCTCAAAGCTGCGAGACCGCCAGATTCCAGACCTCTGGCTACATGAGCACCCTTTTTCACTGGTGGGGCATAAGAATGAGTCCATCAGAGAGGGAGGATGCTGGTTCTCCTTAGGGCCAGTCACCATCGCTTTCCCTCTAATAAATTCCCCTTCTTGCCTGACTGCCCAGCTCACTCTCTTTTTCTCTGCACTCGCCTTCCATTCATACTACAAGATTATTTTTAAGATTAAATGAGATGGTGTACCAAACACAGTTCTAGCTCTATGACTACTGTCCATAAACTATAGTTAGCAGTATCTGGAATAATATCTTCAACTGTTAAGATAGATACAAAATCTGCACTAATTCCAATAATAAATTCATAAATACAATGAAGGTTCTGAATATATAAAGCAAATGAACTGTATTTAGAATGACAGGAAACCAATTTTAAGAAAAACAGTAAAAAAGAACAATACAAAGATGTTAACCCAGGTCTTAATTTATGTATAATCTCAAGGAAAAGTTTCTGCAAGCAGATATGAGGAAGAATGTATTCACATTGTAACGCCCTGACCATCTGCTCTCTGAGTATCATTATGCCCTTCCGTTGATACATTCTGTCACCTACAATTCTGCCCAACCCTGGATCCATTTTCAGAACCTACTTACATAGGAAGCAGCGTTTACTACCTACAGCAGCAGAATCCTAGGGTTGGATGCAGGACGCTGTCACCAGTGTAGACTTCTCAGGGAAGTCACTGTTACTGTGCACAGATCTCACAAATTAGCAGTAGAATTTTTCCACAGGGCATTGGAGGAAGCAAGCCCCCTTTGCAAGATAGTTCGTATGCAGAGCGAGCATGTTTCCTGGCATTCTGAGAAGCAACATTGCTTCCCTCTATCAAGATGTGAACAAAGACTAACAGACATCCACAGATGTCCATAATAACTGAGGTCAGTGATACCTCAGCACAAAACAGCATCCAACAATAATAGATGAATAAATGCACACACCCTATGCCTTAACAGTTCTGCTCCCGGGGGGCGGTGGGGGGACTGCAGCTATCCTCACACAAGTGTACAAGATAAATGTGCAAGGAGTGCACTATTTTTGAAACAAGAAAAGATAATGAACATCAACCTGATTTTTCAAAACTATATAAAATAGTGGTGAGATCACATAATGTAATTTTAAGCAGCTACTGAAAAAGTCAGGCAAATGTACATGATAGGAATATTTTTTAAATATGCATTCTTTGACATATATATATGATTATGCTCGCATATATACAGAAATAGCTGGTTAAAAAAGCAAAAATTAATTATAAAAATAACCACTTCCATTATACATACACACATTTCATATATATATATATATATATATATATATATATACATACCTACACACATGTATATATTTTGTGTGTGTAAATATATTATATGTTTTTTTCCATAGAGTGAATTCAGCATTTCCTAGTCTTTTCTTGTCCTCATGAATTCCTCAGTTTAAAAAAGTAAATGGTTTATCGATGGATATATATACCTAGATCAGTGCAGGTTTCTCAGAGGCTCTAATAAAAATTCTAGATAAATATCAGTGCCCATTTACAAACTCTTGTGAGCATATGGCTTGTGATGGTGCTAAAATGAGTAAAAAGGAGTAGAAATCCTGAACCTACATTCTTAGGAATTAATATGGGCTTCTATTAATAGAATCTCAAAAGCAAAGAGCATGGAACCAAAGGCTGGTTGACAATTGACTCAGCCAAGAGCTTCACTTGAATCAAGACAGTTCTTAAGATTTGCACAGCAGTTAAGGATGAGTTTCCCTGTCAATTTCATGCACACATTTGTTTCCTGGAACTAAAAAAAAAAAAAAAAAAAGGAGGTACTACATTGTCTTTAACCACAGAATTTTCCACCTTTTCCACCAGTGACTTGCATTATTATTTGTCAGATGCATTATCCATATTTTGGTGGCAGAAATTATTGGTGGCTCCTAATATGATCATCCTCAAAAATCTCTTAGTTTTTACACCTACTATATCCCTCAATCTTTTTCTCAAGGCAAGAGTGACTCACATACTCACCTTTAAATCCATGGAAAGAGAACTTTTTGAAGAAGAAATCCTTCTACTAGAGCAAATAATTATTTCTAGTGAAAAAGGGGGTTCACAGTGTAAATAACCATTGCTTCAGTTAACTACTGGTGAGTTGGAGCTTTGCCTAACATATTATCATAGAAAGCTGGTAGTATCTGCCTCCAAGGCTGAAGCTTTAAGATGATTAGCAAAGATTTTCCCAGCTTCTTTCTCCCCAGGGACTTAATCTCTTGCTTTTCTTACTTGAATGGTATAAAATAAAAATCTTACTTTGATTCAAATACACAACATATCTTCACATCCCCCAAACCTCAGGAGAAATCAGTTTACAGGTATCAGCATTTCTATTTAAATACAGGAAATGAGTTGAAGAACATGTGTCAATAGTGCCTTCCCCAGCACTTCTCTGGAGGTCTAAAGCCTGATTTATTGAAGAAGTCTCATTCATTTCTCATTACTTTCTTAAGCTTAAGAGAGAAAAAGTTTGGGCCATCTGGACCCTTTATGGAAGCTCACACCAATGTAAATCTCTTCTAAAAACTGGAGAAACTGAATATTAACATGGGATGACAGGTGCACAAAAGGCATTTATGCAACCACAAACTGCGGCCACTCTCCAAAGACCAAACTTGAGAATAATAATGTCATTTGAACATTCAGCTTGGTGTTACACACACACACACACACATGCACAGAGGCTCGAAGTGCATGCACTGATGTCAGAACATCACAGCATCCTGGTGTATCAGATTAGATCTGCTCTTACGGATCTTTCAAAACTCTTACCTAGCAGGGGACATCTTCGCTATCAGCTCCGAAGGGATCATCCCTCTCTTCCTGTACACTTCCTTTTCCCTGGGGCACAATGCTGTGTAAATAATCATTGCAAGCATTCTTTTTTCTTATCCTGAGTCAGCATTTACTTCCCCATAACTTTTATTACTGTTCCTACTTCTGCCTTTGGGAAGAATATTAAAAAGAAAATTTTATATGCCTTATTATAGATTTTCAATAAAGAGAGCTCAATTTTGTTACATGAAGGGCAGCTGTCACTCACATACTTCACCTGAATTCATGACAGACAGCATCTCTCCTTTTCACACTGGCATGTATGGTTATTTGGAAACTAAGGACAGCATTTTCCCCTTATTCCTCTTAAAATTAGTTTTCTTTTAAACTTAACTCTTCCAGTTAATTAAAGTGGGAACCTATTTACTCTGACCTTTCTTCTTTAGTATTTCCTATCTTGTGAAAAATTTATCTTATGAATTCATCAGTGTTACTAATTAGTACACTTTTTCATTTGATCCACATAAATATGTAAGACTGTGTTCATCTGGATTGATCTATTTTTTAGACTTTTAATTTATTTTTTTAGACTTTTTATTTTTAAATAATTTTAGATTTACAAAAAATTGCAGAAACAATACAAAGAGCATCTGTATACTGCTCAGAGTCCCCTAATATAAACAACTTGCGGAGAACAGTGCAATCACCAAAACCAATAAATTCTATTAAGGTCATGCTGTTACCTCTACTATATTCTTAACTTATATTTCACCCGTTCCTCTATGACTGTCCCTATTCTGTTTCAGGATCCAACGCAGTATCCCACATAACCGGTAGGTGTCATAGCTCCTTAGTCTCTTGCTATCTGGGATAATCCCTCTGTATCCTATTGCCTTTCATGACCCTTTGACTGAAAGAGCACTTCCTGGTCAAGTATTTTGTAGAATGCCCCTCAGGGCCTGACTGACGTTTTCAAAGGATACAGAGGTTATGCATTATTGGCAAGAACGCCACCTTGTACCCTTGTCAGGGCATCATGCTAAGGTACGGTGATGTGCTTTATCCCTGGTGATGACAAACTTCATCACTCAGGGATGGTGGAATCTGCAGGTTTCTTTGTCTTGCATGCGTTATTGTTCCCTTGGCAATTCATAGATATCTTCGGTGAGATATTTTGAGACTTGGCAGGTATCTTGCCTCTCCTCCAGCTTGTAAGCACTCATGTTAGAATCCACAGGTGATTCTCGCGAGCTTGTTACCGGGGCACTCTGACGCTGCTTTTTTGTTTTGCCTGCTCATCCTATTTTGTTAATTAGCACTCCTCTGTAAGGGAGGGTCACCTCTTCTCTCACTTCTCATTTATTCGATCATTTGCATCACGCTGGACTCCTAGACACTTAGTTTTCTCTGTGGGTTGTAATTTAATATGCCCCTGATTTATTTTGCTTCTCAAACAGGTCCCGCTCTGGAAATTCTTTTAGCTGGACTCCTGTGTTTCTACGGCATGCTACATTTTTTCAGCACTCTACCTATTTTGAATCACAGGAAGCTCCAGGCTCACCTTTTATTCTCTCTCCTCGGCGCTGAGATCTCCCATTTCTCCAAGCACCCCTGGCTGTTTTATTAGAGGATGGTCTTCGGAAACCAGGATGCTGTCGCCAGGTGTGCTCATGCCTACTGGGCTAGATTTGGCTGATTTGTGATGACCTCTTGCTTTCTAGGCCCTCACATATTATTTATTATTTAAGTCATTCTATCATTTTGCCTAGAATAAATACTTCATTCACTAAGCATGTATTTCATGGACTCTTTTATTTCTACTTTTATCTTTACTTTCCTGGAAATTAGGACTATTTGGGACCATTCTCAGTATTCCATGACCTCTCTGGTGGCTCAGATGGTGAAGAATCTGCCTGCAGCGAGGGAGACCTGGGTTTGATCTCTGGGTTGGGAAGATCCCCTGGAGAAGGCAATGGCATCTCACTCTAGTATTCGTGCCTGGAGCATCCCATGGACAGAGGAGCCTGGAGGGCCACAGTCAGTGGGGTGGAAAGGGTCAGGCAGGACTGAGTGACTTGACTTTCACTGTCTCAGTAATTCCCAGTGTTTGTTCTCCAGGATTTCTGAAAAGAAGTGAATTGACTTCTGTGAAGTCCACTCAGAGCCTAGAGTTATAACACGTCTAGAGAACAAGACCCAGGAGATGTAAACTCATTTAGAGCAACTAGAGTCTCTTTTGTATCTGTTAGTTGGGGTTCAATTCCCCACTGTCCATGTTGATTCAGTTCTTTCCAACTGAAGAAAATTAAATTAGTATTTGGTAAAAGCTACAAAACCAGCACTCTTTTCATTTAGTTGTCATCAAAATATACTCCTTCTAATATAATCTTATTTTCCCTAATATATTAATTTTAATCTCACTTTATAGTTAAGGTTTAAGAATGTATCTTCACTTAAAAGTAATCCCAAGTCTTAGTAATATAAGATCACTATGGAACAAACAAACAAACAAAAAAAAAAAAACTCATAATGATATATAGTATACCTAAATTGACTGAAAAGGCAAACAGACATGATGTTGGAAGAAGAGCTCCCTAGGTCAGAAGGTGTCCAATATGCCAGTGGGGAAGAGTGGAGGTCAATTATTAATACTCCAGTAGCTCCAGCAAGAATGAAACAACAGGATCGAAGCAGGAGTGATGCTCAGGTGTGGACGTGTCTGGTGGTGAAAGCAAAGTCTCATGTTGTAAAGAAAAATATTGCATTGGAAGCTTCAATGTTGGGTCCATGAATCAAGCTGAAATGGATGTGGCCAAGCAGAAGATGGCAAGATTGAACATCAACGTCTTAGAAATCAGTGAACTAAAATGAATGGGAATGGGAGGATTCCATTCAGACAACCATTGTTTTTTACTACTGTGGGCAAGAATCCCTTAAGGGAAATGGAGTAGCCCTTATAGCCAACAAAAGAACCTGAAATGCAGTATTTTGGTGCAATTTAAAAAATGTCAGTATCATTTTGGGTCATTTCCAAGGCAAACCATTCAACATGAGAGCAATCCAAGTCTACACATGAACTATTGGTGCTAAAGAAGTTGAACAGTTGTATGCAGACCAACAACACCTTCTAGAACTAAGGCAAAAAAAAAAGAAAAAGAAAAAGATGCACTTTTCATCATAGGAGATGGGAATGCACAAATAAGAAGTCAAGAACTATCCAGAATAACACATTGGTCATAGCAAACACTCTTTTCCAAAAAACTGAAAGACAACTCTACACATGGACACCACCAAATGGTCAATATCAAAATCAGAATGATTGAATTATTTGCAGCCAAAGATGGAGAAACTCTATACAGTCAATAAGAATAAGACCTGGAGCTGACTGTGGCTCAGATCATGAGCTCTTTATTGAAAAATTCAGGCTTAAATTAAAGAAAGTAGGGAAATCCACTAGGTCATTCAGGTCTGATTTAAATCAAATCCCTTATGATTATATAGTGAAGGTGACAAAATAGATTCAAGGGATTAGATCTGATAGACAGAGTACCTGAAGTACTATGGAAGGAGGTTTGTAACATTGTATGTGTTGTGGTGCCCAAAACAATTCCAAAGAAAAAGAAATGCAAGAAGCTAAGGTGGTTGGCTGAGGAGGCTTTAGTAATAGCTGAGAAAAGAAGAGAAGTGAAAAGCAAAGAAGAAAAGGAAAGATATAGCCAACTTAATACAGAATTTCATAGAAAAGCAAAAAGAGATAAGGGCTTCTTAGATGAACAATGTAAAGAAATAGAGGAAAACAATAGAATAAGAAAGACTAGAGGTCTCTTCAAGAAAATCAAAATATCAAGGGACTATATCATGCAAGGATAAACGTGATAAAGGACAGACAAGGTAAGGACCCGAGAGAAGCAGAGAGGTTAGGAAGAAGTGGCAGAAATACACAGAAAAACTACAAATAAGGCCTTAATGGCCCAGATAGCCATGAAGGTATGGTCACCCGTCTAGAGCCAGACATCCTTGTGTGTGAAGTCAAGTGGGTCTTAGGAAATATTACAAAGCTAGTGGAGGTAACAGAATTCCAGCTGACCTATTTCAAGTCCTAAAAGATGATTCTGTATAGAGCTGCACTGAAATTGTCAGGAAATTTGGAAAACTCAACAGTGGTCACAGAACTGGAAATGGTCAGTTTTCATTCTAATCCCAAAGAAGAGCAATGCTAAAGAATGTTCAAACTACCATACAATTATGCTCATTAAGCATGTTAGCAAAAGTTATGTTCAAAATCCTTGAAGCTAGGCTTCAGCAGTATATGAACTGAGAACTTCCAGATGTACAAGATGGGTTTGAAGAGGCAGAGGAACCAGAGATCAAATTGCCAACATTTGTTGGATTGTGGAGAAAGCAAGGGATTTCAAAAAGAAAAAAAGATCTACTGCTTCATTGACTATTCTAAAGCCTTTGACTGTGTGGATCACAACAAACTGGAAAATTCTTAAAGAGATGGGAATATCAGACTATCTTACCTGTCTCCTGAGAAACCTGTATCATGGTCCAGAAGCAACAATTAGAATTGGACATGAAACAACTGACTGGTTCAAAATTGGAAAAGTATTGGGATAAGACTATAAAATGTCATCTGCTTATTTAAATTGCTATGCAGAGTACATCATACAAAGTGCCATGCTGGGTGAATCACATCCTGGAATCAAGATTGCTTAAGAAATATCAACAAACTCAGATATGCAGATGACACCACCCTTATGTCAGAAAGCGAAGAAGAACAAAAGAAGCTCTTGATGAGAGTAAAAGAGTGAAAAAGCTGGCTTGAAACTCAACATTCAAAAAACAAAGATCCTTGCATCTGGTCCCATACTTCATGGCAAGTAGAAGAAGGGAAAATGACAGATTTCCTTTTCTTGGGCTCCAAAATCAGCAGGAGGTGACGGAAGCCATGAAATTAAAAGACACTTGCTCCTTGGAAGGAAAGCTATGACAACCCTAGACAGCCTATTGGAAAGCAGAGACATTACTTTGCTGACAGAGGTCTGTACAGTCAAAGCTATGGTTTTTCCAGCAATCATGTACTGACGTGAGACTTGGACTGTAACGAAGGCTGAAAGCCAAAGAATTGATGCCTTATAACTGCAGTGTTGGAGAAGATTCCTGAGAGTTCCTTGGCCTGCAAGGAGATCAAGCCAGTCAATCCTATAGGAAATCAACCCTAAATATGGAAGAATTATTGCTAAAGCTGAAGCTTAAATATTGTGGTTATCTGATGCAAAGAGCCAATTCATTGGAAAAGACTCCAATGCTGGGAAAGATTGAAGGCAGAGAGAGAAGGGCATGGCAGAGGGTGAGATGGTTAGATAGCATCACCATCTCAATGGACATGAATTTGAGCAAACTCCAGGAGATAGCAGAAGACAGAAAAGCCTGGCATGCTGCAGTCCATTGGGTCACAAAGAACTGGACTCAGTGACTGAACAAAAACAACCTGTACATATACACTGCCACTGCTGCTAAGTTGCTTCAGTCGTGTCCAACTCTATGCGACCCCATAGACGGCAGCCCACCAGCCTCCCCCGTTCCTGCACACATATAAAAATATATGCAAAACTGAGATTATATTGAATATATATTACTACATCCTGTTATTTTTTTTATCTAATATGGTATCATAGGAGTAGTTTCATGTGTAAAGTTGTTTAAATCATAATTTTAGTAATAACATGATAAATTCATTAGCATGAATTTAACTAAATCTCTATTATTAGATCTTTGATTTTTTTCTAGTATTATATCATTATAAGTAACACTTAATGAATATCTTTATACAAATAAATCTTTATCCATTTATAATCACCTCTTTATGAAAGATTCTTAGAAGTAAAATCACATTGTTTCTAATGTAACTGAAAATATGTTGAACATAATTGAGAGTGTTGGTTTATTTTGTTTTCCATTGCACCTTTTTGAAAACCTGAGTTATTCTGGGGCTGTAAGCTTCTATGTAGTATTTTTATAATCTGTGCCATGGTTTTATATTTATACTTAAAGACATGTCTTCCTTTACAAAACTTGTAGGTTCCTTGCTAAAATCTCATTTTATCTATGAATTCCTCATGCAAACATTTCAAATATTTGAATTCATCCTTGTCCATTCAATTGTTATGGTCATTGATGAGCTATTTTAAAATCACATATTCATTTTGGAATATCTCCCAGCTTTCTTGATGTATTCCTTTAATAATTTTTCTTTCTGGGAATGATTATCAGGGTCATCACTGAATGAATGTGCTAGAATCCTTTATGTGGATGAGGTTCAGTGCTTTCACGAGCCTGCTATTATTTCTAATTTAAAAAGCAGCATCTACTTGTGAATAAGTGGTAGTTTCTTTTATCATTTCTTATATCTTCCAAGAGTTTAAGGTTGCCTGCAAAGCAAGTCGAAACCTTGTCTAACGTTCCTCTCAACACTGACACATCAAGCTGATGTCAAGAACACGATGCTCCTTCAACAGAGAGGTGCCTTCCACATGTGACTTTCCCGTTATCTGCCTTTGGGCTGCCATAGCCTAGACTCTGGGTCACCCAGGTGGCTTAGTGGTAAAGAATCTGCCTGCAGTGCAGGGGATGCAGGAGATTTGGGTTCCAACCCTGGATCGGGAAGATCCCCCAACCCAGGAAGACCCTCTAAGATTTCTAAGATCCTCCAAGACTCTTGCATGGTAACTGACCCCAGCATTCTTGCCTGGAGAATCCATGGACAAAGGAGCCTGGTGGGCTACAGTCCATGGTGTTGTACAGAGTCAGACATGACTGAAGTGACTTGGCACACACACACACATTCTAGTCTCTAAGGTAGTATATTCTCTCAAGAATACAATTTCTGTTGTCTTTTCCTTTTGAATTTATGCAAAATTCCCCAGATGTGCTTAAATCACTAGGTTTAAAGAATTCTAGATGCTAGTATTTTTCCCTCACATACCCATTTGATTTCATTTTCCTGTTTTTTTTTTAACTCAGATTATTTTGGATATAGTTACACTTAACATTCCGAGTTAATGCCTGTCATGTTATTAATTTTTTGTGGTTTGCCAGTTAGTACAATTTTGTCTGTAACAATACAATCCCTGTGTCAATTTGGTTTAAATAAAAGAGAACTGAATACATAGATTGAGTAGTTCTATGGTATTTTCAGGAAAACTGAATTTTTACAACTGTCCTTGGTATCATCCAGGGGTTCAGTTTCGTCCTAAAGTTGAGTCACTTCACTGTCAGAAGTTGGCTGCCAATGATGGGTATGAGGCAACTTGCTTCCTTGGTCTCCTAAGTAAGAAAAACTACAGCCCTCAAGCAATAAAGCATAAGCCCTCCTTTGCAGTCTGATTTGAAGACTTAGGACGTATGATCTCCTCAATGCAACAGTGTCCTGGTACTTTCGGATCTGCCCTGAAAATAGGGATGGTATACACACCTGCTATATCTATTCCCTTATTACCCAATTAACATCAGATATATGATTTCCTGCATCAGTCCACATACTGTTACCGAACTTTATTCTTAACCAACTACTACGATATTTCTCTGATCCTTTTAGCTGCATGAGCCGTACACACTTATGAAATCTGTGTATTTGTATCAGTTAGAGAGTGTTCATAATGCATATTAAGATTTGAAAGTTTATGAGATGCCCTGTAATTAAAAATAAAAGTCCCTTTTGACATATTTATCACAGCTTTTTCTAAACTTATTCGATCATGGAACTTTCACATTACAGATCATTTCTTTGATCTTTTGGTAATAATGTTTCCAAAGAGGACACTTTGGGAAAAGCTTCTGTATTGTATATAAGTTGTTATTTTAATTAGACATTTTATCTCTCATTTCATACTTTGGCAGACTAAGACAATTCTGATAAGAATTCAGATCTCAGAACAAATATATTCTTCCCATATCCCATGAGGAACACTCTGTCCCCAACCAAGGACATCTAAACCATTCTGAGAAGTCAAATTGTGATGTCAAATATCAAACCCATCACTAGCAATTTACACTTCATATCTAGCTTTATTTCCCTAATTGTCTCTCCTTTCATTTGGGGTGGGAAGTAGAAGATTAAAATGTTCCAGATCTACAAGAGTTCAGTCTTTTCTCAAGGACTTTACCATCTCAAGAATCATCCAAGTTTCTTCTGTCAGTTCTTTTTGATCTCCCTCTGGGAAGAGGCAGGTAGTCAGTGTATCTGAAGCCCTAAAAGCAAGTTCCAAAGGGCAGGATCTGGATTCCCCAGGCCATATGATGGCTATTTCTCAGAACAGCTCACCATAATCCACTCACTCTTCTTTCAGCCATTTCAACCCGTCATTTTCCTAATTTTGCACGCATGTGTGTGCAGTCATGTCTAACTCTTTGTGACCCCACGGACTGTAGCCCACCAGGCTCCTCTGTCCATGGGATTTCTCAGGCAAGGATACTGGAGTGGGTGACCATTTCCAGCTCCAGAGGATCTTCTCGACCCAGGGATTGAACCCAAATCTCCTATGTCTCCTGAATGGCAGGTGGACTGTTTACCATTGAGATACCTGAGAAGCCCTTCCTTAATGTTACACTGCTCTAGTTTTCCCTAGATCACAAAGTTCAACACAGAAGATCTAGATCTGCCATGCTATTCACATAGGGAAGCTTGAATCTGGCAGTTTCTTTTCCTTTGTTGACTGTTTTCTCACTTGATAATTATTTAAATCCCCCTTTTTTTCCCCTCAAGCCTTTGTATACTCCCTGCCCCACGAGTTTATTTAAACTTTATAAGTTATTTATTAATGCATACTCATTATACATTGATTTCCTTAAACACAGTGAGTACCAATTATTTACAACCCTTCTAGAAGTAACTTTATTGTCTATTTTCCCCAATAACCTTGCAAAACAAGTACTGTTCAGGCCACTTTGTGCCAGAGGAAACAAAAGCTGAACTGACCAGTGCCCATGACCACATGTGGGTAAATAGTGCACCTGGACCCACGTGGCTCTTTCTAGTAAGTTCGAGGGACTTGCCCTTAGTGGGTTCTAATATACACATAGTAAAATCACTGTTCATGTAGTTATGACCTCCTCACACTTGTCCCAAGGAGATTTTTAAAACACCCATGTAATATATGCATACATGTCACTTTTTGAACACCTTCTATGTACGGAACACCAGAGCAAGATCTTTAAAAGTTTCTTTTTATTCTTAGAACACTCTATGGAGTAAAAATGTGTCATAGCCTATTTATTATGTCATTTGATACTTACCAATCACAATCTGACAAGTTACAATCTTAAGAAAAAATTTTAATCCTAGTTCCAATCTGGAATACTTTTTAATAGTCAGGATAATTTTTAAAAATAGCAATGCCTGCATCTTTTCTTTAGAGATTCATTTTTAATTGTTCTAACGTGAGGTTCCAGAGATATTTTTTAAAAGTTTCCTGGTTGCATTCAATCCGGAACAAGAGCTAAGGGCCAGGAGGTTAAGTGATGCAACAGTAACCACATACTTGACTGTTTTCAATTAGATCTAGAATCTCCTTAATTCCCACCAACCTTATTTTTCTTTTAAGCTCAGTAGTCTTCAGGCTTCCCAGGTGGGGCAATGGTAAAGCACCCACCTGCCAATGCAGGAGACACAGGAGATGCGTGTTCGATCCCTGGGTTAGGAAGATCGCCTGGAGTAGGAAACGGCAATCCACTCCAGTATGCTTGCCTGGAAACGTCAGTGAACCCGGAGAGCTGAGCATGCACACGTGCATAGGGGCCTGGAGGATTCTTTCCTGTGTTGATGTCCTAGGCCCTTTGAAGACACTGAGACTGAGGTCCTCACACGGCTCAGACTATTAAATGGTGGATGAGCGCTCTTGTTTCCTTTCCCCAGGAATCTACTCTCTTCAGTTCCAAGTTCTTGGGAAAACCTTGAGACCTGAGGAAAACTTGGGTCTCATTTAGGCAGATAACACCAGGTTGCCCATTTTTCCCCCTGGATTTCCCTTTTTCAATTAAACCAAATGATCTTCAAATTACCATCTATCAAGCTCTTCAATTTTGTTTGTCTTAAGTAGACAAAAACTTTACATGACTAAACACTGATTGATTTTTAATTAAGATTCTCCTCCCAAATCCTTTATTCTTAGCCATTCAGATTTTCTCCCCAGAGTGACAATGCTCATTTCTCCTGCATCTTTCTAGCGCTATCCTCTGTGCTGTGCTTACTCGCTCAGTCATATCTGCCTCTTTGTGACCCCATGGACTGTAGCCCACCAGGCTCCTCTGTCCATGGAGATTCTCCAGGCAAGAATACTGGAGTGGGTTGCCATGCCTTCCTCCAGGGGATCTTCCCAACCCTGGGATCGAACCCAGATCTCCCACATTCAAGCAGATTCTTTACCAACTGAGCTTCCAGGGAAGCCCCAGAGATACCCCACACTTACACAAATTTTTATATATGCATTAAAAAAAATTACTGTATAGTATCTGATACACCAGCTTCCCAGGTGGCTCCGTGGTAAAGATCCACATGCCAATGCAGGAGACACAAGTTCAATGCCTGGGGAGAGAAGATCCCTTGGGGAAGGAAATGATAACCCATTCTAGTATTCTTGCCTGGGAAATCCTGTGGACAGAAGAGCCAGGGAGCTGCAGACTGTAGGGTCACAAGAGTTGGACATGTCTTAATGACCAAACAACACACTCTATACTCACTATTTTTTGTTTTGCTTTTTTTCTGATGAATTATGTGTTTGGGTATCTACCTGTTTCAGTACATAAGCTGTTTCTTCATTCCTTTTTATTTCTCTGTATATTCGATCACATCTCACTCTTCTATTGATGGACCCTTGCTTTGGTTCCAACCTTTTGTTAGTACAGGAAAGATTCTAAACTAATTTATTCCATTAGTTTTCCCATGTGAAGTATATTTCCAAGACAAATTTCTAGCAGTGAAATTGCTGGGTCAGAGTATGCACATTTGTAACTTTGATGGATACTGCCAAATTGATTTCTTTAGAGGTTGCATCAATTTTCACTCTGACCAGCATCTCTGAGAACCTGCCTTTCCTCATATCCTCAGCAACACAATGTGATATAAATCATTTTGATCTGACTGTTGATCAGACAGGTAAAATGGCTTTCCAGCACGTTTTTATTTTGCATATCTATGATGAATTTTTAGAAGCCAGTTTTTAAAGCTGTATTTTTGGTTTTTTGTTGTTGTTGTATTGTTGTATTACTTCTCAGCAATCCTCTAATCAGATGTGCTATTTTATTGTTGCAATTACTTGTTTCAATAAACAATTAGCCATCAAAGACTAAAACATGAGCTAACCAAGGAATTTAGCCAGTATTTACAGCATTTTCATATGGAAAAAAATCAATTAGTATGCCAAGTAACTGGAGGATAAATATACATTGAAATGCATGCAGCATAGAGCTGGGACCCTCCCTGAGTTTTCACATCCTGCTTGTGCTACATCTTTTTTTAATTGTGTTTTTAAATTTTATATCAGCTTGCAGTTGATTTACAATATTGTGTTGCAGATTATCATCTTAAGTGAAACAAGTCAGACAGAGAAAGACAAATATCATATGATATCACTTATATGTGGAATTAAAAAAAAATGATACAAATGTGCTGCATCTTTGATCGAAAAGAGATGTTTGCTCAGAGTCACAGCTGAGCAGCAAGTACATTCAAAAATGATCTGCTCTCCCCTTCCAAGAATTAATTTTTCCCTTAAGTAATTGCTTTTTGAATGAAGGTAATTAAATGGCCATATTAAAAAAGTTAGCACTTTAGAAAGTTTTGTGAATTTCATAATTTTCAGTCACATGAAAGAGCCAAAACTTTTCTGTGGTTCAGATGGAGCAATGTTTACAACTCAAGGGCCTCAGAAATCATTGTATGCTAGCATATGGCTTTTAGATCAGAAACTGAAGCCAGAGGGGCTAGCAGAATGCCTGAGAACTCACGGCGGGGGGACCAGCTGGAATTGGAAACCAGACCTCCAGTTCCCAGCATCAAGGTTTCTCCTTCGCCCTCTCTGCATGCACCAGTTCAAATGTACATGTCTCTGTTCCTGACTTAAACTAATCATTATCCTGAAGGCCCAAGTTGAATTTCTAACCACTTGTTTTCTTTCCTCTGACTCTGTATCAGACCTCTACCTAAACAGGATACTGACTTGGTCAGTGTCCACCTTTGTTGGGTACCAGTCTACTTGGCCCAGATCCTGCTTCAGGACTGAGCTCAGCTCTCTCACCAGATGCAGATGTTGGCACCTGGCAGCCTCAGGCTGACTCCCTTTCTGGGAATTGCCCTGACAGAACAGAATCTCCTTGCCCAAGGTCGTGTCTCCATCCTAGAGCCTGTGTCCTCAGCCACAGCCTAAGTCTGTGGCTATGGCTGACTGGAACAATGTTTCAAGGGGCTCTCTGAGCTCCAGGGCTGCCTGTGAGATTGGAGACTTTGCTTTTGATTGCATTACAGCCCGGGCTTCTCCCTCTGCCTCACCATTCTGCCTTCTCTTCCTTCCAATTGTTATTATTCCAAATCAGTTCCACAGAAGACTCCTACACACTAATCTCTGTCCCAGAGTCTGTTTCCCAGGCAACATCACAGTACCCAGCATACCTGCCTAATTTGGAGCACTGTTTCCCTGGGACATGCATATACTCGCTGATTATATTAATTGATTCATTCAACATCAAATATTTATTAAGAATGTGTTGTGTGCCAGGGACTGACCAGCTACTAAGAGTAAAGGTGTTAACAAAGGCAAGTAAAGGCTGAAGTGCCTCATGATTAGAAAAGTTTCATTTAGTAAAGAGGGAACTTAATGAGCATATGGCCACTGGCTTTAAACAACTCACCCTGTTCTCTGTAATCTCAGAAAATGCCTGCGCTGGTTCTCTATGGTATCCTTGCACCTGGTTGAGAAAATATCCTAATATACATGCCACTGCTCTCCTCTGCCAGCATTTCGGTAGTTTCAGAGACTGAAATGCCAGAAACATCCCATTCCCTTATTGCTACAATGAGATAGCATCTCATTGCAAAGCATGTATGACTCCTTGTCCAGTGATGTTACCAGAAATCCTCGGTTCTCTGCAAGCACATAGCTTTCAAGTTCATATTTGGCTTCATTCTGGCTGCTCCTCAGCTTTGTTCAGACCCTCTCATTGGTCACGGTGGGATCTAACCAATTTTAAGAGCAGTCACATGGGTTTGTCATTGACTATAATTAAGGAATTAAAGAATATAAACTTAGGAGACATACTGATGAAGGATCAAATCCTAGCTTACTTGGGTTGTACAACTAAATGTTGTTTTGTTCTTTGAACTCTGTTAATTAGAAAGGGAAATATTGGGATTTGGGATTAGCAGATGCAAGCTATTATATATAAAATGGACAAAGAGCATGGTTCTACTGTATGGCACTTGTGTGTTTGCATGCTTAATTATTTCTCAGTCATGTCCAACTCTCGTGACCCAGTTGACTGTAACCTTCCAGGATCCTCCATCCATGGGATTCTCCAGGCAGGAATACTTCGGTGGGTTGCCATATCCTTCTCCAGGGGATCTTCCTGACCCAGGAATCAGACCCAGGTCTCCTGCATTGCAGACAGACTCTTTACCAACTGAGCTATAAGGGAAGGCCACTGTGTAGCGCAGGAAACTATATTCAATATCCTGTGATAAACCATAGTGAGAAAGATTATGAAAAAGAATGTTTATTTGTAAAGCTAAATCAGCTTGCTCTATAGTAAAAACTAACACAGCATTGTAAACCACCTACACTTCAATAAAATAAATTTTAAAAAAGGTTATTTACATCTTGTAAAAATTCATCAGCTCTACCTTCAAAAGGGTATACAAAATCCCATTTTCACCACCCCAAGACCACCGCTCTGTGGTCTAAGCCAGTAACACCCTTCCCCTGACAGCGTCTCTGCCTTAACTCTTTGTCTCTCTGCACTCTCTTCTCAACATAGAAGTCAGAGTCATCTTCTCAAGGTTTAAATGAGATTATGTCTCCTGTGAACAGAAGAAAAGTTGCAAGGATGTATCTAAGGTCTGTAGGCTGTTGGAAGGACTGAGTTGTCATGCACTAAGATTTTGAAAGCTGAGGGTGGAGTAAACTTGGAGATAAAGTCATTTTATTTGGGGCACGTGCAGTTGGTGTAAGGGATACAAGAAGACAGGTGGATCTAGGATCTAGAGGTTAGGATCTGGGTCCATTTGCAGATGTACATTTGGAAATGTGAGCATAGATGAGATTCAGTCAGAGAAAAGAAAATTATTCTACAGTTGAATCTGTTAAGTGTTTACCACTGATATAAGAGGAAATCCCAAAGGATGAAATATCCAGGGAGTCATAGAAGAGTGAATGTATAAAATACGATTTATGGTGGAATTACAGCTGCACACATCCTGGTTGATATCCACTGACAAGACAATTAAAAGGAGGCATTGCAAACAATTATAGTACCTTCCCAACCCCAAAGCTGCAATGAACAAAATGTATTTGTGTATTACTGTTTCAGGGTCTGTCTTCTCTATCTTTTCATTAGTCAGGGTCTCTGATTATTTTCTGCTGTGTCTTGAGCTCCTCAAGGAGACTGGTTGCCATACAGTAGGTGTGGTTGTAAATAATTATTGAGGAATGATTGAATGGATATAGAAAAATAAAATATGGCCAATTATTTCTTGGCAGTGTTGTATGTGCTTACTTGGCATGAAGTCCACTGCTAAGCAGTGAGTGTAGACAGAGTTAGGCAGAGGAGGGGCAGAATGGGCTCCCTATAAGGTCCAAACTAAGGTGTATCTGGAAGGCGGAGAACAATTGAAATTGACAGCTAAGTGAAGGCAGAGATATCCAATCAGTGTGCTATCATGACCAGTGACAACAATTTCCTTCTAACTTTAAGCACTGCAGTCAGCCATGGTAGAGAAGCTAAAAGATGTGCCCAAATTTACTGAGATAACATTGATTAAAGAATCAAATGGCTTTTTTGTCTTTAATCAAATGACTAAAGAATCAGAATGAGAGCCTAAATTCTGGAATGATAGTGAATGCTATAAAGATAAGCACAGCTTTTTGTTGAATTTATGCTAAGACATACTGCTTTCAGTAGGACTTAGAGGATTCTCATTAATGATATTAAGGTGTTGGATTTCTACAGATCAACATCTGTTGAAGCATATTTCTAAAGAGAAGTGCTACACATTGAGTGTGTACCTATTTAAAAAAAAGCAAGAGATTATCTTTAATTTTGACATCTTCAAAGGATTATAATTTTATCATATTTTATAATAGCTTTACTAAAGATAGTTTTCAAATCATGTGACAATCTTGACTCTACCATTTGGTTAAAATATATTTATTCATACTGCCAAGGCTTAGAGAGGGGAACTTTTGTTTATATTTCATCTACAAGCATTTATATCATCCACAGTTAACATGCACAGAGTTATAAGTTCATGAGGGACAGGACTTCTCTGCTGGTCCTGTGGATTCATGCTCCCAATACAAAGGGCCTGGGTTTGATCCCTGGCCAGGCAACTAGATCTTGCATACTGCAACTAAGACCTGGGACAGCCAGATAAATGAGTATATAAATATTTTTTAAAAATTTCATTAGGGAAAGATAGAGTCACTTCTGTTTATGTTAGGTGGGAGGTTAGGCATGAGCAAGGAGAATGGCCTAGCTGAAAAAGATTAAAGGTTGTCTCAAAACCCCACTCCAAACACGCCCCAGTGTGGCCCAGGAAAGCTCAGATATGCTACAAGATAACCAGAGACGTGCCAACTCTGTAGCATGCATCCTAGATGTACAGTGATACAAACTAACCACAGCGGCTTTTCCAACTCTGGTGCATGTGACCTGGATGCAGAGATGTGTCTTCAAGTGACCTTAGGTAGCTAAGAGCCTATTCAGTTCAGTTCAGTCGCTCAGTCATGTCTCTCTTGGCGACTCCATGAATTGCAGCACACCAGGCCTCCCTGTCCATCACCAACTCCTGGAGTTTACTCAAACTCATGCCCATCCAGTCGGTGATGCCATCCAGCCATCTCATCCTCTGTCGGCCCCTTTTCCTCCTGCCCCCAATCCCTCCCAGCATCAGGGTCTTTTCCAATGAGTCAGCTCCTCGCATCAGGTGGCCAAAGTGATGGAGTTTCAGCTTCAGCATCAGTCCTTCCAATAAACACCCAGGACAGATCCCCTTTAGGATGGACTGGTTGGATCTCCTTGCAGTCATATATCTGATTATAACAGATTGAATTATGGGAAAGACACGCACAATAGAGCTTGTTACTATGCAACTTACAACTGTCAATCAAAACTATCAGTCCACGCCCACCTAGATGAATATGTAAAAGCCCTGTCTTGAAAAGCCCTGCACCTCATCTTTCCAGTGTCAGTGTATCTCTTGGCTTGGCCCACCTCTCCTTTGAGGTATTCTTTCTGTTTTTTCTTTAATAAACTTGTTTGTGCCAGGAGTGAGACCTTAGATTCTTCTTTGCGTCTTTACCAAGAACCAAGGCCCGTGAGATCTTTGAATCTCGCTATCCGGTAACATTTTTGTTGCAGATTTATTGATGCTGGAGTGCCAAATGCTAAGTGAGCTCATGGAGTCAGCTTTTCCAACCATGGAAAATGAACACCCTCCTTCCTTTTCGATATCCACGACTTTTTATCATGTCTAGTGAATGCGAATTAGAAATACCCAAGTTTCACTTCTATGTTTAGACCTCTTAAGCTGGAAACATCAAAATGGATTGTGTCCGTAAAGCTGAAAAACTGATGCAGGCCTTTTGCCTGATGCGACATTTAATTCACTCGTGAAAAAGGAAGCACTCATTTCCCAAGAGGATCATGGAGCATGAACCTCTGGCTTCACCTGTGCAATGATCTACCGGAAGGAAAGTTATTCAGCTTCTCCAGGTTTTCTATCAAAGAAGGCTCATGACTCAGGCAGCACAAAGGGTTGATGTGGAAAAGCTGGTTCATGGAGCCGTTGATGATGGTGCTTGCTGCCTGGGGCTGTTTGTTATCAAACCGGCCAGCTCTGCTCAGTCCCACAGCCCATCTCCCACAGGGTAGTGGATACTACAAAAGCGAAGAACAGAAAATGAGACCCTGGAAGCTTGCACATATCTTTCATTATATTTTTCTGTAAAATCAAAATGGGACTTCCCTGGTGGCTCAGTGGTAAAGAATCCACCTCCCAGTGTAGGAGGAGTGGGTTCAATCTCTGGATCAGGAAGATCCACTGGAGAAAGAAATGGCAACCTAGTCGGGCAGTCTGAGAAATCCCATGGACAGAGGAATCTGGACCATAGGGTCGCAGAGAGTCAGACATGACTTAGTGACCAAACAACAGCAAAATCAAAATGAGACTTTCGCCTATAGCAAAAATCATACCTACCCTTTAAAGATATATGGAAAATGAGAATAATAGATCTTTAAAAATTCACCTACTTGACCCATTTTCTAGAAAAACAGACTCTGCAAATACTTCTGAGCCTGTGTGCTCTGATCCTTTCTTGTGCACATATGCTTAAATGTCCGCTTTAATTTTTAAAAATATCTCACTTCTTTTAGAAAACATAGGTTATACAGAAAAGAAAAGTGATAAGGAAAAAGCTTTATAGATATGGAGCGTAGAGAACAGAGCCTGATTTAAGAAAAACTATTCCTAAAGAAGAAAGAATTCATGCGTGGGACTAGAGTTATATCTGAGACACAATGGAAATGAATTTCCCTAAACTGATGATCAGTCTTATTGTGGTTATGAAAAGGCAGGGCTACATTCATGCAAAATTCATGATAAAAACTACATATGGTATAATTTATTTTTAAAAATAAGAGAATAAATGGAAATAACATCTAGTCAGAAATAAAAACAGATTGCCTATTCAGTGCTAAAGCCAACTTAATTTTTTTGTATATTACACAATACTGAGAAGAAGCAAAAGAGACTGACCCTTTGCTTGTTTTCTGAGAGGAAACTGTGCACCATGTAAAATAATTATCTAGTGAAGACTAACAGTTCATCCATCAAGACTCGCTCCAGGGTTCTTGATTCTCTGTGCCTCCAGATTCAGAGGTATCGGGTACAAACTCTGGCCAGTTCCAACCAGTTCCTCTGTCTTGCAAGATCAGTCTTCAAAAACTACAGCTCAGGTCCATAACTCCTAAAAATATTCTCCTCTGCCTTTCCCCTCCTGAGACATGACTAAGATTCTGACAACATGCATTCTTCCCCATTACAGTGAGTCTAATATACATCAGCTTTCCTTGAGCAATGCACTTTTATCATTCTCTTTTGAGGAGTTGTCAAAAGTACTAAAGAACTAAAGTTTTTCTTTTCTCCAGATCTCATATACTCTGGACTAGTTTTTCAAGTTTCAGGGTTATTTTTTTCTCTTCACTTTTGTTTTACATTTCTGCAGGGGTTCCCTGGTGGCTCAGACTGTAAGAATCTGCCCGCAGTGCAGGAGACCTAGGTTTAATCTCTGGGTCGGGAAGATCCCCCGAAGAAGGGAATGGTTACCCACTCCACTACTGATGCCTCGAAAACCCCATGGACAGAGGACCCTGGCAGTCTACAGTCCACGCATGTATGCATGTTTAGTTGTTTCGGTCGTGTCTGACTCTTGGTGACCCCAGGGACTCCAGCCCACCAGGCTCGTCTGCCCATGGGCTTTCCTAGGCAAGAATAATGGAGTGGGGTCTATGGGGTCAGAGAGGCAGACACGACTGAGCGACTAACACTTTCACTGCTTCTCTTAGTGCGTCCAGGGAAGGAGACAGTGCGTTCTACCTGGCCATTTAAAAATTCCTTTCTATCTTTCTTATTTAATCCATGTCTATTTTACCTTACCTTGCTGTCTCTTCATCCCTACTGATTTTTTACATATTCATGTTCTTGTTTCATTGGAATCATGTCTTCTTGAAACCTCTTGAAATTTCAGGAATCATTCTTGTTTAAGAAGTAAGGGATTTGATTCTGCCTGGTCAGGGGCACCATGTGGTTTGAATCTCTTACACAAACTTGAAATTTACAACAGACTTTTATCAAATGCATCCTTGTTTTCAGACTTTTTAAAGACTTTTAAAATGGAAATACAGTTGATTTAAAATATTATGTTAGTTTCAGGTATACAGCAAATTGACTTAGTTATACATATGCATTTTTTCTTTTTTCAGATTTTTTTACAATTATGGATATTACAAGATATTGAGGAGTGTTCCCTGTGCTATACAGTAGCTCCTTGTTTATTATCTATCTTATATATAGTAGCTTGTGTCTGCTAATCCCAAACTCCTAATTTATCCCTCACGCTTGCTGCCTTTCCCTTTTGGTAATCATAAATTGTTCTCTAAGTCTGTAGATCTATTTCTGCATCCTTTTTAAACTGAAATGTGACCCACCCTGTCCTCACTCCCTAAGACTCTGTGATGCTGAGACAAAGATGAAGTCCAGGGAAAACTGCAGTCCCCTGGAGTACCTTCTATAACTATTCTTATGTCCAGCCCTCTCTGTAGCTTCCACTTTTGTGGGTGGCCACCCCACCCCCTGATATGTCTTTCTACCTAGGTTTTTTATTTCCTTCCAAGTTTTCACTTCTGGATTCTGTGGGTATGGGAAAATTCATGTAGGAGTTTGAGGCACCGTGCTATGTGAATATGGGGGAGGTGATGGTATATACTTCTAGTGGCTCAAAGCATATGGGCAACGGGGCAGTTGTGTGGATTTTTACCTGAAACACACTGCGTTTCCGACTCTAGGACAAGCCATGTTTGGGCAGACAGCTTTATATTCCAGCTTCCACCATACTCCAAATATGCAAACACATCTCCAGGTTCAAGGGCATTAGTTTCCTGTCACACTGTCCTCTTATGGTGCTGTTATGACTTTCATCTTCTCTCTCTTTCTCTCTCTTTGTTCTCTTTTTGTGAAAAGTTGGGAAAGACAGAATGGAAGTCTCATCTCAGATTCATATTAATGTGCTAAGCCCTTGAGAATGAGGCAGAGAACAACAAAGTCATTGTATTGACTCATGGTGGCAGCTACTCACTATGAAAATGCGCTTCCTGGACTGGTCATCTGCTGAGATCCTTGTAGCACTCTATAAGATGTCAGCTAGGTCTCTCCATTCCCTAACGACCTAGCTCAGTGAAGCCAAACTGTAATTCTGCAGCCCTGCCATGAAATCCAGCACACAATTCTCATAATATTCTCTTAAAGTTCCAAGTCTACACATTTTGCTTCAGGTCAGCTCCCCCTTGATCCCGCCCTGAAATACAATCACCTTATTGATCTTCTTTCCTATTAAATTTTTTTGAAAGTACACAAGTATTTTAGAGTTAAATAACTTTACCAAAGACTTATGAAATTGGAGGGAATGATCAATTCACTGATTTCCAGCTGTCTATTATCTTGGTGGTTCTAATTCTGAAGTGACATCAAATAATATTTTCTTGTCTTATAAGCAGAGCAAATTTACCTATATTAACTTTCATCCAGAAAGGTGCTTATTAAAGCACAGTTTTGGTGTGAGGGAGGTTCAAGAGGGAGGTGACATATGTATACCCATGCCTGATTCATGTTGATGTATGGCAGAAGCCAACAAAATATTGTAAAGTAATTATCTTCCAATTAAAAATAAATAAAAAAGAAAAATTTTAAAAATCACAGTTTTCACTACAGATTCAAAAATGTAAAGAAAGCTTTCTGTATGTGAAAGTGCTGCACTCAATATGCCAGCAAATTTGGAAAACTCAGCAGTGGCCACAGGTCAGGAAAATGTCAGTTTTCATTCCAATCCCAAAGAAAGGCAATGCCAAAGAATGCTCAAACTACTGCACAATTGCACTCAGCTCATATGCTAGTAAAGTAATGTTTAAAATTCTCCAAGCCAGGCTTCAGCAATACATGAACTGTGAACTTCCAGATGTTCAAGCTGGTTTTAGAAAAGGCAGAGGAACCAGAGATCAAATTGCCGACATCCAATGAATCATTGAAAAGGCAAAAAAGTTACAGAAAAACATCTATTTCTGCTTTATTGACTATGCCGAAGACTTTGACTGTGTGGATCACAATAAACTGTGGAAAATTCTGAAAGAGATGGGCATACCAGACCACCTGACCTGCCTCTTGAGAAACCTGTATGCAGGTCAGGAAGCAACAGTTAGAACTGGACATGGAACAACAGACTGGTTCCAAACAGGAAAAGGAGTACATCAAGACTGTAATGTCACCCTGCTTATTTAACTTCTATGCAGAGTACATCATGAGAAATGCTGGGCTGGAGGAAACACAAGCTGGAATCAAGATTGCCAGGAGAAGTATCAATAACCTCAGATATGCAGATGACATCACCCTTATGACAGAAAGTGAAGAGGAACTAAAAAGCCTCTTGATGAAAGTGAAAGAGGTGATCTGAGAGAACAGCATGGAAACATGTATAATATCAAGTGTGAAACAGATCACCAGTCTAGGTTGTTTGCATGAGACAAGTGCTTGGGGCTGGTACACTGGGATGACCCAGAGGGATAGGATGGGGAGGGAGGAGGGAGGGGGGTTCAGGATGGGGAACACATGTAAATCCATGGCTGATTCATGTCAATGTATGGCAAAAACCACTACAATATTGTAAAGTAAGTAGCCTCCAACTAATCAAAATAATTGGGGAAAAAAAAAAGAAAGTGAAAGAGGAAAGTGAAAAAGTTGGCTTAAAGCTCAACATTCAGAAAACTAAGATCATGGCATCTGGTCCCATCACTTCATGGGAAATAGATGGGGAGCCACTGGAAACAGTGTCAGACTTAATTTTTTGGGGCTCCAAAATCACTGCAGATGGTGATTGCAGCCCTGAAATTAAAAGTCGCTTACTCCTTGGAAGGAAAGTTATGACCAACCTAGACAGCATATTGAAAAGCAAAGACATTACTTTGTCAACAAAGGTCTGTCTAGTCAAGGCTATGGTTTTTCCAGTGGTCATGTATGGATGTGAGAGTTTGACTATAAGGAAAACTGAGCACTGAAAAATTGATGCTTCTGAACTGTGGTGTTGTAGAAGACTCTTGAGAGTCCCTTGGACTGCAAGGAGACCCAATCAGTCCATCCTAAAGCAGATCAGTCCTGGGTTTTCATTGGAAGGACTGATGCTGAAGCTGAAACTCCAATACTTTGGCCACCTCTTGCGAAGAGCTGACTCGTTGGAAAAGACCCTGATGCTGGAAGGGATTGCGGGGAGGAGGAGAAGGGGAAGACAGAGGATGAGATGGCTGGATGGCATCATCAACTCGATGGACATGAGTTTGAGTAAACTCCGGGATTTGGTGATGGACAGGGAGGCCTGGCGTGCTGCGATTCATGGGGTTGCAAAGAGTCAGACATGACTGAGCTACTGAACTGATATTTATAGTACCTTTGGGTTGATTTCCTTGCTTTATAAAGCCATCACAAAAGCCCAGAGAAATCAAGTGACTCCCTTAACTTGCTCAGAAACTTAGTGGCAAATGTGCTAACCAGTAGTTGGAGGACCAGAGATCTGCCATCAGACAGGATGTTTCTCTTCCCAAGGCACCGCAAGCCAGGTCTCCACACTGTGTAACCCTGTTAGAGTCACTCACTGATGTCTGACCCCATGGACTGCAGGGTAGCCCCCCAGGCTCCTCTGTCTGTGGCATTCTCTAGGCAAGGACACTGAAGTCGTTAGCCATTCTCTTCTGCTGGGGATCCTCCTGACCCAGGGATTGAACCAGTGTCTCCTGCGTTGCAGGCAGATTCTTTATCATCTGAGCCACCTGGGAAGCAAGCTTCTTAACTAAAGTGAGGCTCAATTCCTCTAAGGTGAACTGGAGAGAAGTATTCTTGTACAGAATAGTCACGTGATTAAATCCCCTATCAGTAAAGCAGCACTGGACGAATAACAAACTCTTAATGTTAATTCCCTTCTTTGCCCTTTGATAATTCTCCTCTCAACGTGGGGGCCAGTATAGAACTTCTTGTGTCCTAGGAAAATGGATCTTCATAAAAATGCTTATTCAGATGGATCAGATGGATTTGGTGAAATGAAATGAGGTCATGGTAGCAAATACTTATCTTGTGTGAATCTCCTATTTGTATATCAAAAAAGCAGATGCGCACTGGCATTCTCCAGTTATTTTCCCTGGAAGCAAAGCTTTCCCCACTCCTACATCTCAGTTGTTGCCTCCTCCTGGAATCCTTCTGCTAACCCCAAGATTACAGTCAGTGTCTTTCCTGTCTATCTTTTCTTGCTCTTGCTCTATATTTATTATGTTAAACCATTTTCCTATTTACTCCAACATATAAATATCAACTCTTATAGCATGTTTACTTTGATATTATAATTGCAGGAATTGAATTATAAGTGATATCATAGACATTTGATGAATGAATGACTGTCAATGTCCTTTAATTCTAAAACAAAATATTCTTTGGCACTATCAATCGTTACATAATTTATCCCAGATCCTTTAACTATACTCATTCATATTACTCAGTAGCTAGAGGAAAACACTTCTTCTATTATTCTCTATGACTGTCGTTCTGTTCATCTTCTTATTTTCTCTATTTCTCAATCCCTTTTGAGATTATCTCCCTCCAACTCCTAACCATCAATTGTACTTCTTGCTTTGAAAACCCAATCAGATAAGCCTTTTACAGGTACCAGCTTGAAAATGTATCATTTTTTTGCACCTTCTATTGGCCCTTCCTGGTGGTGGCTGAGGTTATTTAGAGATGAGACCATAATGGTTCTATATCATAATAAGAACACTGCCAGGTTGGCTGGCCTGCCTGCCAGAGAGAGTGATCTTGACCAACAGCAGACAGCCTGTAAAGATAGGGTGTCTAGGCACAGAGAGGAAACAGCCATCCTTATACCTGACATCTATCTTGACTTTATCCCTGGCATTGAGGTCAAAGAAAGACCTTGCCCTGAAATGGGTTACACCTGAACCAGGATAATTTTAGGGATCTGCCAAGTGTTAGGGAAAGAATGTAAAGAATATGTTTGGTTTTAGGAAGCCTCTTTTCTGTGACATTTTTGCAAATACTTCTCCAACCCCCAAAAGGAATGAGTTTCTTGGTTTGATGTTCAAAACTTGCTCTCTTCTCTAGAGAAATGTAACTATCAAAGACACTATCTGCCATGTACAGTTAAGGCGATGTCTGGGGATAGTATAGAAAAGTGTAAGTTGAAGTCTTCAGAAAAATGGCAAGTTTTAAGGGAAGCATTTCTAATGATGTTTAAAGCAATAGCCTCTTTGGGGAGACATACAAAAAAGCCTGGTATGTCTAAATCTCTAAAATATCTGGTAAAGCACTGAAAGAGAAGGCCTTGGCGGCGAAGGTCGTAAGCTAACCAATGCTCTCTACTACTGTCTTAGAATGCACAAGACTTCATATGTATGTCTCTGCAGCTCAGGAATTTTACTGTTAATCATCTGGGTAGGAATATACCGAATCTACATGTAATGTATCTTCAAAACTATTCTGCTGATTTGATTCAGATATTGTTGGTAACATAAGCTAGCAAAAAAATAATCCCACCTGCTTATGTTTTTTATTAAAAAAAAATACTGGTAATGTCTTCTCACAGATTTGAGATATTAAAGCTTGCTTTTTAAAAGTTGTGAAAGAGGAAGATAGCTCTGGGTAAATTTGTTGAAGAAATGTAAAAGTATAATAGCACTTAATGAGTGTGGAGAGGTGTAGGACTGACCATGCAAAAATGAAGGGTCAGAAAAAAAACAACCCAGGAATAAGTCATTACATGTATGTCCATATGTGTAAACATACACTTACATACATGTTTAAATGTATCAAAAATATAATGGTTCTTGTAGTTGGGAGGAGATTGAATTTTCCTATTAATGCTAAATTTGGTTACAAGAGTTTACAAATCTTTTTCTTTCTAACAGATTTATTTTAGAACTAAAATCTCGTCCTTTTGATACTATCAATATCAGTGAATGCCCACTTTCAAAGTGGACTTAAGTTTAGAAATAACCAGAAGTCTTTTCAAAATCAGGTCTGCGGAACTGGTGAGTGAGTAGGCTAGCTACACTGAATTTGGTTCATGTGATGAGACAAGGCGGGGTTTCAGTCTGTGGTTTGTGTTAGAGGTCTAAGATCATTCCAGAATGAAAATATCTCACAGTGTTACAGCAAATGGAAATATCATTGAAATAATTTTCAGTTCAAATTCAAAATGAATTTCTCATTGTGATTATTTTGAGGGAAATGTTGCCTAATTGGAAGTATAACTTCTCATGTTTTAAAAGAACCAAACTTTTCATAGGTGTGATAAAGGATTAGTGCTAATGCTAGCTAGAGGGCTAAAATAAACAGACAAACAACAACAAAAAAACAGTCTAAGAGAGGTTATTAACAGCTGAATAAATGGACGTAAAGGACATGAGTGATACTTCACAAAGAAAACAAGTCGGGTGGCTCACACAAACTGAAACACATGTAGTTAAATATAAACTTTTAAGTTAGCAACATAAAATCAAGTATACTATAGAATCTCCTCTTATAAGTTAGCTAATATTAAATAATGATGATGATGATGGAATTCCAAGTTACCAAGTGTTTGCAAGATACCAAAGAATGAAAATATGCACTTCTGGAAGGAGTATAGATTGAAACAAGAATTCCTGAAGATGAATTTTAATTTTTACATGAATTTACATACCTAGATATATAATTATATATGCAGATAGGTAGGTATACAAATGATAGAACTGGATAGATAAAGATTGATGATAGATGACAGAGAGGAGAGAAGAGAGATGGATGAATGGATAGATAGATGAGAGAAATGAGTTCAAGAAAGCTATAATATCTGATCAATGTATAAAAATTTACTTTTATTTCATATACTAGCAATAGGTAATCTAAAAGTTAAATTATGAAAATGACTTACAAAATACTCAAATACAATACAAATAAGTGGGGAAAATGTTAACAAAAGAATTGCAAGATTTGTATGCTGAAAATTACAAAACATGGTTGCAAGAAATTAAAAAGTCTCATCAAATTAAATCACATATTGTTTTTAATGGATTGAAGGACTTAATATCATTAGGGTGGTAATAGTCCCTCTGATGATGAGCAGATTCAATGCAATTCTTATCAAAGTTTGAGCTGCTTTTTTTTATATAAAAGTTCATAAGCTGATCCTAACCTAAAATTCACATGAAAATGGAAGAAACACAGAACCCAGAATAGTGAAGACAATAATGAAAACTGGAAAACTCACACCTCTCAATTTCAGAATGACTGCAAAGCCTGTTCTCTATGTCTGCATCTCCATTGCTACCCTACAAATAGGTTCATCAGTACCATCTTTCTAAATTCCATACACACGTGTTAATGTACAATATTTGCCTTTCTCTTTCTGACTTACTTCACTCTGTGTAATAGGCCCTAGGTTCATCCACCTAATTAGGACTGACTCAAATGCGTTATTTTTTATAGTTGTGTAATATTCCATTGCGTATATGTACCACAATTTCTGTATATATTCATCTGTTGATGGATATCTAGGTTGCTTCCATGTCCTAGCTCTTGTAAAAGTGCTGTGATGAACACTGGGGTACACATGTCTCTTTCAAATATGATTTACTGAGAGTATACCTTCAGTAGTCAGACCGTTGGGTCATACGGTAGTTCTATGTCTGGTTTTTGAGGAATCTCCATACTGTTCTCCATAGTGGCTGATATGGCGGGGGGCGGGAGGAGAGGGTGGGATGAGCTGAGAGAATAGCATGGAAACATATACATCACTGTATGTAAAAACGACAGCAAGTGGGGACTTTTTGTGTGGCACAGGGAGCTCACCCTGGTGCTCTGTGACAGCCTAGAAGGGTGGGGTAGGCAGGGAGATGTGAGGGGCTTTGGAGGGAGGGGGCATGTGTAGACCTATGGCTGACTCATGCTGATATGTGCAAGAAGTCAACACAATACTGTAAAGCAATTACCCTCCAATTAAAAAATGAGTAAAATGCTATAATAACCGTAACAGTGTGATCCTAGAACAAATATGGAAATAAAATAGAATTAAGAGCCTTGTTAAAACAAACCAAAAAAAGCTAACACTGATTTTGACAAAGGTGCCAAGACAATTCAATGGAGAAAGAATAGTCTTTGCAACAAATAATACTGGGGCAACTAGATAGCCACATGCAATATAGTTCATTTGGATCTCTATTTTGCCATTTATAAAATTTTACTGCAAGTGGATCAAAGATCTAAATGCAAGAGCTAAAACTATAGAGCTCTCAGAAGAAAACATGGTGTAAATTTTAATGACCTGAATCAGACAATATTTTTTTAAACACATGATGCCAAAAGCACAAGTGACAAAAGAAAAGACAATAGAAAAACTGGAGTTTATTAAAAAAAAGAAAATCACTAATTAGAAAGTGAAAAGACAATTCACAAAACGAAGAAAATACTTGCAAATCATACAACTGATAAAGGTCTAGTATCCAGGATATATAAAGAAATCTTATAACCCAACAAAAAGACAAACAGCCCAATTTTAAAAACAAAGTGTTTGAACAGACATTTCTCCAAATGTCCAAATGTCCAATAAATATATGACAAGATGCACAATATCAGTAGTCATCAAAGAAATCCAAATCAAAACTTCAGAGATGTACAACTTCATACTCTCTAGGGTGACTAAAACCTAAAAACAAAAAGGAGACAATGATAAGTGTTTGCAAGAATGTAGAGGAATCGGTACCCTTATACACTGTTGTTGATGGGAGTGCCAAATGAGGAGTCCATTGGGAAAACAGCAAGGTGGTTCCTAAAGAATGAAATGTACAATTATATGTAGATGGGGGGTGGGGATAGGTAGTGAGTGGCAACAGCTATGAAGTTTTGAGTGTGAATAATTTCTCAAATTAGATAGTGGTGATGGTGGCATAATTCTGTGAATATTGTGAATATGAAATATATTCACTGAACAATATGCTTTGAATATTGAAAGTGGAACACTGAAAGTAAAGCAATTCACTTTCAATATGTTTTGAAATGACAAATTTTATTATATGCAAATTATATATCGAAAGCACCCAGGTGGTGTTACCCAGCGGTAAAGAACCCACCTGCCGATGCAGGAGACGTAAGAGACACAGGTTCAATCCCTGTGTTGGGAAAACCCCCTGGAGAAGGGCATGGCAACCCACTCCAGTATTCTTGCTGAGATAATCAGAGGAGCCTGGCAGGCTACAGTCCATGGGGTTGCAAAGAGTCAGACTCGACTGAAGATACTTTGCACGCATCCACACATATATCAATCACAAATATATTTCCCATTTCAGAAAACACCACACATATGTTCACACACTTTTCTAATTAAATATACTTTCAATCTCTTGGGGATAAAACAAATCAAAGAATCATCTGCTAGATCATGAACACATTTGGAAAATGAATAGTACATGAATTCTAAAAGCCACAATTATGTATTTCTTTTTCACTCTCTAATTACCCTCTTTATGAAGAACTATATGGAAACAGTATGTGAACTCTTGTGGATAAAACTTTAAGGGAAACAGATTACATGTGTCTGAGTAGTTGGCATCCATGTGGTGTACGTGTAAACACACACCTATATCTTTGTAACTACCTAAGGTAACGATCAACAAAGGGCATAATGCTCCATGTCAGTTATGTTAGCAGCTGATAAACAGTCTGAGGAACTTCCTGGTGGCTTAGACAGTAAAGAATCTGCCTGCAATGCGGGAGACCTGGGTTTGATCCCTGGGTTGGGAAGATCCCCTGGAGCAGGCATGGCAACCCACTCCAGTATTCTTGCCTGGAGGATCCCCATGGACAGAGGAGCCTGGCGGGGATACAGTCCATGGGGTCACAGAGAGCCAGACACAGCCGAGCGACTAAGCACAGTGCAGCACAGTCAGCCTGAATCAAATGACGTGTAAGGCCACCTAGAGTATCAGACCGTGTAGAGAGCCCTGCGTGTAGGGAACGTGTGTGAACACCACCGTGGAGTGTGGCACCGGAGTGAGCGGCTCTGGGCAGGTCTTCTGGCTGCCTGTGCTTACCTCTGAAGTACACAAGGAAATTCAGGGAAAACCCAGCAAAGAAACTGTCCCGTGTTGAGGAGCTCCACAGCGTTTTTCTACAAGCCTCCCTCTCCTGCCCTCAAGTGCCTCCCCTAGAGGTGCTCTCAGACCTCATCTCGTGAGTCAGTGAGTCAGTACTCAGCCCTGAACCACCGTCCACCCGAGACCCTCTGGCCCTGTCTATTCTCTTCCAGACTTCTTTGTGTTCCCCGGTAAGAAGAGGTAGGAAGAGAAACAACAAATACTGAAGGAGGCCATAGCTGTCTTTTGCCAAATGCCCCCATAAAGAGCTGGAGGCTGTGTTGGGAAAAAAGTTAAGAAAGCATTCAAGCTTTAATGTTCATATTAGCTTCCTATTGCTGCTGCGACAAATTACCATAAATGTAGTGGCATAATGCAATACAAATGTACCATCTTACTGAACTAGGTTTTAGTAATGTCGTATGCAGAGTTATTTACAATCACCTCACTAGTGAAGTCAGTAAGAAAGTAACTTCCAAATTTGTTAACTAATAGATGTAATTTCAGTTATTAAAAACAAGATGATATTTTCCCCTACCTTTCTACCTTTGTACACTATTAATTAGGAGAGCAAGTATGGAAGAATAATCGGTAGTAGTTTTTTTTTAAATTATAATCGATAGAATTTACACATTTTAAAATCTTAATCACCATTTTAAAGTCTTTATGTCACTGTTTGCATTTCATTTAGAAGTCAGAGGGGCTGTGCTTTTGCTACCTGATATGTTCCTAGTGTTTGTACTCATATGTAACGCAGATGAATTATTTTAATCATTCAATTTATCCCCTCTATTTTTACTTCTTATCGCATTTTTTAAATTGGAGTGTAATTGCTTTGCAATGTGGTGTTGGTTTCTGCTGTGTGGCAACGTGAGTCAGCTGTCTGTGCACACATACCCCGCCTCCTGACCTCCGAGGGCCCGCGCGCCTCCGCCCAGCGAGGGCTCCCAGGGCACCCCCGGGCTTTCTGCGCCGTGCGCCGGTCCCCGATGTCGGTCTCCCGCGCGGCGGCGAGCCTCTGCTAAGGCACCCTCCAGCCCATCCCACTCCACGTCCGTTCTCTGCATCTCTGCTCCTGCCCTGCAGACGTTGATGCACGCCTATGCAATCTAGAAACAGGATTCCATTTTACCTCCATTTAGTTTAGACACCTGTCTATGGCTAAAATGGATAAGAAATCAGAGCAAATCATAACAATCAAAAACTCACAGTCCTGCTAATGACGCAGAACGTCAACACGCAAGCTATGGTGTTATTGACAGTTACTCACGTGGTGTTGGAATTTCCAGCATTTCCCTCTTCCGCTTGCTGTGATACCACCACCCAGGAAAACACTTGGGAATTTAAGTAAGCAAGTAATGATTATTCTAGGGATACTATTGGGATAAACTTGAATACACTTTAGTTAATTTAAAAAAGCAAATCATTCGCCATGCTAAGATATTATCATGATAGGAAAATACTAGTTTTACCCTTTAGAGTATCAACTCAAGGATGGGGCAAAATGTTGATATAACCCAATACTTATATTCTCATGTTTGGAAAACATGTTCAGAAGCTTTCAGAATTCTATAAGATCAAACAAGTTGGTATTTTTCTTACTGTTATCTCAATTTTAGCAAGTACTTCAAGCTCATTGGAACATGTAAGTGAGTGGAGGGAAAAAAGGCTACAAATAGAAGGAGAAAGGATGATTTTACTGAATGTAGTAAGGAATGGTTGTATACCGAAGCATAAAGACGGTTAGTTTAGCCTTGACAAAGTCATTTTCACTCTTTGGTCCTCATTTTATCTCTGTTCTTTTCTTATTAGTTGTGATAAGTCAGTGAGAAGGTGGACAGGAGAAACGCCATGAATGAAGGTATGGTACCTATATACAATGGAATGTCACTCAGCCGTAAGAGATAATGTCATTTGGAGCAACATGGATGGACCTACAGATTGTCATAGTGAGTGAGGAAAGTCAGACAGAGAAGGGGAAATATTGTATGGCATCTCTTATATGTGGAATCTAAAAAGAAATAATGCAAATGAACTTATTTACAAAATAAAAAGAGAGTCATAGGTGTAGAAAACAACCTTCTGGTTAATGGAGGTTAAGGGGGAGGGATAAATTGAGGGATAGGGATTAACATACACACTACAATATTTAAAGCAGATAACTAATGAGAACCTATTATATAGTACAGGGCACTATACTCAGTACTCTGCAATGGCCTTTATGAGAAAAGAATATAAAAAAAGAGTGGATACAAGCATAGTTGACTTACTTTGCTATACACCTGAAACAAACTCTACATTGTAAATCAATTACACTCCAATAAAACTTTAAAAAAAGAAAAAGAATGACTACTATGTAAATGTAAATATGAAGAGAGTTCCATCTGTACTACTCATGCATCCAGCACCTTATTATTATTTTACTTATGAAAGCTGACATTTTCATAAGCGCTGATATCTGTGTCTGTTCAACTTTAAACCCTTGTTCACATTTGCTGTATAATTGCTCTTTAGAAAAGTCAGAATTATAGCATCTATCTTCCCCGTGGTAATGACAGTAGGTCCCCACCACCACACAGCTGATAATGAGCTTGCTATGATGTTGTCCTGGTTTCCACTGAGTTTATATTTGGGTCACATTAATAGAGGAAAACAGCGGTGAGAGGAAACTGTTTCTTAGGAGCCTGCCTGCCCATCCCACAATGGAGATGATGAAAATACATATTTTGATATATTAAAATATTTTAGAAAGCAAATGCTTTCAAATTGTTAGACTTATAACAAAACCTTCCATGACATTAAGTCAAAGAACTTCATTGCCTTCGATCCAAGCCCTTTTGTGACTCTATAATGTTTCTACTTTCCTTTTATACTGGTTCAGTTCAGTTCAGCTGCTCAGTTCTCTCGGACTCTTTGCGACCCCGTGGACTGAGGACATCAGGTCTCCCTGTCCATCACCAACTCCCAGAGTTTACTCAAACTCATGTCCATTGAGTCGGTGATACCATCCAACCATCTCCTCCTCTGTCATCCCTTTCTGCTCCTGCCTTCAATCTTTCCCAACATCAGGGTCTTTTCAAATGAGTCAGTTCTTCCCATCAGGTGGCCAAAGTATTGGAGTTTTGGCATCAACATCAGTCCTTCCAGTGAATATTCAGGACTGATTTCCTTTAGGATGGACTGGTTGGATCTCCTTGCAGTCCAAGGGACTCTCAAGAGTCTTTCCAAAACCACAGTTCAAAAACATCAATTCTTCAGTGCTCGGCTATCTTTATAGTCCAACTCTCACATCTTTACATAACTATTGGAAAAATCATAGCCTTGACTAGATGGACCTTTGTGACAAAGTAATGTCTCTGCTTTTTAGTATGCTGTCTAGGTTGGTCATAACTTTTCTTCCAAGGAGCAAGCATCTTTTAATTTCATCTCTGCACTCACCATCTGCAGTGAGTTTGGAGCCCAAAAAAATAGTCTTTCACTGTTTCCATTGATTACCCATCTATTTGCCATGAAGTGATTGGGCAATGATGCCGTATTCTTAGTTTTCTGAATGTTGAGTTTTAACCCCACTTTTTCACTCTCCCCTTTCACTTTCATCAAGAGTCTCTTTAGTTCTTCTTTGTTTTCTGCCATAAGGGTGCTGTCATCTGCATATCTGAGGTTATTGATATGTCTCCCAGCAATCTTGATTCCAGCTTGTGCTTCATCCAGACTGGCATTTCACAGGATGTACTCTGCATATAAGTTAAATAAGCAGGGTGACAATATACAGCCTTGGCATACTCCTTTCCCTGTTTGGAAACAGTCTGTTGTTCCATGTCCAGCTCTAACTGTTGCTTCCTGACCTTTATACCGATTTCTCAAGACACAGATCACGTGGTCTGGTATTCCCATCTATGTAAGAATTCTCCAGTTTGTTGTGATCCACACAGTCAAAGGCTTTGGCATAGTCAGCAAAGCAGAAATAGATGTTTCTATGGAACTTTTTTGCTTTTTTGATGATCCTGCAGATGTTGGCGATTTGATCTCTGGTTCCTTTGCCTTTTCTAAATCCAGTTTGAATATCTGGAAGTTCATGGTTCATGTGCTGTTGAAGCCTGGCTTGAGGAATTTTGAACATTTTTTTGCTAGCATGTGAGATGAGTCCAATTGTGTGGTAGTTTGAGCATTCTTTGGCATTGCCTTTCTTTGGGATTGGGATGAAAACTGACCTTTTCCTGTCCTGTGGCCACTGCTGTGTTTTCTATATTTGCTGCCATATTCAGTGTAGCACTTTCACAGCATCATCTTTTAGGATTTGAAATAGCTCAATTGGAATTTTATCACATTCCTAGCTGTATTCATAGTGATGCTTCCTAAGGCCCACTGGACTTCACATTCCAGGATGCCTGGCTCTACACGAGTGATCACATCATTATGATTATCTGGGTAATGAAGATCTTTTTTGTACAGTTCTTCTGTGTATTCTTGCCACCTCTTCTTAATATCTTCTGCTTCTGTTAGGTCCATACCATTTCTGTCCTTTATTGTGCCCATCTTTGCATGAAAATTTCCCTTGGTGTCTCCAATTTTCTTGAAGAGATATCTAGTCTTTCCCATTCTATTGTTTTCCTTTATTTATTTGCATTGATCACTGAGGAAGGCTTTCTTATCTCTTCTTGCTATTCTTTAGAGCTCTGCATTCAAATGGGTATATCTTTCCTTTTCTCCTTTGCCTTTCACTTCTCTTCTTTTCACAGCTATTTGTGAGGCCTCCTCAGACAGTCATTTTGCTTTGTTTGCATTTCTTTTTCTTGGGGATGTTCTTGATTCCTGTCTCCTGTACAATGTCATGAACCTCCATCCATAGTTCATTAGGCACTCTGTCTATCAGATCTAGTCCCTTAAATCTATTTCTCACTTCCACTGTATAGTCATAAAGGATTTGATTTAGGTCATACCGGAATGGTCTAGTGGTTTTCTCTACTTTCTTCAATTTCAGTCTGTATTTGGCAGTAAGGAGTTCATGATCTGAGCCACAGTTAGCTCCAGGTCTTGTTTCTGCTGACTATATAGAGCTTTTCCATCTTTGGATGCAAAGAATATAATCAATCTGATTTCGGTGTCAACCTTCTGGTGATGTCCATGTGTAGAGTCTTCTGTTGTGTTGTTGGAAGAGGGTGTTTGCTATGACCAGTGCGTTCTCTGGGCAAAACTCTGTTAGCCTTTGCCCTGCTTCATTCTGTACTCCAAGGCCAAATTTGCCTGTTACTCCAGGTGTTTCTTGGCTTCCTACTTTTGTATTCCAGTCCCCTACAATGAAAAGGACATCTTTTTTGGTATTATTTGTAGAAGATCTTGTAGGTCTTCATAGAACTGTTCAACTTCAACTTCTTCAGTGTTACTAGTCTGGGCATAGACTTGGATTACCATGATATTGAATTGTTTGCCTTGGAAACGAACAGGGATGATTCTGTTGTTTTTGAGATTGCATCCAAGTACTGCATTTCGGACTCTTTTGTTGACCATGATGGTTACTCCATTTCTTCCAAGGGATTCCTGCCCACAGTAGCAGATATAATGGTCATCTGAGTTAAATTCACCCATTTCAGTCCATCTTAGTTCACTCATTCCTAGAATGTCGATGTTCACTCTTGTCATCTCCAGTGTGATCACTTCTAATTTGCCTTGATTCATGGGCCTAACATTCCAGGTTCCTATGCAATATTGCTCATTATAGCATCGAACTCTGCTTCCATCACCAGTCCCATTCACAAGTGGGTGTTGTTTTTGCTTTGGCTCCATCCCTTCAATCTTCTGGAGTTGTTTTTTCACTGATCTCCAGTAGCATATTGGTAACGTACCAACCTGGGGAGTTAATCTTTCAGTGTCCTATGTTTTTGCCTTTTCATACTGTTCATGGGGTTCTCAAGGCAAGAATACTGGCGTAAGTAGCCATTTCCTTCTCCAGGGGAGCTTCGCTACCAGGGATTGATCCCAGGTCTCCTACACTGAAGGAAGATTCTTCAACATCTGCGTCACTAGGGACGTGTATTGGCAGAATGTGTATATTACTGTGGGCTTCCCTGGTGCCTAAGATGGTGAAGAATCTTCCTTCTTCCATTCCATATTGGTAATCATGATACTGGTTCAATTCCTTAACACCTGCTTCTGGAAACCCTGTTACTGAATGAATGGTTTTTTTTTACTATTTTCATTCATTTCCCAACTATCCTACTTAGCGCTGTAATGAAAGTGTATTTCATACACTGCAAGCTTATGTTTTTCCCCACTCAAAGGATTTCTCTAAGATCTCTTTAGGAACATTCAAAGTCATAGAATCACAAGCACCTTAAATTTCACTGAAACTAGCTTTTCTGAAACGGCACCTTTCCATTGTGAAAAGCTCAGTTCCCATTTCTCTCCGTTGAAGTCTCCTCCAGGAAGTCCTCTTTCCTGCCCCTCTAACTAGTTCATGATCAACCTTGTAGGCTGTCTCATTTATCACATGCAACACATTCTTTTAAGATTGTCACTTTATAGGACTGTCCCACTTATGAGACCATAGATTCCTTAAAGCACATATCTCATGCACTCTCCAATCCCTGGTGGTTAATGTGTATTGAAACTGGCTCCTCTTTCACCCAGACCACCAAACCTCAGAGACCCAGTAAGGTGTCATGAGTGTGCTCCAGGTCCTGTCTTCTATCTATCACAGATATGCTCACTCCCTTTTGCCCCCTTTATTCCAGTTCCATTTTCTCTGACTTTGCTTCAGCTCTTCCTATGGGAGGCTCCATTTGGAACTGACACATACACCAAGCCTAGAAATTCAATTTCTAGGACCCTGTCTTCCATAACTGATACCCATAGAGTCTCCTATTCACTCTGTCTCTGGACTCCCAGTCTACCCAGGAAGTGAGCTCATTTCTACAGAGTAAAGCAGAATTGCTTCCAGAATACAAGAATTTATAATGAATTACATGTTTCTCAGAAAACTAAGAGCTACATGGAATCAGGACCGACTGGTTTTGCTCACCCTACATTCTCAATATCCATCTTAATGCTTAATATATATTAAATGAACAATTAAAAAAAATAAAAGGCCTACAGGTTAATGACTGTCAATGAATATATCCATTTACAGCTTTTTTTTTTCTTTCCATTCCAGACTACATTTCCCAAAATGGACTTCCAGATCCTAACACAGATGTGTTCCCCTAACCTACCTCAAATCTTTCTTTTCTCTGTCTCTCTAAACACCCACACAAAATTTCCCCTTTATTTTGATGTCCAATTTGAGCAATAGAAGGCAGAATTTCAAAGGAGCCACTGAAAGGATGAGGCAATGCTTTTCTGTCTAAACTGTCATCGCTGCCTTTACAAACTTTGTCCAGTTAACTCTCAATGGCAAGGCAGGGGTTGGAGTACCTGATTTAGCTTGTCCTTTGCTTGTGACCTAAGGGTGTTGTGAATGTTGTGTTACTTCTAAACACAACATTCTACAACATCTCTTGGTGGAGATGCTCCAGTCTCCACCAAGGGCTGGGTGCATCTTTTTCACAGAGTCTAGTCCCACACGTGCCACATTCTTCTGTGGGTGGAAAGTCTGCCTCCTGCTCTTTGCTCTTTCTATTCCCTTGGACAGCTTAACTGATGTAGGAGATATGTTGCTGAAGGGCATGGGTCACAGGACACCAAGGACTCTTACACGTCTGGAAAGACCTTATTCACAGTTGCTTATACTGTTGATAAGGTTAGGTAGTGTCCTGAGTCTATGTAGTTCTGTCCTGGGACTTCTTTATAGCCTTAGTTTAAAGTCATGGAGCTAGAGGTGCTACGAATTATGGCACTGAGATGCCTGCTTTCTAAATTCCTGGGTTTAATGAGGACTTCAGTGCCCACACCAAGCGCCACCCCTAGGAAGGTGCTCCGGGTTGATCTAGGCAGATAGAGCGACCCTCCTCCGTGCTTTGTGAATCTATAGTAACACGCAAGCTCAGAGAACCATTTGCTTATGGAATCATGGTCTCAGCCACAGAAGAAACATGGTCACGTCCATTTTCATACTTACATCTTGTAGCATCCATGCACTGTTAGTCACATATTAGATGCTCAGTTAATGTTCACTGAAGAATAATTTTGAGTGACTGGGGTTTTAGAGAGGCAGCATAAAGACGCAAGGGACTAAAGTTCTGCCAGGCAAGGTTTGGTGATTCGGGAGGAAGTAAAGCTTTTCTTGTCTGATCATCTCCTCCATGGACTTGTATTACATGGAAAATTCCAACTATGCAGAGAGGTTGTTGCAAAACAGTTAATAAAATAACACCTCATTCAGACTGAGAGGAAATATTTGTAAATAGTACAACAAACAAGGGCTTATTTTCCAAAATATACAAATAGCTCACACAGCTCAAATACAAAAAAAAAGCACAAAAAAACCCAATCAAGAAATGGCATAAGACCTAAATCAACAATTCTCCAAAGAAGACATACAGATGGCCAACAGACACAATAAAATATGCTAGATATCATTAATTATTAGAGAAATTCAAGTCAAAACTGCAATGTGGTGTCACATCACAAAGTCATCATTAAAAAATCTTCAAATGCTAAATGACGGAGAAGGTGTTGAGAGAAAAGTCCCCTCCTACACTGGTGGTGAAAATGTAAATTTGTGCAGCCACTAAGCTATGGAGGTTCCTCAAAAAACTGACAGTGGAACTGCAATATGATCAAACAGTCCCACTCCAGGGAAAATCCACACATCCCACATCCAGGGAAAATCATATTTTGTAAAGATAGATGCACCCCAGTGTTCATTGCAGCACTATTCACAATAGCTACGATATGGAAGCAACCTAAACGTCCATTGACAGAGGAATGAATAAAGAAGTGGTACATACATGCAATAGAATGTTACTCAGCTATAACAAAGAATGAAGTAGAGCCATTTATGGCAACATGGACGGACCCGGAGACTGTCATACTAAGTGACGTCAGACAGAGAAAGATAAATATTGTATGACATCGCTGATATGTGGGATCTAAAACATGACACACGTGCCTTTATTTACAAAACAGAAACACTCACAGACATAGCAAACTGATTGTTACCAAAGGGGAGAAGGAGTGGGAGACAATAAGTTAGGAGTTTGGGATCAGGAGAAAAGTTACTGTATATAAAATAGATAAACAACAAAGTCTACCATGAAGCGCAGAGAACTGTATCCAATATCCTGTACTAAACCATAATGGAGAAGAATGTTAAAAAAGCATATATTTATATGTGTATGTATAACCAAATCCCTTGGCTGTACACCAGAAACTAACACAACATTGTAAATCAGTCATAGTCCAATTAAAAAAGATTAAATTCCATGTCTGTCAGCTTTTCAGCTGAGTTCCTCAACCAAAGTCAAACCAGTGCTACTAAATAATCATTTATTGGTATTGATGAACCTAGTAGAGAACAGACTTGTGGAGAACGTGGGAACAGTCGGAGAACGTGAGGGTGGGACGAACTGGGAAAGAATGGACACATATACACTATCATGTGTGAAATGATAGCTAATGGGACGTCTCTAAAGAACTGAGGGAGCCCAGCCTGGGGATCTTTGATGAGTGTGGGATACCTGTAGTCTCAATTTTTATTTTTATTACTATTATGATGATTGACTTTGTGTTAACACAGGTTATTGAAACATTTAATTACTTCTTTATCCCTTTACATCACCTGCTTGTCCTACTTGGCATTGGTCTGTATTGAAATTAGTTAGGTTTACCTGAGTAACTACAGATGCTTAGAGGAGGAAAGGGGAACCCACTGCAGTACTCTTGCCCGGACAGCCTCTGCACAGAGGAGCTATAGTCCACAGGGTTTCAAAGAATCAGACACAACTGAGGGCCTAAACAAATGCATAACCACAGATGGGGATCTCCCAAACTTAGAATGGACTAACGCTAGCTAGTAAATTACTTACCTGGCTTCAGACAGAACCAGAAATAAAGATAATCATTAACCTGTATATGCGTATGTGGCTAGCTCTGGAAAATTCTGTATTTTCCATTTATTATATAAGAATAATTTGTTGTCATTACAGATTTCCTTTGAGAAATAAATCAACAGGAAAACAGCATATAAAAACAGTATAAGAACTTTAGATTTAAATTTAGAGCCTCAGATTCAGGAGATTCCAAAAGATTCTGCCCCAACTTCTGGATTTTAAAAGATCCAGAATACTTTGACAGTCATACTAAAAATTGAGACTGACAATCAGTCCAATACGAGAATCTGGGAGACATGGTCACTAACTTCCAATAAAACTTGTTTGGAAAGTACAATCTCCAGATCACCACCATTAGATGTCTATTAAAAAATATTTTTCAAATGCTCTGTCATGAACACGTGTTCTTTCCTAATGAATATAATCTTTTCAAAAAAATTCAAAGTGGAATGAGTATTCTTTTCTGTTTTGTTTCATGATGAAATTGCAAGGTAAATATGTGAAATCTCCTCCTTTATGTCTAATACTGAATTTCCCCTCCATCCTCTCACTACAGTATAAACCTAGTTTCTCCAGCCCATCCTCTGTGGAGCTACGTTGCTGCTGCTGCTTTGAAGACCCTACAGGAGCTTCTGACTGACGGCTCATCTGGGTCCCAAAATACAGCGACTTCACTCTCCCTCCCAGAACATCTCACTTTCCCTTACACTAAAACCAGCAGCCACTCACTTTGCAGTTGACCTCATTTCCCATCATGGCACATTCCTAAACCTGAAAATACTAAGTGGCATCAGAAATGTGTTCTCCACCAGTGGACACATTTCCAAATTTGTGTTTAGAGGGCACATACCCTCAACACGTAAATACCCACAAATACCAAATATGAGACACACTCAAAGAACAATTTGACTGTGAGTAAACCTTTTTTCTCTGAATGATGCTGAACAAAATATCCAAATCTAAATACTTTTTTTTTTTTTTTTGGTTCAGGGAAAGCTAGCCTAGAATGTTCTTTGCATGCATGTGGGGCCCTGCAGTTATCTGATGTCATACTTTTCCATTTGTATATTCTATTAAACTGACTGTTCAACACCCCTGCTAGTCAGGAGAATGCAAATTATGGTAAGAATGGGACAAGAATTTAGACCTATTAGATTTAAAAAGTAGAGCCTTGAGAAGTTGTGTTGATAGGTGAGCAGGCAGGAAGAAGTGTGGGTCTTCAGACACTGCTGGAGAAAAGGTGTATCATTTCAGTTTCCTAGGGAATCAATTTATCACTATCTATTTAATCAAACATAAACATACTTATCATAGAGCGGTCACTTCAGGAAAGGTAAACCATAGAAATCAAAGAGGTGGCATGGATGGGTGTAACTACAAAGGTGCTTATTGCAGCTTTGTGTGTTTGGACCGAAATAGAAACAGTGAATGTATAAAAAGACTGTACCACTAAAAATACCTCTGTACCATGGAGAACTGTGTGGGCATAAAAAAATGGTAGATTGGTGCCTTACTTACTGGTCTGGGAGAAATAGAGAAGAGGGTATAACAAGATTTTAATTTCTAAAAATAGGAAAACTAAAAATTCTTTGTGTGACTATAATATATCCCAGAATGTGAAGTCAAGTGGGCCTTAGGAAGCATCGCTATGAACAAAGCCAGTGGAGGTGATGGAATTCCAGTTGAGTTATTTCAAATCCTAAAAGATGATGCTGTGAAAGTGCTGCACTCAATATACAAGCAAATTAAGAAAATCAGCAGTTTTCTTAAAACTCAGGACAGGAAAAGGTCAATTATTATTCCACTCCCAAAGAAAGGCAACGCCAAAGAATGCTCAAACTACCACACAATTGCACTCATCTCACATGCTAGCAAAGTAATGCTTAAAATTCTCCAAGTCAGGCTTCAGCAATATGTGAATCGTGAACTTATAGATGTTCAAGTTGGTTTTAGAAAAGGCAGAGGAACCAGAGATCAAATTGCCAACATCTGCTGGATCATCGAAAAAGCAAGAGAGTTCCAGAAGAACATCTATTTCTGCTTTATTGACTGTGCCAAAGCCTTTGACTGTGTGGATCACAACAAACTGTGGACAATTCTTTGAGACAGGAATACCAGACCACCAGACCTGCCTCCTAAGAAATGCGTATGCAGGTCAGGAAGCAACAGTTAGAACTGGACAGGGAGTAGCAGACTGGCTCCAAACATGGAAAGAAATATGTCAAGGTTGTATATTGCACCCTGCTTATCTAACTTATATGCAGAGTACATCATGAGAAACGCTGGGCTGGATGAAGCACAAGCTGGAATCAAGATTGCTGGGAGAAATATCAATAACCTCAGATATGCAGATGACACCACCCTTATGGCTGAAAACAAAGAAAAATTAAAGAGCCTCTTGATGAAAGTGAAAGGGGAGAGTGAAAAAGTGGGGTTAAAATTCAACATTCAGAAAACTAAGATCATGGCATCCAGTCCCATCACTTCAAGTCAATAGATGGGGAAACAGTGGAAACAGTAAGAGACTTTATCTTTTTGGGCTCCAAAATCACAGGAGATGGTGACTGCAGCCATCAAATTAAAAGATGCTTGCTTCTTGGAAGGAAAGTTATGACCAACCTAAAAAGCATATTAAAAAGCAGAGACATCACTTTGTCAACAAAGGTCCATCTAGTCAAGGCTATGGTTTTTCCAGTGGTCATGTATGGATGTGAGAGTTGGACTATAAAGAAAGCTGAGTGCGAATAATTGATGCTTGTGAACTGTGGTATTGTAGAAGACTCTTGAGAGCCCCTTGGACTGCAAGGAGATCCAACCAGTCCACCCTAAAGGTGATCATTCCTAAATATTCATTGGAAGGATTGATGTTGAAGCTGAAACTCCAATACTTTTGCCATCTAAATGGAAGAACTGCCTCAATGGGAAAGACCGTGATGCTGGGAGGGATTGGGGGCAAGAAGAGAAGGGCGTGACAGAGGATGAGATGGTTGCATGGCATCACCGACTCAATGGCGATGAGTTTGAGTAAACTCCTGGTGTTGGTGATGGACAGGGAGGCCTGGTGTGCTTCAGTTCATGGGGTCACAAAGAGTCAGACATGACTGAGTGACTGAACTGAACTGAACTGAATACATGGTATGGTTGTTCAGTTCAGTTCAGTTCAGTTGCTCATTCATGTCCTACTCTTTGCGACCCCATGAACCACAGCATGCCAGGCCTCCTTGTCCATCACCAACTCCCGGAGTTTACTCAAACTCGTGTCCATCAAGTCGGTGATGCCATCCAGCCATCTCATCCTCTCATGTCCCCTTCTCCTCCTGCCCCCAATCCCTCCCAGCATCAGGGTCTTTTCCAGTGAGTCAACTCTTTGCATGAAGTGGCCAAAGTATTGGAGTTTCAGCTTCAGCATCAGTCCTTCCAATTAACACCCAGGACTGATATCCTTTAGGATGGACTGGTTGGATCTCCTTGCAGTCCAAGGGACTCTCAAGAATCTTCTCCAACACCACAGTTCAAAAGCATCAATTCTTTGGCGCTCAGCTTTCTTTATAGTCCAACTCTCATATCCATACATGACCACTGGAAAAACCATAGCCTTGACTAGATGGACCTTTGTTGCCAAAGTAATGTCTCTGCTTTTTAATACGCTGTCTAGGTTGGTCATAACTTCCCTTCTAAGGAGTAAGTGTCTTTAATTTCATGGCTGCAGTCACCATCCGCAGTGATTTTCGAGCCCCCCAAAATATAGTCTGACACTGTTTCCACTGTTTTCCCATCTATTTGCCATGAAGTGATGGGACCAGATGCCATGATCTTAGTTTTCTGAATGTTGAGCTTTAAGCCAATTTTTTCACTCTCCTCTTTCAGTTTCATCAAGAAGCTTTTCTGTTCCTCTTCACTCTCTGCCATAAGGGTGGTGTCCTCTGCATATCTGAGGTTATTGATATTTCTCCTGGCAGTATATGGATGTAAGTTATGCACCTTTTTAATAAAAGAGTTTCTCTAATATTCTCAGTATCAGCTATCCGAGCTTGGGGTAGAGATGCCACCAACATCTAGCAGTTAAAGATGCTGCTGCTGTATATCCTATAATGCACAGGATGGCCAAATATAGCAAGGGATAATCTGGCTCAAAAATTAAATAGTGGGAAGGAGAGAAATGTCAATTTAGAGAATGAATATGGAAAGGGGAAGAAAAACATGGGTAGGAGATGAGTAAAGTCAAAGAAGAAAAATGATTATGTATTCTTTTAAAGAAGTCTATAGCAACATATATACACACATACAGAAACACGTAGCCCAAACAAACAAACACCTTACCAAAATACAGACAAGAATCAGGTATATGCACATTTAAACTGAAGTATGAGATTGGTTACCTATCTTTTTATTTACTTATTTGACTGTGACAGGTCTTAGTTGCAGCATGCAGAATCTTCTTTTGTGGCACATGGACTCTAGAGCAAGCATGCTCAGTAGTTGTGATGGGTGGGCCTTTTGCTCTGCAGCATTTGGAATCTTAGTTCCTTGACAAGGGATCAAACCCACAGGCCCTGCATTGCAAGGTGGATTCTTAACCACTGGACCATCAGGGAGGCCTGGGTACCTATTTTGAAGTATCCCAGTATGGAGTTTAACTCTTCTTCATGTAGCCAGGATGCTAAATCCAAACAGGAAAGTGGCTTTGATACATTTCACAGGGAACTTATGAGACATCTTCATTTTCTTGGTGTCAAGTTGAAATGATTTGCTTGTATACATTTTTTTGCCATTTATCATATTAATAGCCTGAAAATCCCAAGAGCAGAGATTTGCCATCTGCTTTGGCCTTAAGTATTAATGTGCATGCCAATTACTGTGAAAAACCACTTACAAAAATTCGGGAATAGAATGACTGGGCAGGAAAACATTTATAGTCATCTTGTCACTCATTCAACAAGTGTTGGCTGATGACTTACTCTGTCAGGGCTGTACTCAGTGCCAATAGCTGCGATGAAAAAGTCAGTGCACTGCCATCTTTGCTTTCAAAGGCATGTGGAGAAAAACAGCCCCAGATTGTTCTGGGGGATGCAAGCCTGAGTGATCAGTTCCGCCTCTGAAAGAGGAGATGGTATAAGAAAGCAGTCTGGGGAGATGAATCTTTATGGACAGCCAGGCCTAGTGGATTCTGTAATTATAGAGCCACAGCAGGTTTGAGAGGAATGGAAGGAGATAGATTTGAGAGAGCAATGGCACAGTGATTGAAAATGGGACTGGAGGAAACGTCTGGGTTTCTGGCTTAGGGAACAGAGTGGTTTTGTGGTCAGCTAATAACACGGAAATAAGCTGAAATACTACCAAAAAAAAAAAAATCTCCTTCAGGATTTTATAAAGATCTTCCTTTCTATTCTCAGACATGATTTGAATCCGTCAGCTAAAACTCTACGTGCTGTTTTCCAAACTCTTCCCTTGGTCTCTTAATAGCTGCAACAGTTAGACTTAATAAAATTTGAGACAATTTTTAAAAATGAGAAAGCCTAACTGTGGTTCATAAAGTCATACAATTATCTTATGATTTCCTGATCACAAGTCTATACACTGCACCTGCAATGTAAGGCAGATTCAGCCATGCTTTGAGGAATTACGGATTTGATAAATCACACATTTAATGCAGGGCTTTATAAAAATAGATGGTATGAATATATGTTGTTTGAACTGAAGATGTACTTTAATAGTGATTTCTAGCTTAACATCATTTAAGGGTTAGATATTCATCATAACATGACAATATTGTATTTTCTGCACGACTTGGCCCCTGTTTCCTTCCCTCCATCATCTCATCCCTATCAGCAGCCACATTCTGCAGCTTTATGGTCCAGGGGTACTGCATGGGTCCACTTGTCCACTGATTCCTCCAACTACAACCCCTTTCCTCTTCTTTGCTTTCCCAAGAGATAGTTCAGCTCTTATTTCTGGTCTTGCTGCAATGCTATATCTTCAGGGAAGCACATACTAGAGAAGTTTTCCTTTTTATTTCTCCTATGAAGCTTTGCATGTATTCTACCCTAGAATTTATCACACATTTTGCAATTAAAAAAGAAAAGTGTGAATGTTGTCTGTGTTTACCTGTCTATCACACTATCTGTTTAACATCTCTAACACAAATTCTGGTAAATAATACATACAGTGCATTCATACACATATATGTCCTATAAAGATTCAAATATGTATGTGTGGATGAATTTGAATATATATATATATATTTATATGTGCCTCTGTGTATAATATTTAATGATGAAATAACATCTTCACATGTTCCAGGAACTTTCCAAATATTACTTTTTTATTGGAATATAATTGCTTTACAATGCTGTCTTAGTTTCCATGGTAGCATAGAGGAGTGGGAGGGGGGCCCCAGAGGAGAGAATTCATGTACACACCTGATGCACTTCACTGTACAGTGTGTGTATAATTTAAAATCATCAATTTCAATCATGATTATAATTGATTCAACTGCACTTTTATTTGTGCCTGTATTCTCTCGTAGACTTGACAAGTGTATCACTTTTCTTTATACCAAGGAATATGTCCAGAAATTATGGCTTCAAAAAAGTAGAAAAATGTATTTGTTTACTCCTCTGCTCCAAAGATTAATGGCTGAGATTTGCTTAACCCAATTTGAGGTTCCAAAACTTGTCTCAAAAAGATAATGTAGATAACAATATTAACTGTGAGGTTGGAGACAGGGGAGCCTGTCTAGACAGACTTTGTACGTTGGTTTCAGAGTAGTTAACAGCTGGCTTCCAGAGACTGACAGATAGGACTCAATCTCAACTTCTCCACTTGAAAGCTGTATGATTCAAGGAAATGTGCTTAACTTTTCTGCACTTCTGTTTTTATTTTATCCGTGAAATAGGATAAGTACAATACAGTCTACAATTCTAATTTCCAAAAACATCTGAAAAGTATTATTATTGCTGTTATTGTGGTTACTATCACTGTTATATGATTATTACTATTAACTAATTTTGTTTCAGGGCTTCCCTTGTGGCTCAGCTGGTAAAGAATCTGTCTGCAATGTGGGAGACCTGGGTTCAATCCCTGGGTTGGAAAGATCCCTCAGAGAAGGGATTGGCTACCCACTCCAGTATTCTGGCCTGGAGAATTACATAGACTATATAGTCCATGGTATCGCAGAGTCAGACACAACTGAGTGACTTTCAATTTGGTTTTAAAATCTGACCTGAACTTCTTCTGAAGGCAAATTCTGCCCTATCATGGGGTGAAGTCTTAATTGAAGTCGTTTGATGGTGGCTCAGACAGTAAAGAATCTTTCTGCAGTGAGGGGACCAGAGTTCATTCTTTGGGTCAAGAAGATAGCCTGGAGAAGGAAATGGTAACTCACGCCATTACTCTTGCCTGGAGAATCCCATGGACAGAGGAACCTGGGGGCTTCAGTCCATGGGGTCGCAAAGAGTCGGACAGGACTGAGCAGCTTTCACTTCACTTCAGCGTAAATAGTTGGTCTTCCTAGGTGGTGCAATCGGTAGAGAAACCTGCCTACCAACATAGGAGACTTAAGAAACGCAGGCTTGACGCCTGGGTCAAGAAGACCCCCTGGAGAAGGGTATTGCAACCCATTCCAGTACTCTTGGCTGGAGAGTCTCATGGACTGAGGAGCCTGGCTGGCTACCGTCCATAGGGTTGCAAAGAGTCTGACACGACTGCAGTGACTTAGATCACACACATACAATGTGAATAGTCATATATTCTTTAGCAGAAACATTAATGGATTTGAATATGGTGTGCTGCCTGGATCCTGAAGGGGATGACACATTATCTAGGACATGTCACCTTTTTAAAACCCAGAACATTCTGGGTTTGAAACACAACTGTTCTTAAGAACTTTAGGACATATTCCTCACCTCGTATGTTTTACTTGTGAGTGTAAAAGGGAAATATTTAGTGGAGACACTGGCATATAGGAAACTCCCTGAATAGCAGCTATTACTAATGTGCTCTAGATATGAGGGGCTTGAGAATGCCACCTTACATATTGTATGACAGATCTCATCATTTAATGCAGACATTGAAACAATCCTGTGGTTTAGGGATTGTGTAGATAGTTACCACAAATTTGCTAACATGATCACTGAGATATATAAGGATTAGGCAACTTTTGATGGACGAAAAAGTAAGTATGTAATTTCTCCTGACATCATATTTGGGTCCTCTGATCCCACCCTAGTTCTCTTTGGCAACACCCAACAGGTTACTAAGCTCACCCAGAAATGTTTGGTCTGCAAGCCTAGTGAGAATCACATTTTACATCAGCAGAGGTATAGCAAACAACCCAAGTCCTATAGATGCAATGGGACCCTTGTCTTTCTCAGAAGCTCCTGGCAAAATTCTTCTCCTGCTGTATGGTAGAAAGTGAAGAAAAACTAAAGAGCCTCTTGATGAAAGTGAAAAAGGAGAGTAAAAAAGTTGGCTTAAAGCTTAATATTCAGAAAACTAAGATCATGGCATCTGGTCCCATCACTTCAAGGTAAATAGATGGGGAAACAGTGGAAACAGTGGCTGACTTTATTTTTCTGGGCTCTAAAATCATTGCAGATGGTGACTGCGGCCATCAAATTAAAAGACGCTTACTCCTTGGAAGGAAAGTTATGACCAACCTAGACAGCATATTGAAAAGCAAAGACATTACTTTGTCAACAAAGTTCCGTCTAGTCAAGGCTATGGTTTTTCCAGTAGTCATGTATGGATGTGAGAGTTGGACTATAAAGAAAGCTGAGTGCGAAGAATTGATGCTTTTGAACTGTGGTGTTGTAGAAGATTCTTGAGAATCCCTTGGACTGCAAGGAGATCCAACCAGTCCATCCTAAAGGAGATCAGTCCTGGGTGTTCATTGGTAGGACTGATGCTGAGGCTG
>CM035281.1:2791472-2958971 GCA_020226075.1 Hydropotes inermis
CCATACATGACTACTGGAAAAACCATAGCCTTGACTAGACGGAACTTTGTTGACAAAGTAATGTCTAGTCAAGGCTATGGTTTTTCCAGTAGTCATGTATGGATGTGAGAGTTGGACTATAAAGAAAGCTGAGTGCGAAGAATTGATGCTTTTGAACTGTGGTGTTGTAGAAGATTCTTGAGAATCCCTTGGACTGCAAGGAGATCCAACCAGTCCATCCTAAAGGAGATCAGTCCTGGGTGTTCATTGGTAGGACTGATGCTGAGGCTGAAACTCCAATACTTTGGCCACCTCATGCAAAGAGTTGACTCATTTGAAATGACCCTTCTGCTGGGAAAGATTGAGGGCAGGAGGAGAAGGGGATGACGGAAAATGAGATGTTTGGATGGCATCACTGACTCAATGAACATGGGTCTGGGTGGACTCCGGGAGTTGGGGATGGACAGGGAGGCCTGGCGTGCTGTGGTTCACGGGGTCGCAAAGAGTCTGACACGACTGAGCGACTGAACTGAATGACTGTGTATTTCACCCACAAAGGAATATACTCCTGGATTCCTAAAGTATTATTTTCTGGCATGAGGTAGTGGATTTTCTAGAACCATTTGAGCCACCGCTTTGGAGGGAGGGCTTCTGCACTTGCTTGTGTAGCTGAAAATCATTAGGGAGTTAAAATAACATCTGTAATACCACCCACTGGCCTGTTGCAGGAACAACCACCTTGAGTAAGAAGCTGAACAAGATCAATTGTTTTCAAAGACAGTTTAGAGTTGTGGAAACCTTAACACACACACACACACACACACACACACACATCATCACCATCCTGTGAAACACTATTTATACAACACAGAACTGGGGCAGCTCTGGCAATAGGCAGTGAAGTCCTGTTGCCCAAGGCAAGCCTTGAGGCAACTTCTTAGAATCCTTGAGGTTTGAAATCCACATGGCCAGATGGTCTTTGAGCTCACTTTCAACCTCAAAATTATATATTCCACATAATCAGCTTCTCTAATTGGAGGAAGGTAAACCCAGGCAAAACAGAATGCAAAACAAACCAAATGGCAAAAAGGCCTGTTTGCCTGTTGCGTGCATGATGGTTACCCTTTACACATATACACATTCACATATACTGCATACTCATTCCAACACCTATCCCTAATTTCTGTTCTATATTTCCAAAGTAAAAAGTTAACACTGACATAAAAATCTATCTTTTGATAATATGCTTTAATAATGTGATGGGGAAAATTTTATAATATAAAATACACTGTCTGAAATACATTCCTAAAATGGGAATGGACATCCATGAACAGACGGATAGATTGACAGCTGCTCTTTTGCCGCTTTCCTGTTTTCCCATTTCTGTTCCCCTCTGACCTTGAAAGAACCTAATTATAGGAATGGTATATCTAGGCAATTTAACCTAATTCCTGTGCTTTCTTGAATGCCCGCCATGCTGTGCCTAACCTGTTGATTTTTTCCCTGGATAAAAAGAAGTAGAAATAAAGAATTAAGTATTTAAAGAATGATTACTATCTATCTCCAACAGCTCCCTTAGCAATCCTGCAGGCAATTCACATGGGCAAGAAAATGTCTGAAAAGAGAGTCAGAGTCTGCACTCCATGGAGAAGAATCCAGGACCCAACCTGCTGCCTCAATGATTCCTTCAGATTCTTCCCCTCTTTTCTCTTTTTTTTTTGTATCCCTTTTTTTGTACCCTTTTCCCTTTAATAACAGTCATGACCAAGCATAATCTTAGGAGGTGGTCTCAGACCTGAGTCCACCTTCTTCCCATTTGTAAGCTTTTTTGATTAAAGCACCTTTCCCTTCCACTGACATTTGCCTCTCAATTATTGGCTTTTGAGCAGTGAGCAGACAAACCCAAGTTTGGTAACAGATAGATGGATGGATAAACATATAGTTGGATAAATAAATACACATGGGGTCTTAATTTATTTTTTCATGTGTGGTCTTTAAAACATCAAAATAATGGTGCAATTATATGAGTTTTTTTTCTTTATATGCATTGTATTGTATAAAACAAGCATGTACTACTTCTATAAATGGAGGAAAAAACCCATTAATAATTATTTATTTAAAAAAGCAAAATTAGGCATCCTGAGCTCCAGGCTGGGAAAAGCAGGCTAAGATGGAGTGGAGGCCCCTATCATTATTCACATAAAAATAATTCAGTCAGTTGGTGCCTCAAAGTGTCTCCTCAGCTAAAGCCATGAATCAACTTGCTCTGCCTGCTTCCAAAGACAAAATATAGGTCTCTTAGGACCCACTATAGAGATTCAAACAAGTCACTGCAAATCAAGGAGAAATGGCTTTTCTTATGCACCTTGGCAAGGCACTTTCTAATTTGAACTATGCTTTCTTTGCCCCTAAAGACTGAGAAACTACAGGTTGTGAAACATGAAACTAAGTAATAGAATGCAGACAGAAATTCTCCATTTAAGTAGTTCAGATGAAGTAGTCAGAGATTGCATGTTGTCAGCTCCAAAACTGCACATCTGAAAGCTTTAGAAAACAAGGTATCATTATTACATTATTCTCTGTGAATCTAGCACTTGGAAAACATACAGCATCTTGGCTTTTTCCACAAATCACTCATTCATCTTATTTCTGAAAAAATTAATTGGGGCAATAATCAAAAGCTACTTTGAAGGAAAAGAAATATTATACAGTATATGTTTTACTATTAAGAAAAACAATTGAAATCTGTGATTTAGCTCTATTGACAGAAGATGACAAAATAAAGAAAACTACTATATTCATCTGCAAGTAAAATTTTGGTCCCAGGCAAGTCATTAATAATGGAATGAAGAACAAGAAAGGTCTGGATTAAGATTTCTGGTATTCTTCCTTCAACCCCCCAAAACAACCACAAAGCCCTGTAGCTTTGTCGTGTTCCAGACTATTGTCTTAGGGATAAATTTCCTGGGTGCATCAATTATCCTGTTTACTCCATGAGCAGGAATGTGGTAATTCAGAAGGTAGCATAAAACCAAGCGCTTGAAAAAGTGCCAAAGGTTGAAGGGGTATGAAGACAGAGAAAGAAATTTTTATTACTTTATTTCTTCATTTTTAAGTCAAGAGAATAAATGAAGTATACTATTGTGGTTGGTTAATCCAACCGCAAACTATTACACGTAGAATGAATAAAAGACAAGTTTCCCCTTACTATTTCCCTTTACTATTAGGGGAAACAGACTGCCTGAAATTGCCCACTCTGGCCAGGCAACATCTGTGTGAGTTATTTGAGGACAAGAGGTTCTAGTAAGGAACACAGAACTAACAAGCAGAAGAATTTGAGAATAGTCAGAAGAGGATGCCACGTGTCTTGCACCTCCCAGAGTCCTTCTCATTGGCAGACATTTTTGCTGAACAATGCGTGTGCCACCAGAAAAGATGCTGAATCAGAGTGATTGGCTAGAGATAACCCAGAAACTAATCCCATCATCATAAAACCCAAGATGGAAAGCCACTGGTAGAGCAGTTCTCCTGGGTTCCCTTACCCTCCTGCTCTCCGCCTGGGCACCCCTTCCCAATAAAATCTGTTGCTTTGTCAGCACATGTGTCTCCTTGGACACTTCATTTCTGATTGTTAGACAGAGCCCACTCTTGGGCCCTTGTATGGGCCCCCTGTTCCTACAATAGTACTGTATAGCACAGGGAACTATGTCCAATCTCCTGGGATGAACCATAATGGAAAAGAATATTAAAACAAATGTATCTATGTATAACTGAGTCACTGCTATATAACAGAGATTGACACAACATCGTAAACCAGCAATAATTCAGTAAAAATATTAGTAAAGAGTTATAGAAAAAAAAAAGCATCTATTGAGACAGTGAAAGAAAGACATATGGAGAGCAGAAGCTAAATTTTGGATTTCTAGGCAATTCCATCAACAGAAAGTGTCCTTGAAGCTTGGCTTTCTGTTGGATGCTGTTCACATCTTTCTTGAGTGGGCTTCTGACCTTCTGTATGGCTGAATGCCAAGGTTTGGGGTTGACTATATCTCCTGAATTCCAGTGATACTGAAATTAGGGATGATCATCGTGAACAAGTTCCTATTATGGTAAGGGAGAATCTAGAAATTTTGTCTCTTCTGTTACAAATATATTTAATGATTTGACTCCTAAAAGTTAAGTTACAATATTTTTTCTAACCATACCTGACTGGTGACTAATCACATAGCAACTGAGAGTAGTTACCTCATAGACTATTTTGGTATAAATTGAATTTGCAAGCCTGAGCAACTCTTAAATATTGATGATGGCACAGGGTTAACTGAGAAACAATGAGGACTGTTCTACAAGTGGATACACTGTAATTTCCAGCCTGTTCAGAGCCCTTATTCATTCAATAGTTCCCTGATGAAAGGACTGATCACTGAAAATTATAATGCTAAATTCTTACTCAATTGCAAAACCTACTCTTGTCCCAACCCCACATTTCTCCAACTCAGTTCATATTTCAAACATTGCACTTTATTGTTAAAACAGACTTGAAGCCTTCAGGACAAAGAAGTTGCTCTTCATCAAGATGTATAAGATCTGCTATAAACCAGTGCCTGTCAGAAGTACTGGATTTCTGGCTCACTGAGTCACTCACCACCCTACTTCCAATCCAGCTTCTAGATCCTCAAAGTTGTCTGCAGATTGTTTCTTGCGTCCTTTTACTCCACATCCCTTTCTGTTAACATTTCCAGACTCCCCAAACCTTCACTTACGGCCATAAGTGAGAATTCCCTGCTTTTCTCGCCTTAATACAATGAAACAGAAGCTGAGCGGGGCCCAGCGGGGCGCTTCTGGATGCTCTCTGGATCTCCCATTGCATGTCTGCAGGAAGCAGATTTCATTCAGCCTCCCTGACCTTCCTGAGCTGCCAAGAGTAGGTTCAAACAGTGGCTGATTAGGAATGGAGGGGTTGTAGCGACAAGCGAGCAGAGCTGAGAATCAATAGCGCAGCCCTTGCTCAGGGCCCTGGTTCCTCCTCAAGGGAAACACACAACAGTATCTTTGAGCTCTTTTGCAGGAAGAGGCCCCTGCCCAAGTAGAGAAGGGTAACCTCGGGCTGAGCAAGAGATTCCTGGAGCACAGCCTCTTACACCACCACCCAATCAGAAGAAAGCCACGCTTGCTGCAGCCTTCACCCCAAATGCTGCCTATAAAAGCTTTTCCTCAAAAATCATCAGGGAGTTCAGGGTTTTTAAGAAGGAGCCACCCATTATCCTTGCTTGGCCCTGAAAAAAGCCTATATTTCTCTGCTCCAAACTCCGACATTTTGGGTTTGTTTGCCCTTACTGTGCATTGGGAACTTGCATTAGCAAAACCACTTCTGTAATCACATCACTAATATTTTCTTGCCCTTAATTTTTGCGTATTTGTCTCTCCATATTATATTCCCAAAGGGTAGAAATCCAGTCTTAATTTAATTAGGATAGTCCTAGATCCTAGTATAGAGCCCAACATATAGTAAGATAATAACATACAGCAGTTTTATTGAATGAATACACATACGGCCATCAGGTGACTTGTGCAAATGGCTTACTGCTTCCAGTGGGAATATTAGAAAATTAGAAAGTCTGAAGACTGTGGTTTAGGGGTCGAGTAGTGCTGTGGCTTACCTGGTGTCCCCCTAAATTTATATGTAGAAGCCCCAGTGTTCCTGTATTTAGAAATAAGGCTTCTAAGAAGTAATGAAGGCTAAATAAAGTCACAAGCATAGGGTCCTAGTATGACAGAATTGATGGGCCTATAACAAGAAGAAGAAAGAGATCTATCTCTTTGCAAGAATATAATAAAGAAAGACAACACACGCATGTATCAAAAAGGCAGCAGTCCATAAGCCAAGAAGAGGGGAACTGAACTGGCTGATTGCTTCATCCTGGACTTTCAGACTTGAACTGCGGGAATTTAATTTTTGTTGTTTAAGCCACTCAGTCTTTGGGATTTTGTTAATTGTAGACTGAGCTGATTAATACAAGCAGCATATAACAATGACATGGTAATATGTATGTTTCAATGCTTCTCTTTCTATTGTTCCCACGCTCTCTTTGCCCCACTGTGACCATATGTAAAATAGATAGCCAGTGGGAATTTGCTATATGATGCCGAGAGCCCAAATGTGGTGCTCTGTGACTACCTAGAGGGAAGGGATGGGGTGAGAAGCTGGAGGGAGTCTCAAGGTGGAGGGGATATACGTATGCCTCTGGCTGATTCATGTTGATGCTTGACAGAAACTAGCACAATATTGTAAAGCAATTATCCTCCAATTAAAATTAAATAAATAAATAAAAGCAATGGCAGTTTATAATAACGGTCTAAGAAATAAGAAAAGAAGAAAGCCCATCTGAAGAAGCTCTAAGAAGTGAAATAATAAGACCTGAAGTTCTCAATGATTATCAAAGTGAAGAAACTCAGTGATTGCTGGATGCCTTTCAAACTACTAGGGACAGACACTGAGTTTCATTTATAGATTCTGTCATTGCAATCCAACATTTTGAAAAACAGCAAAGAAACTGTCAGTGAGGGGTTCATCCGCAGAGCGCTTACGCGCCTGCGTGAGGCTGAGGTCTGGGAAGCTCCAGATTCCAATTGTAAGCCCCTCTCAGCCGGTCTTGCCCCTGCCAACCACAGACTCCCACGTGACTCTGGTTAACTGCTTGATGAAACTTTGTCTGCTTATCCATGACTTAAAAAATAGCTCTTTTAATGCTATGTGACATTGTCCTTGAAGTCATCACCTATTTTTCTTAATGAAAGTTTCCATAAATCCCATGGGACTTTTGAGACTCCTCTAATAGGGACATTGTTTGAAAAAAATCTAAAAATAAAAGGCTAAAAAAAGGCTTTTGGGAAGAGTCATTAGGGAAATTGATGAGGCCTGTTTTCTTTTCTTACTGACTCTGAGGGCTCATTATGGGAGGGGATTGAGGACAGTAAAGGGGGCCGAGGAGAAAGGGAATTAAATGATAATAGGAAGTTATGATTGCAGCCAATCTTGACCTTTTCTTCTGAAGGGACTTAAAGATAAAGGGAAAGAGTTTACCAACCTTCTAAGTAGGAGGCTCCATATATTTGCAAGTTTTCTTTATCACTTGGCCCTTCCACCTCTCTTCTTCTCCACCCACCAAAACACATGGGTGCACAATCACACACACACACACACATTCGCTGGAATGTAACTTAAGAATCTTAAATTATAGACCACATATGCTTGCATTAATACCTAGAGCAGGCTGACTTTGTGGGCTACCCACCTTTCCTTTGTAATGTGGGCTTAGAGACTGTCTCAAGAAGTATATCCAAAGTCTACCATGTGGGAGACACTGTTTCAGGAACTTGGGGTAAATCAGTGGAAGAGAAAAGAACGCCCGTCTTGTGGAGCCAGCCTTTTGTTGATTTCACGTGGGGTACATTTTTTCTTCCATCTCTCAACTATCTTGGTGGGAAACATGGTTGGCAAGGAGAAGGGGCCACAGGACACAGCCTTTGTGGATGAAGACGCAGAGTAGCTGAAATCTGAGGAAGGAGAAGCTGTGGTTAAGGTCCCTGGACTATGAGCACCTGCAAGCCGGGGTCCAGCCCTGACTCTGCCACGCCAGAGTTAGTGACGCCTAAGCCGTCATTCCTTGTGCTCCATCCCACCTAGTAACCTGAACCAGTGTCTGTCTTCCCTACTCCAAGGGCTGCCTGTGGGCCTCAAACCTGAAAATAGAAGTGATTTTCTTTCAAGTGGATTGACAACTGCTCCCCAGCATCACACCATGTCCACCTCCTGTTGCACCTTCTCTATCAACTTTTCAGCTCATTCACTAGTTCCCCTTTGCAGCTCTATGAGTCAATAATCTCATTTAATCTCTTTATGTGTTTTATTCCTATTTTTATTTTATAGATAAGGAGTCCAACTCTGAGAGTTGAATCATTTGCCTGAGTGCATGGTTCATAGGAATCGAAGCCAACTCAATCTCATCCACAGACACGGACTTTTTCCCCACTTCATAGTCTCTATTTTCAAATTATACAACTTTACAAAATGATTTTTTTTTTTCAGTGCACTATGCAGGAAGTTTGCCAATTCACTGCTTTTATATTTATATATTAGTTCATCTTTAATTCCCCAAAGAGGAAAAAAGCTGAAACTTCATTTGAGAGATAAATCTATAGGTCAAGAGGCAGGGTTTCTCTCCCTGATTCAGCTTAACTTCTTATTTTTACACTCAAACACACTGATCCTGTTCTTTTCCTGTGGTAACCTTTTAAGCCTATTTAAATAGTTTCTGGCTTAAATCTCCTATGCTTTTAATTTTTCATGAATTTACTTTAAGCCTTCTGGTAATTCAAGTTGTTACATAAAATAGACAGTACAATTCTTTGCACATCTGGTTTGATTTGAGTTAGCAACTTTGGGATTTGCTCTCCATGTCAAGGGAAATGGAAACAGAATACTCCAGCCCATTAGCTGAGCAGGGAATAAAAGATAATTTTAGAAACTTGGGCAGAGGCTGGGGAAAGGATTGGAGAGGAGTCAGACTATGTGTAAGTGTCCAAGACTGACTGTGAGGCTAATGGGGTCTTTAATCTCACATCTACCTATTTATGAGAAAATATAAATTTCCTTTCCTAAGTCTTCCAATATTGGCAACAAAGGGAGAGTTTTCATGTAGGGAGAGGATATTCATGTAGGTCCAGTGTTTCTCCCTTGAAACTTAACTTGCTGTGCAGAGAACTTGCTAAATACTTCTGCTCCATTAACACTTTGGCCAAATGTAGAGTCTTGAATCTCTCCTTATGTCCTGTAGCCCAGCATACTTGAGACTAAAAATTTCAAAACAGTGTTTATCCAACTGTAAAGTGCTTAAAAATCACCTGGCAGCCTTGTTGTATACTGTAGGTTCTGATTCAGTAGGCCTAGAAATCCTGTACTTTTAATCAGTTCCCACTTTTCAGAGGAAAATACTACTAAAGCTCTGGAAAACCAATGGGGAAACAGTGAAGTACTTATGAAACTAAAAAAAAAAAAAATCTACAAACAATAAATGCTGGAGAAGGTGTGGAGAAAAGGGAACCTTCTTACAGTGTTTCTGGGAATGTAAATTGGTGCAGCCATTACGGAGAACAGTATGAAAAAGAAAGTCGCTCAGTCATGTCCAACTCTTTGGGACCCCATGGAATTCTCCAGGCCAGAATACTGGAGTGAGTGGCCTTTCCCTTCTCCAGAGGATCTTCCCAACCTTCCCAACCTTCCCAATCTGTCCCCAGGGAGAGAACCTAGGTCTCCTGCATTGCAGATGGATTCTTTACTGGTGGAGCCATAAGGGAAGCCCCAGAGAACACTAAGGAGGATCCTTAAAAAACTAAATATTGAACTACCATATGATCCAGTAATCCTACTCCTGGGCATATATATAGGGAAAATCATAATTGAAAAGATAAATGCACCCCGATGATAATTACAGCACTATATACAATAGCCAGGATACAGAAGCAACCTACATGTCGGTCAACAGAACAGCAAGTAATGAATCTGTGGTATATATACACAATGGAACATTACTCAGCCATAGAAAAGAACAAAATAATGTCATTTGCAGCAACATGGATAGATCTAGGGAATACCATTCTAAGTGAAGTAAGTCAGACAATGATAAATAACGTATGATATCATTTATATGTAGAAGCTGATTTGAAACTGATAAAAATGAACTTATTTACAAAGCAAAAACAGAATTATATGTCTCAAAATCTAACTTAAGGTTGCCAAAGGGGAAATGTTGGGGAAATGATAAATAAGCAGTTTGGGATTAACACATACCCACATACACACACACATGCATAATTCCAAGCCAAAAACCTTGTCTACAGATTTTAGGTTCAAGGTAAAACCTTGGAGAGAAAACTCAAATGAGGAATCAACGTGCAGCAAGATGGATTCTAGACATAACAGAAGTGGGTGATGTCCATGAGCAGAGCCTTTTGATCCCTGCCTCCCCTGGCTGATGAGAGCCCAGCTGGCAAAGAGGCGCGGCCTGAGTGGGCCCCCGCGTCCTGGGAGGAGGGTCGCTGCCCTGTGTCCCTGCCTGTCTGGGGAGACGCCGCGTGCTCCCCTGCAGAAGCTGCGGTTGGGCCACTGGCTCTGTTTGGAGCTGGTGCCACCCACACGCGTCCTCTGCAGAGACGCACATACGGCTGTCAACTGGCCGGACCACATAGGGCGTATTCCAGCTATCAGGAATTCTCCAACCAAGACATCACCACGTGGAGCTTGGGTCTGGACTTTGGTCCAACCCACTGGAAAGGAAATATTGTTTTCTCGTGTGTTTGACACGCTGCCAGGCTGTCTTCTTGGGGTTGCTTGTGGCTAACGTCCCTACATGGAAAGGTGACAGTGGTGGGAGGTGAAAAAGTGACTAAGAGCGAGGGAGCGGGAGAGACGAAGCCCCCAGGACATTTTAATTTTTATTGGAGTATAATTGCTCTACAATGCTGTGTTAGCTTCTGCTATACACAACAAAGCGAATCAACTCTGTGTATCCACATATCTCCTCTCTGTTGAGCCTCCCTCCCACGCACCATCCTGCCCCCGAGTTGTCACCTGCACCGAGCTGAGCCCCCTGTGCTATGGAGCAGCCTCCCGTTGGCTACCTGTTTCGCACACGGCAGTTGTATAAACGCCGATTCTAATTTCTGAGTTCATCCCTCCTTCCCCTTCCTCTTCTGGGAACTTTCTCTACCTCTGCATCTCTATTCCTGCCTTGCAAATAGGTCCGTTTGTGCCACCGTTCTAGATTCCACATGTATGTGTGAATATACCACATTTGTTTTTCTCTTTATGACTTACTTTCTTCTCTATGACAGACTCTAGTTCCATCCACATCACTACTCCAGGTCACATTTTAATTTCTGTATCCAGGGTTACCTGGAACTGATGTAATCTGAAATTATCAGCTGGATAAATCAATCATGTTTCATCTTTCATTAAACCATTGGAGTTGAGGTTCTGTCAAATTCAATGTCATGTTGTCTGACTAATAAAAGGTATTAAAAAGACAGAGCTAAATACAAGAAAGAGGAGGCGCTGCAGGGGAGTGAAAATGCATTTGAGTAAAAACAAAAATGAGGCCTGATTAAAAGAGCATGTAGGAACCTCCAGCAAGTACATGTGTAGGAAATTATATAATAAACTCTATGGAACACAGATAAAAATATAACTCTTTTTTTAAAATCCCAAAAGATGATATAATTTATAAAAATAGTGTTTGGGAGCTTTGTCTTCAAGTTTCCTAAGTCCTTAAAAGCTAACAACTTACAGAAAACAGTCAATGACTTCTGGCTAAGTTTGATTCTATCTTTAATTTTATCCACCTAGAATTTTATCTTTCTGGAGCTGTACCCAGGTTGAAAGTGAAAAAGTGAAAGTTGCTCAGTCATGTCCAACTCTGCAACTCCACAGACTATATAGTCCATGGAACTCTCCAGACCAGAATACTGCGGTGGGTACCCTTTCCCTTCTCCAGGGACCTTCCCAATCCAGGGATCGAACCCAGATCTCCTGCATTGCAGGTGGGTTCTTTAACAGCTGAACCACCAGGGAAACCCGTACCCGGGTTAGACGCCCTTTTCAGCATAACTCTTGCTTACTGCCCATTCCCTCTGACTTTAGTTCACTCGCCTGCCTCTCCCAGAGGGCTCCTTGGGAGCTAGGTTGCCCCTTCTCTCCATGAACCCCAGTGCCTTACATGGAGTCTGGGTACAGCAAAGGGAAAAGTTGAATGAGTGAATGAATGACTGAAGTCATCTTCAAAAAACACCCGGACACGTTAATACCTTTGGAAACACAGAAAGCAAGCTGTATCTGGATATCCTTTTTTATACATAATTTTATTTATTTTTGGCTGTGCTGGGTCTTCACTGCGGTGAGGGCTTTTCTCTAGTTGCAGAAAGCAAAGGCTGCTCTCTAGAGGGGGTGTGGGCTTCTCATTGCTGGGATTTCGCTTGCGGTGGAGCCCGCATTCCAGGGCACCAGGCTGAAGTGGCCGTGGCATGCGGGCTCAGTGGCTGAGGCTCCCGGGCACTGGGGCACAGGCTCAGTAGCTTTGGCACACGGGCCTAGTTGCTTCCTGGCATATGTGGCATCTTCCCAAATCAGGGATCGGACCACCGTCTCCTGCATTGGGAGGCAGACTGTTTATCGCCAAGCCACCAGGGAAACCCCTGGCACTCTTATATAGGGGTATAAACTGAGAGATGCTGTGGTCCCTTTTTGATCGATAACAGTTTCCTCTCTATTTTCTGATAATTATTCTTGCTTTCTGCCAATTTATTCTCCATACTGTAGCCAGGATGTTGTTTTTAAATGGGGGCTCTCCACTTAACATCTTTTGACGGCTCTCCAGTTCTCTCGGAATTCACCAGGGCCCTCAGGAACCTGAAGGATCTGGCTTCTCACTACCTGACTCCTCCAACGAATGCAGTTTTAATGAGCTCCTCTTCATGTAGGGACTTCACTCAGTCTGTTCTGTCTCTGGGTCTGCTTTCCCATTTTCTCTCCGTGATTATTCCTTCTTACAGGTCAGACTTGGCTTACATGCCACCACTTCAGAGAGGACTTTCTCGGTCCTTCGGCTGAGGTCAAGCACTCGTATTGACCTTTATTCCGGAGCAGCTGGCACTCAGTATGAAGACGGATGTTATGAGGTTGAGGAGGAGGGGAAGGGGAGGAGGGGGATGATGATGGTGATGGTGGTGGGGATGATGGTGACGATCTGGAGATATGAGTTAGGTCATGTCTCCTCATGCTAAAACAACTGAGCTCCAAGATGATGTAGCCATTTTCCATTTCTTTCAGATCTTCCACATATTTAGTGCCATGAATAAGTGAAGACTACAATTCATTTTAAAATGTTGATATTTTATAGAAACGGGCAAAAGTAGTATTTTTGGCAACTGTTTCTAAGTTGAACACCTGTCTTTATTATTTTGACCTACATCAACATCTGTGAGGTTGATGTTTGGCCTCTAAAGGAAGGGTCAGATGTTCCTGAGACTGTGTTGTGGGTGAACAGCTGCTTCATCTGTCTGCCACAAACATCTGCAAAGAGTTTGCAATGTGGAACTAGCTAATTTTCAAAATCACCACTTAGAAAATGTGTGCCGCGGTGAATGAATAGATTTACATGTATATCCTCCAGACCATCTGGCTGTGTGTCCAAACAGGCACTGGCCCCTTTGAGTTGATTCTGGGAAGTGATGTTAGGTCTCTGTATCTCTCTTCCCCACATGCTGGTACATCATACTGCAGGCCTTGAACTCAGTGGCAAAACAGATCTCCCAAATGTTCACAAGAGGGAAGGAGGGTATTTCAATAACACAGGGGAAATTGCTAGAAAACGTAATTCATGGAGAACTGCAATTAATACAAGAAGGTATATTTACTGAGAGGAAGAAAAATAAGTGGGTATGTGTACTTTGGGGGCTTCCCAAGTGGTGCTAGTGATAAAGAACCCACCTGCCAATGCAGGACATGTAAGAGATATGGGTTCGATCCCTGGGTTGGGAAGATCCCCTGGAGGAGGACGTGGCAACCGACTCCAGTATTCTTGCCTGGAGAATCCCAAGGACAGAGAAACCTGTCGGGCTACAGCCCACGGTTTTGCACAGAGTTGGACACGACTGAAGCAACTTAGCACACTCGCACACATATGCCTTTATGTAGAAGGAGATCAAACACGTGGAGTCAGGACGCAAAAAGCAAAACAGAGCAGAGCAACGAATAATTCAGTTCTAGGCAGAGGCTCTGAGCACTGGAAGATGCAATCGAGGCCAGAGATCTGGAGACGACGCACGTGTCTCAAAGGGCAGAGGAGGAACTTGCTAGAGTTAACTATATCCTAAGCTAAATATTTCTTCCAGCATACTTAGGTTGCCTAGAACCACTTTGGTGAAGAGAAGGATTGAACTGACACATTAAGAAAATGAGCACTTAACTGCAAAACAGAGCAAAGGACTAGAGAAACCATGCTTTATTATTATTTTAATTTTTATTATTATTATTTTCCTTAAGAGCAAATACAGCAAGTCTCCTCCATACAAATCTTCAAGCTGTGAACTTTCCAAGAAGTGAACACGTGTTCACACGTCCAATCACATCACTCAGTTCACTTGTTTCATGTTCACTGTCACGTGTGTGTGTTCTCCACAAGTAGCTGTGTTTTTATGCACTTAATTGTACAACACTGTATAGAGTACAGTAGTTCAGTCTCTTTACTTCAAGCCCAGGATGTCCAGAAGCAGGTTTAAAAGCGGTGGTGATATAGCTGACACAGTCCTACCCAGACATCACTGGATTGTTTTTGCAAGAGGGTAGATTGAATGCAGCAAGCAACCGGAGTCTGCGCCATCAGAGTCAGGCATGAGTAAAGTTGCAGCTTGCCCTCCGCCTCCTGTCACTGAGGATCCTTCAGTTCTGCCATCTCTCACCTCCCTTCCCTCCTCCAGTCAGTGATTCTTCCCACCTGTTCGCCTGATGCCGGCCCCGTATGCCAGCTGCTGTACCCCATACCACTGTTCTTTTCAAGGGACAAGATTAAAACATTTTCTTTATTCTTTTGTGTTTGTTTTTTATGTGTGTGAAAAGTACTAGAAACCTATTACAGTACTGTACTGTATAGCTGATTGTGTTAGCTGGGTACCTAGGCTAACTTTGTTAGACTTATGAACAAATTGGACTTATGAAAGCACTCTCAGAATAGAACTCATTCAAATATAGGAGACTTACTGTAGTCTACCTCAGCAAAAGTTTTCCCTGAAGCAGTCACCTCTTGTGGGTGTCATCTCCCAAATAATTTGAAGTGACATGCTTAAGGAATATCCAGAAATTAGTCCCCAAAGAGATCAGAGACAAAATAAAAAAGTCAGGATCATCACTCTAGGCCTGGTAACTTACTGTCAGCCAGGATGGGATGGAAAATTGTGTTCAAATAGAAAATCCTCAGAATAAGGCTTGAGGATGCTCCCAATGAGTGGGATACGAGAGGGTGTGATGCTCGCTTTCACCAGGCAGTGTGTGGGTATGCCAGGCAGAACCGAAGGTGATAAGCCAAGCTAAGCAGTATAATCTAATAAGGCAATTATTATTACGCAATAAGAAAAATATATTTTTCCCCAAAGTAATATGAATTAAACTTAATTATAGGAGGAGAGCCAATGATACCACACTATACACAAATCTTTCATTAATGATTTCCTTTCAAATATCTAGGGCCTCTATGAAGAGAGGATAAAGACTAGAAATCAAGTATGACAGATGAGGGCAAATGAACAGAGCAATGTTAGTACACAAACTGCAAAAGACATGAGAGTTTAAGAGGGTGATCGATTCTGTACTTTCTTTCGCAAACACAGGCTGTCTGGGTTTTGGAGATTACATAGTGCCTCTGCAAAGAAAATAAAGATTCAGAGACTATCAGTTGCAAGGGTTACCTAGTCCGTCATCAGGGCGAAAGAGCTCGTGGTTGTAGTAATTACAAACTGATGTCCTTGTGAAACAAGCAATGCCTAATCACGTGATTGCTAAATCACAAGCTGGAGAGGAAGCACGTGTGCCCTGAGATAATGAAACTTCTGCAGAGCAGCTTATTTTGTTGAGAAAAAATGCAATTTTTTTCTTTTGTTTTTCATTTTTCGCCCTGTACAAAGATATTTGTGTTTGAAAGTACATTTGTTTCCAGAGCAGAAATCTGTTCTGGGGAGAACCCCCGGATTCTGTAGTCTGTGACTCATCCTCATGGATAAGTACAGTTGCCTCCAGTTTTTCAAGGTTGAGACAGCAGGAGAGTCAAGCCCTTTGGCCCTCTGATCACCTTTATACAATCACCTGGAGAACCTGCTTGCAGAGAAGCTGCTCTCTGCCCTCAGGCCACATGTGTCTGTAAGTCCTGGCAGCAGGCAGTGCTTTGAAAGAAGGCAGGGGAGTTCCTGGCAGTAGTTAACTCGAATCTTCCGTCTTCAGGATGAATTCGGAGTCCCGGTGGCCTCCTTGCTGTCTGCTTCCCCTCCCACCGTTGCCTCCTCTGCATTCGGCCAGCTGCCCTCCTGATCTTCTTTCACTATACAGTAAGTCCCCTGCATATGAATGAGTCTGATGCTGAGATCTTGTTTCTAAGTCCAAGTTTTTTTTGTAAGCCCAACAAAGCTAGCCTAGATACCCAACTAACACACTTGGCTATATAGTACTGCACTGTAATCGGTTTATAATACTTTTCACACAAATAATACACACACACACACACACACACACATAAAACACAAAAAATAAGAAAACATGTTTAATCTTATAATACAGTACCTTAAAAGGTACAGTAGTACCAACTATGTAACTGGTGCTTTTACACTTGCTTCCAGACCTCCTGGGCTTGAAATGAAGATGCTGCGTTACTGTACTCGACACGGTACTGTACCGTAAAGTACACAAAAGCACAGCTGCTTGTCGAGGATGCACACACGTGGCCATGTGCGCCAGACGCGAACTAACCCGCCTGATTTGGCATGGAGCGCCGGCGCGCAGCTTTGAAAGTCTGTCTGTAGAGGACTTCCCACTAGTGCTCCTTCCCCCTGCCTCCTCTGATCTCTGCTCTGATGTCCCACTCTCCTCTGCTCTCTCCACAGGGATCATCCCGCCCATCGCCAACACATCAGCCTGAATATGTCTTGTTCCAGGAGAGCCTTTCTAGCCCACAGACTAGGCAGGGGGATTCTGCTATTGGATCTCTTCTCATTTGTAACTCTTTGTTGCAATGATCTGTCTTTCTTGTAGTTACCTATCCTTATCATGGCAAGAATATTTGGGTCCAATGATATCATTTGGAGAACAAGAAAACAATTTGTGTGTGTAAAATAAAACACTACAAAAATTAGTGCTGTGAAAACCAGGTGTATACTGATGAGGCTATTCTGTGCAAGGAAAATCTGCATGGAGTAGGTATTGCTAAGAGAGCTCAGTAGAAGGCAGTTAGGAGGCCATAGAGGAAGTGTGACTTATGCTCATCTCAGCCCGGATACAATCTGAACTTTTGACCACTTATTATCTTAACGCAGGGGCTTCACATGTGGTGCAGTGGTAAAGAATCTTCCTGCTAATGTAGGAGATGCAAGAGACATGGGTTCAATCCCTGATGTGAAATAGCAACCCACTCCAGTATTCTTGTCTGGGAAATCCCATGGACAGAGGAGCCTGGTGGGCTACAATCCATGGGGTAGCAAAGAGCTGAACACGACTGAGTGTGCACACACACATTGTCTTAATGCAGACATCCAAAACAGCTGCACAATGTCCCAGAAACTCAAGGTACTTACCAGTCCCTTACACTAAATAATTTGTGACAGTCTATCCCTTAAGGAAACATTTCCTTTTTGTATCAGAGCCAATCATAATTCTTGCAAGAGTTTAACAGCCCTGTATAAAATCTTTGCTTTTATAAGCCCCTGACTCTTTTCTCTTTTGTGAAATTCTGTTTGTTTGTTTCTGACTCTGTGTCTCCCAAATTGCAATTCCTAAGACCCCCAGCTCTTTGTTCTTTGCAGCCTTGATATTAATTACTGTTTGACATTTCTCAGTCATAAAGCCAGAATGAATTATGACTTTGATGCCTCACTTCTCAGAGAAAGTTGAAATTGACATTTAATCATGGATGTGAAAGCAGTTTTGAAAGGGTAAACTGGTTTGCAAATAATGTAGCACAGAGAGTTAATGATCACCATGTATAACATACATTCCCCTAAATTACCCTTGAATTTAAACTTGGGTCATCAAACTAGTTCCAATAAACAGACATATCTGGAAGTGATGTGCTTCATTCATGGACCAAGATAGAGACCAGTGGAAAGAGTGTTAGTCGCTCAGTCACATTTGACTTTTTATGACTCCATGGACTAGGGCCCTCCAGGCTCCTCTGTCCATGGGATTCTCTAGGAAAGAATACTGGAGCAGATTGCCATTTCTTCCCAAGTGTCAAACCCTGGTCTGTCACATTGCAGGAAGATTCTCTACTGTCTGAGCCACCAGGGAGACCATTCATCCAGGTGGCAAAGCTGGAAGATGAAGGGAATCTGCCCCAACCACACCCAACTATATACAGTGTGAGAAACACAAGGTTGTGGGCTTCCCAGCTGGTGCTAGTGGAAAAGAACCTGCCTTCAGAAGACATAGGAGATGTGAGTTCAATCCCTGGGTTGAGAAGATCCCCTGGAGGAGGGCATAGCCACCCACTCCAGTATCCTTGCCTGGAGAATCGCATGGACAGAGGAGGCCTGGCAGGCTATACTCCATAGGGTCTCAAAGAGCTGAACATGACTGAAGGACTTAGTACTCACACAAGGCTGAATTTTACATTGAGATTTCACAAGCATATCTTTTGTGAGCAGTTAGTATTAGTGATTGCTTAGATGAAGTGGAGAGCTTGTGCAAAAAGAAACAAATAAGGAAATAATGAGAAAGAAGGTAAAGTAATAACTGTATGCTGTTGGCCAGGTTTAGTGGTTCTTTGCTGGGATGGGATAGAGTCTGATATTGAAAGCAGGAAAGAGGGGAATCTATGTTTGGCCACCATGAAACATTTTAACTTGGAGGGCAAACCATATGCACAGTGAACATAAGGGAAGAAGATGGAAATCAGAATGTGAGAGGCTGTGTTTGTTGAGCTTTAGAAGAAAGAGATGAGCTCAGGAAAGGATCCACCAGCTGACATGCAGAAATACAAGGATCTGAGAGCTTAGAGAAATTTGAGGTCTTCATCATTGGGAAAAAACAAAACAAAACAAAACTGTGTGCTCCTAGAAACACAAAAGACTTTGAGCAACCAAGGTCTGGTAAGCCCTCTGAGTTAGATAATGAAACCCAAGGCAAAGATCAGATTAAAGATGTACCATTTTTAATATATTTTTTTCCAAATAGGTATTTGCTATGGAGTTGCAAGAGAAAAGGTTGGAGAATAAGACTTATGAGACAGAAGATAAATATTTTGGAAAAAACTTTGGGTGGTATGGTTAGTGGCACACAGAACTAAGTGGAAATATATTGGTAAGAAATCCTCTAGTTTTTGAGGGAAATATACATATATAATATCAATGCAGATGGTGACTGAAGTCATGAAATTAAAAGACACTTGCTCCTTCAAAGAACAATTATGACCAACCTAGACAGCATATTAAAAAGCAGAGACATTAGTTTGCCAACAAATGTCTGTCTAGTCAAGGCTATTGTTTTTCTAGGAGTCATGTATGGATGTGAGAGTTGGACTATAAAGAAAGCCGAGTGCCGAAGATTTGATGCTTTTGAACTGTGGTGTTGGAGAAGACTCTTGAGAGTCCCTTGGACTCCAAGGAGATCCACCCAGGCCATCCTAAAGGAAATCAGTCCTGGATGTTCATTGGAAGGACTGATGTTGAAGCTGAAACTCTAATACTTGGCCACCTGATGTGAAGAGCTGACTCATTTGAAAAGACCTTGATGCTGGGAAGGATTGAAGGAGGGAGGAGAAGGGGATGACAGAGGATGAGATGGTTGGATGGCATCACCGACTCAATGGATATGAGTTTGGGTAAACTCTAGGAGTTGGTGATGGACAAAGAGGCCTGGCATGCTGTGGTCCATGAGGTTGTAAAGAGTCGGACACGACTGAGTAACTGAACTGAACTGATAAATATGTAAATATAAATATATCATGGATTTGGATAAAAATGTCATGCCCTTTTAGTATTTGTTCCTTAAAATAGTCCCTTTAGCCCAAAATTTCTGTGAACTGGAGGTGAGATAAGAAAGCTCGATAGACCCCAACATGGATATTTCCCCTGATGTTCATTTCCTCTGATATTAGGAAAGATCATAGTAAAAGAAGAACCTTCCAGAGAGGAGTCTAAAAGTCCTGAAGACTGTGTGGGATCTGTCATCTCCTTTCCTGGGGCTTCCTAGGTGGTAAAGAATCTGCCTGTCAATGCAGCAGATGCAAGACACATGGCTTTGATCCCTGGGTTGGGAAGATTCCCAGATGTAGGAAATGGCAACCCGCTCCACTGTTCTTGCCTGGAAAACTCCATGGAGAGAGGAGCTTGGCTGGCTACAGTTTATGGGATCACAAAGAGTCGGACCCAACTGAGCATGCAGGCATGCATGCTATGCTTTCCCTCTCTGATGGCAACGCCTGTTGTGGTTATTTTGTTACTGTCTTGCCTTTGCATATTGAATGTGTATGTGTATGGGGTTGGGGAGGACAATGCAGAGAGGAGATAAAACTTTCGTTATTTTTTAATTTGAGATATTTATACCAAGAGAAGCCACATCCAGACTTTATGGAGATGCTACCACACAGTGGGTCTTGGAAGTAGATGCAATGACTGGATGAGATTTTGGAATACCTTTCTACAGGAGGAGTATTGTTGCTGAAATCTTGGTCTCTCTGTACACCAGTGCTGAACCAAATCTCAGGGACAGAGTTTAGAGTGAAGCAGAAAAGGACAGCTTTAATGCTTTGAGAGACAAAGGGAGATATACCAAGCTTCTGCTTTGAAAAACTCTCTGTCCCAATCCAGGAAGATTTGATGAAGTGTTTTGTAACAATGTTTCAAAGGTGGAGTCTCCGACAAGAGAGCTGCGCTCTCTTAATCTCATCTCAGATGGTTGGTTTCCTAATCTTGATGAACACCTCTGGTCCTTTTAATTTTGCTTCAGGTAGTTTTCTTGGCTGCTCCTCCTTTAATTAGCAACTGTTCAAATCTGCCCTCTGGAACTCTAGGAAGGTCTTGGAGGCTGATTCCTGCCTGCAGAAGCAGGGAGACATAGGCCTGGATGCCTGGGAGTCTGACAGGGCGCTGCTGGATTCCCGTGTAACTTCACTGTGCAGAGTCGGAGAAGGTGAGGCTGTCTGTGTGCGCGTGTGGGTGTGGCAGGTATGCGGTGATGGAAAGGCTGGTGGGACAGAGACCACCTTCATCACAGTCTGTGGCCTTCACTCTCATCCATGACACCGGACCTGTCCAGCGGACTGTTAGAGTATCCGCTTTGTACCGTTTCTGGCCAGCTGAGAACCAATGCGCACGCCTTCTCCATTTTGTCCCCTTTTCCCATGAAACTACACGGAATGCTTGTCCAGAATGGCGGAGTCCAAGGAGGTGGATGCTCACCTGACTCCTTCTGAGCTGACTTGAGGGATAAATCTCTGTGGCATTAAACCACTGAGATGTCAAGGGTATTTTTCTATTGTGGCCAGCTAGCACTATTTTGACAAATGAAATGAAAATTTAAAAAAAAAAGTGCCCTAGGACCTGCCTGGTGGTGCAGTGGTTAGAACTCTGAGCTTTCAGCTGCCGGAGGCACAGGTTTGATCCCTGGTGGGGGATCAAAGGTCCAACACGCCACGCGGTGCACTAAAAAAAATAAAAAAGGAAAAAAGTGCCCTAACATTGCAATCAGATGAAGAGTAGCCTCTATGCTATGAACAGAACTGTATAAAACAGACACGGAGAAAAGGCAGAAAGAGAACAGGCCGAAGCAACAACAGGGCGGAAAGGTGGGACACACACAGAGCTTTTAAGACTTTTCTTTTTTGAATTGGCAAACATAACATACTACTTAGGAGAGGATTATCCACCAATTGTAGTTACTTTTTGATTGCCTATAGGATTCCTTTAATTGCTATTTCTTGTTCCACAAGATTGCCTCCTCCAAAGAGGCCGCAGCAAAATCAATCAAAATCAAAATGGTAGTAACCACTGACATAGGGACAATCAGAAGGAAAATGAACTCATTTCTGAAATAATCATGTACTTGAAGAAAAATTGTCAGAAAGGCTCTATTATACACTGAAGTTTACAAGGCTGAAGTCGAGTCCTTGCATGGCAGACCTGCATCCTGCCTCTACATTATGCCATGGATCCCACATCAATGACTCACCCCCACCTCGGCCCGGGACTAGCTCCGACGAAGGAAACTTGACAAAGAATCGCATTTGTCTCAGTGAAAGGCAATCCAGAATGATCTGTGCAACTACTGAAAATAAATAAGAAATTGAGGACCGTCTTCAATTCTCTGGCTTTCTGAGAAGCTCTGTCTTCAAATTAAATGTAGTCAAGGAATGCGTCACTCAGACATGTGCACTTAGCCACACATCAGAGGCAAGTATGAGTGGGGTTCTTCCTTCTCTTACGGAAAAATGAATAGGCTGTCAAGATCACAATACTTTACCCTGGAAAATTCCAGTAGGCGTCCATAGCCCTTAGCATAAGATTCAAATGCTGACCCAAGGTCTGCAAGTTCGAGAAGCACTTTATCCTCTTTCTCTATATCCCGATCTTATATCCACATTTTCATTTTGTTCCTGAACTTCAGTCACTGGCTTTCTTCTAGTCCCTCAAACAACATGCCATTTGTACTTGTCATTTGTACTTGTCATTTGTCACTCCTGCTGCCTGCAATGATTTTTCTCTGGTACTAAAGATGTCCAAAACCTTCTTAGCAGTATGTTATAGTCCATATAGCATCTTTTCAGAGGGGAATTCTTTGATCTCTTAATTGAAATTATTTCAAAATCTAACATGAGCCCAAACATTCTTTAAAATTCTATCCTGTTTTCAAAACACTTTTCATTGTTTGAAATTATGCTACTATTTAGCTTGTTAATTACTATTGTGCCTATCCGTCTGCCAGACTCTGTGTCTTTGGAGATTAGCATTCTACTTGTTCTACAGAAAATATAGTATGTGGAATAGTAGCATTAGTGGCAGTCTTAGCTACAAAAGTGTGAGTTGATAGAGTGAGCATCCACGGCAAGACAAATAAGACTTGTTCCAGTTTAATCATGCACACCCTTCCCCTGTCCCACCCCATCTCCTCTTCCATCCCTGAGACTATTAGTCAACTTCACAATCGCCTTCTTTGTCCCTCAGATATATCATGGTTTTCCTGATCTGAGGACTCTGTTCATGACATCCTCTTTTATTCTCTGCTCTCAGATAGCTCACCCTCCCAAACTCAGCTCCTCTCTCAGGATTCTTATCAAATTTGCCCTGTGCATGACACACCACTAACCCCAGTCTTTGAGCACGCTGCCCTCAGGGGCTCCACTTTAACAATGGGAAGTGTCCTCTTACCATTGTTAATATAATAATTTGCTATTTGCATTTCAGCCACTACCAGAAGAATTCCTTTAGGACAAGTTCTGTGGCTCCCTTAAAATGCCCCAGAACATGGCAAACCCCGTAAGTCTCCCAGATTTAAAAATTTTGTTGATTGACCAAAAAGTATAATTATTTTAAAATAATTTTCAACAAGTACCATTCACATTATGAGCTTAACATTATCTTTCTTCAAAGTGTTATTAATATTTTTTAATTTCTTAAAACCTACTTTAAGTAACTTCATGTTCTTTAAATTATGCATTGGATTTTTATTACTCTTATGTCTTGATATTTAGAGAACATAAAATCAGTCAAAAGACTTCAGTGAAATTTAGCTTAAAAATGTTCATATGGTAAGATTCAGAAATTCCACTGTTTGGAATCTATCCTAAGAAAGTGATCAAAACTGCAGATGGAGAAATACTTATTTAATATATGTTATATTGAGTACAACAGAGCAAGTGACAACATCCTAAATGTTCTACATTAGAGGAAAGCCTGAATACCTTATTATACATAGTAAGAGAGGTTATTTTCAGGAATAAAGAAAAATATTAATACTTTGTTGACACATTCAGTTGACTCTTTAACAGACCATAATACTTGTAACTGTGAACATTCTCTATAGGTGCTGAGGTTTCTGGTACATTCAGAGCAAACTTGCTAAAAGAAGGATATTCTCAATCCTATAATTTTTTTAATAAAAATATTTATAAATAGTTCCAATAATTTATATATGTATCTTTTTGCATCCTTTCACAGTATCTCCAGTTTATACAGCAAAACTTATCAAATAAATTGCTTCTATAGTTCTCTTGAAATGTCTTATCAGATTTAGATTTATGTGATATCAAAAGCTTTCTCAATTTCACTCCCTTCTCATACAGAATATGAATTTACCTAATTAAAATTAGAAGCTGCATCAAAGCATTCTTCCCAGCAGTCACGTTATTCAATATGCAATTACAGATTTTTAAAATTCAAATTTTGTACATATATGAACCTTCATCATTTAATTTGTTCATGTCCCTCCTTGTTTTTGTAGGAATAATTTTCAAGATATTTCTATTTTCAAGTCTTGTTTACAGTAATGGTAATTTTCTAAAGGCCTCAGGAGGTAAGGTTCTCTGGCCCTACATTTGTTGAGTACTTTGAAAAAATGATTTCCTTTGAAGAATTTTAAACATGTTCGCAAGTGTTCCCAAGTAAAGGGAAAAATTTTAAATGATAAGCCAAGTAAAGCATTCTAGAGAAAAATATGTGCCACATCCCTTTTTCATGAGTGCTAAGCTGTATATGCTTTTCACCTTGCCGCATGCCTGGAATCACAGTGTACCCCCATCCGCCGCTGCGGGTTAGTCTCCACCAGCTGTGCTGAACCCAGAAAAACGGTGCCGACTGGACAGAGCTGGGTGTGTCTCTGTCACTCTGAGCTCTGTGCCTAGCTAGTGCTACAGTATTGAGTTTAATTAGCATTTTAAGTGGTACTAAAATATTATATGATTCAGCATTGAAAACACATTGTTTACATCAAAAAGCAACAACACGGAAGAGAACATTGTGCTGGATGTAGAGACACAGATGTGTCAGAGGTTAGTTGGGACAGTCAAACTCTGAATATGAAAGAATTTTAGAAATATCAATTTTATTTTGCATCAATTTTCTTTGTATCTGTGCACAAGAATAACGCCATGATAAAAACCTCTGCCTATTAACTGAAAAGGGTCATTCCAAGACACACAAAATAAAACTTCTAAATGATAAGAAAGCATGGCGTCAGGTTGATTTGGTAGAATTTTTCTTTCTTTCTTTTGAAAGAATAGCAAATGCTTGCATGTTTAGTCACTTAGTTGTGTTTGACGCTTTGCGACCCCTTGGACTGTAGCCCGCCAGGCTCCTCTGTCCATGGGATTTTTCAGGCAAGAGTACTGGAGTGAGTTGCCATTTCTTGCTTCAGGGGATCTTCCCGACCCAGGAATCGAAGCTGTATCTCACCTTGGATTAAATCATAGAGTATGCATATAAAGAAGACCAGAAGAAGTTATCTTCAAATATCAGTACTAGCTATCTCTGGCCTGTGAAATTACAAATGATTATAATTTTCTTAATTTATTATCTATACTTTCTAAATAAAATATATATGGATGATAACCTATATAATGAAAATATTAATTAAAACTTTCCAAAATTTGTAGTAACAATATTAAGTATTTATGTTTTGCTGGTAAATAAAGAAGGTATAACAAAAATTGCATAAATATATATGACTATATCTGTAAAAATACTTATAGAATTAATACAAATGGGAACAGAAAATGCCAAAACAGTAACAGTAGGTTTAAATGATAGTAGACGGCAGTGATAGAGTTATGGGTCTCAGCCCCATTTTCTGTTTGCCAATTTTTCAATAATGAAAGCATACATACACACACATATGTATATAATTTTTATCCTATCAACAAAAGACAATTACAAAACATAAACAGAAGAGTCAATATTGAACCAGTTTGCATCTCAATCTTTAGAGAGTTGCCTCTCCCTTCCCTGGAGAGCTCACTGTGTGACTGCCATTGGGCAGAGGTCTTCACACACATTGTTTCATTTCCTATCCACAGCAACCCTGAAGGATGCACCCTTCAAGAACAGAGAAACTGAGGCTTAGGGAGGTCCAGGGACTCACCAATGCCTGTAGCAAATAAGACGTGGAAACAGAAGGTTGGACCTATTCTGCAAACTTGCTCTTCAGGATCCTTTAATAACCACAAGTTCCTCTAACTGCATTGTAACCAACAAAGATCAGAAGATGCCTATTGAGAGAACTTCAGTCATGACAGTTCCCATTTTACATACATAGAAACCAAGATAAAGACCAAGTGACCTACTGGAGATGACCGTGCTGTTGGGTGAGATCATCAGGTCCTAAACAAAGGTAATGTCCTTTAAGTAACGGACATTGAATTGGAGTTCCCCAGATCACATCTCAAATAGTCCTGGAGCTTGCCTGGCAGTTACAGATCACTCTTCTAAAATTTATGTTGCCTTATGGGTTCTAATTTCAAAGATCCATGTACAGAGGGGCTGCAGACAATGGATCTTTTGTAACAGCCTTGTAGTCAAGATGTGGACTGAATTGATTTCTCTTTTGGCAGATGAAGGTGGAAAATAATTGTAGCAATAACTTATATAGTGATTTTCAAACTCAACACACAAGGAAAAACACATTAAGTAGCTGAATACTATTTGAATATGGCATTCTATTAGCTACTGAGTTGCAGGAAGAGTGGCAAAAGCAGGAGGCATGTTGGATTTGACTTAATGAATAGGTTATCTTCAGATATGTGACTGTGAAGCACATCAGTGACCCACCAGGCTAAGCCCATAATATACACATATATAATACATCTAGAAGCTTCAAGGAACATATCTCCAGAGGCACATCACTAGGTAAAGACTCAGAGTGACAGGAGAAAGGGGCGATAGAGGATGAGATGGTTGGATGGTGTCCTTGATTCAATGGCCTGAGTCTGAGCAAAATTTAGGAGATAGTGAAGAACACGGAAGAAAGGCTTGCTTCCAGTCCACAGGGTCAGAAAGAGTCAGACACCACTTAACAACTAAACAACAGTGTAAAATAATATACATACCTAACACGTTTAGCAGAAGGAAATGGCAAAATCCCATGGACAGAGGAGCCTGGTGGGCTACAGACCATGGGGTCGCAGAGTTGGACACGACTTAGCAGCAGAAAATGCACAAACACGTTTCATGCTTTTATGTTGCTGCCGCTGCTAAGTTGCTTCAGTCGTGTCCAGCTCTGCATGACCCCATAGATGGCAGCCTGCTCCTCTGTCTCTGGGATTCTCCAGGCAAGAGGACTGGAATGGGTTGCCATTTCCTTCTCCAATGCATGCAGGCATGCAAAGTTGCTTCAGTTGTGTCTGACTCTGTGCGATCCCATGGACAGCAGCCCACCAGGCTCCCCCATCCATGGAATTCTCCATGCAAGATACTGGAGTGGGTTACCATTTATACCTCGTGTCATATCATCCTGGACCACAGGAGGCAGTGTTGAAATATGCAAAGAATGTGGTATTATCTGGATCAAAATCTGGCTTTGGTTCCTCATTAACCCTATCTCTCTGGTTCTCAGTTTCTACATCAGTCAAATGGTGATGATGCACCTACCACACAAGACTATGGTAAAGTTTGAAGTTTAAAGGTAGTACACATAGAGCACCTGGTCCCCTTGGCCCACTGCCTAGCTACATTATAGACATTCATAATGATAATTACTAAAAAATGTGTGGATTTTTTTTCTTTTTATGTCTTCCAAAACCAAACCAATTTGCTGATGCTTTAAGTTTTAGGCTCTTGTTTTAATATTATGGTGACCGATAACTTTGTATATACAAACCCATACTTTTTTATTCTCTTTAAACATCCTCCTGTAAATGGCCATACACTTAAGCCATGAGAGGCCAATTTTATACCTATTATCACTTGGGCTTAAGAAAGTTGAAAACTCCAAATACCTTAATTACTCTGGTTTGTCACCAACTTTATTTAAAAAATAATGTTAAGAAAGTAATTCAGGGGTACATAGCAAAAATGTAAATAATCTGAAATTAATGGAATGGTTTTTAAGAGATACAAAAGGAAAAAAAAGTTTCACATGAGAATTCTTTGAAGACTGAAACATATAGCACAACACAATAGGTAAATGTTAATATTAACTTCTGTTTTGAGATGACCACAGTGTTCTTGGCTCACTAGCCACCAAATCACCCTGATCACATATTGCACGTTCTAGAAGTGATTATTATTAATGGCAAATCAGGCAGCTGAATTATAAAATCAAAATCTTATGGTTAAGTAGAGGAGCCTAAAATCCATCTTTATTTAACCCCTCATCCAGTGTGAAATCTTCTTCTACTGTGTCCATGGCTAATATTCATTCATTTATTTATTCATTCATCCATCCAAGGAATATTGTTTGAACACCTTCTATCTTCTAGGTTCTATTCTGGTTTTGCTGACACACCACCAAATTAATAAGAACTTCTGTGGCTCTAGATTTTACATCCAGTGCAGGAAACATAGGTAGAATGTGTAAAGATATAAATAAATAATTTCAGAGAGTGATATGATGCCAGTAAGGAAATAAAGCAGGAAGAAGGGTTGGAGACTATCTGGGGGAGAGGGAGTTTAGGGAGATATTTCAATTAAAAATAGCAGGAATCCATGAGTTTTATTTTTTACTATTGCCTGAAGCACCCTGAAGAACTCTAACTCCAGAGCAAAGTATTCATAAGGTTATATAGGTCTTCCAATAAAATGAAAGATTCCATGGGGAAATCAACATTGCATATTCTTTGGAAAGACTGATGTTGAAGCTGAAGCTCCAATACTTCGGCCACCTGATGTGAAGAGTCGTCTCGCTGGAAATGACCCTGATTCTGTGAATGGATGAATGCAAAAGGAGAAGGGAGTGGCAGAGTATGAGATGGTTCGATAGCATCACCAAATTAATGGACATGAATTTGAGCAAACTCAGGGAGGTCATGGAGGATAGAGGAAACTGGCATGCTACAGTCCATGAGTTCATGAAGAGTTGGACATAACTTAGCAACTGAACAGCAACAAGAAGAGGGATAGCAAAGCAACAAAACATTTTAATAAAAAAAGAAAAAAAAATTATAAGAAAGGACACAGTCTCTATGTGGGCAGGGCTTATGTCTGACTGGTTCAATTTCTAGGGCTGAGGATAATTCCCAGTATAAAGAGTTGTCAATAAAAACTTGTTGGCTAATCGATTGGCTTGATTTAGAGTGAGACTATAATTGATGAACTGAACAAGGAAAGCTAATGGGAAATGCCTCCAGAAAGTTGTCCTAATCTGGTACTTATAATGGGAAAGGGAAAGTTGCTCAGTCATGTCCAACTCTGCAACCCCATGGACTATACAGTCCATGGAATTCTCCAGGCCAGAATACTGGAGTGGGTAGCTGTTCCATTCTCCAGGGGATCTTCTCAACACAGGGATTGAACCCAGGTCTCCTGCATTGCAGGCAGATTCTTTACCAGCTGAGCCACCAGGGAAGCCCAAGAATGCTGGAGTGTGTAGTCTATCCTTTTTCCAGCAGATCTTCCCCACGCAGGAATCAAACCAGGGTCTCCTGTGTTGCAGGAGATTCTTTACCAACTGAGCTATCAAATATTTTAGCAATTTGAACTTACTACTAAATTTTCCAGTCTTTAGACCTTACTGTAACCATAGGTTCCTCCATTTTTTAGTATTCAAATATTCACTATAAAGTTCAAAAAATTATATCTGTGACTATCAAAGCAGCACAGATATAGCTTCCCCTTGAGTTTTTCCTTGAAGAGTTAACTACATACAAATTAGTGTTACTATACTTATGAAAATATATCAGACCCTATTAGTCAAATACATTGCAATCAAACCTCAAAAATGGAATGGAGCAATCCCCAGGTTCCTCAGCTAGAATTAGTTCCTTGTAAACTGGGGCAAATCAAAAGGTACCCCACAAGGGCCAGGACACTTGAATATGTAGATACATTGCTGTTCCTCTTAGATGTAGCTGAAATACTCCCAATATCATACAGTCAATTATTTTTGTTTGTTTGTTTAAATATACACACAGTCTGATTCATGCTTCACTAAAATTACAATGAATCAGTGAGGCAATCATCACCACTATAAACTGAGGATATGATACTGAGAACCATAGGTATCATAGGGCTTAAAAGAATGTACCTTTAAGCTTCCAACCCTAATAGGTTGCAAATCATCTGTTATCCCTAATTTATGCTTTTTAGCGTGTAGCATCCTTGCCTAAGATCTTGTACTCCAGGCTGTTTACAGGCTATTTGCTGTCAGAGATTAAATTCATGAGCCCATTTCTTCATCCAAAATATGGGGATATGATTACATTTGTCGTAGAATGTTATGCAAATTCTAACATGCTTAGTATAGTGTCTAGAACATATAAACATCCAGTTATAGTTGATATTGTTGACTGCTTATTTCCTGTCAAGATAATCCAGAACCTCTTTGTAGGGGAAGAATCAGACTCTGGTTGCTTTTCTGGTGAGTATGTTGTGTACGATGGATGCACTATCCATCCCTCAGGGCCAGTCATACACATCTGGGGGATGGCCAGCCTGGGGACTGTGGCTAGGGGTACCGAGAAGCTAACTGATCCCTGTGGGCATTAAACCCAGGCAATGAACCTGTGACCTGGACTTCATTACATACCACCCTCTATTCTACTCAGCTAACAGGATGTTTTAGTGGAAACCAGAGCTTTCACATGATTTACTGAATCTGACAGCAACTGAGACCACACTGCAAGCCCAAGGCAGGAGAATTTATCCCAGACGGAGCACTCCCTGGAGAAGAGAAACCCAGGCCAGCTGGAAGGAGAAACAGTGCAAGTTCTAGAGCATTGAAGTTTATGGACCAAGAAGATGTATTACATATACACAATGGAATATTGCTCATTAAAGAGAATGAAATAATGCCATTTGCAGCATCATGGATGAACCTAGGGATCATCACACTGAGTAAAATAAAGTAAATCAGGTAGAGAAAGTGAAATATCAGATGCTACTGCTTATAGGTAAAATCTAAACAAAAATGACACAGATGAACTCATTTATAAAACATAAACAGACTCGCAGACTTGGAGAACAAACGTATGGCTCCTGGAGCGGGGAGTTGGGGGAAGAGATAGAGAGTCTGGGTTTGACCTGCACACACTCCTATAGTTAAAATGGATAACAAGGGCTTCCCTGGTGCCTTAGTGGTGAAGAGTTTGCCTGTCGGTGCAGGAGACACGGGTTAGATCGCTGATCTGGGAAGATCCCACATACTCCAGAGCAAGTAAGCCCGTGTGCCACAGCTGTTAAGCCTGTGTCCTAGAGTCAGGAGCCACAACCACTGTAGCTTGTATGCCCTAGAGTCCATGCTCCACAAGAGAAGCCACTGCAATAAGAAACACACACATTGCCTCTAGAGAGTGGCCGCCCTCACCACAGTTAGAGAGAAACCCTGAGCAGCTGTGAAGACCCAGCACAGCCAGAACATATAAACATTATTTAAAAAATGGATAACCAACAACAATAAGAAAATAGATAACCAACAACAGAAAAAATGGATAACCAACAAAGATTTGCACAGGGAACTCTGTTCAACGCTCTGTAACAATCCAAATGGGAAAGGAATCTGAAAAAGAATAGATCCACATCTATGCGTAACTGAATCATTTTGCTGTTTACCTGAAACTAACACAGACTTGTCAATCAACTATACTGCAATATAAAATAAAAAAGTGAGAAATCAAGGAGTTTATGGACCAGGAGTGTTGGTGTCACTGAGGACTTTTTGCAAATGTAGAAACTTAGGCTCAATCCCAGTTCTTCAGAAATAAGAGCTTCCTTAACAAATCCCCAGGGGATTCATATGCATGCTGTATGCTAACTTTGCTGCACATTTAAATTGTCAGAAAACTTTTTAAAAAATTGAATGTCTGAAAAAAAATAAAATTGAATGTCTGGGCTCACCCCAGACCAATTAAGGCAGAATATCTGGAATTAGAACCTGGATATCTGTAATTATTGCCAGTTCCTAAGTGATCTAGGGTCCCAGAATTTGACTGCTCTGAAATATAATTGTGAGGATGAACTCCTGCTTCCAAGATAGAGTATGTGTTGGGCAGAATTAGTAGGCAATCTTGGAGAAAATGTGAGTCAGTGTTTAAGGCATGATAGAGTCACACAGCACCACCAGGGGAAATGCACTCGAGAGCCGGAACCAGGTAGGTTTGAAATGAATCTCAGAACCACCAGTTAGTAGCTGGATGGTCTCAGGGAAATTATTTAATCTCTCTAGGTTTGGGTTTTCTCATTGGTACAATGAAGATAAGAGTATCAAGCTTAGAGTATGCAATCAAAATAAAAGGCAACATATTTAAAGCATCTGCCATCTGGTGGGAGATTGATACATAAAATTAATGACTACATAAGCATACTGTTAATAGCAATATTTTTTTTATTATTCTGGATGGAAAAGTATGCAAATGACCTAGCTCCCTGCATTTAATGATGTTCTGGAAAACGCTTTAACAAGTACCATAGCTAGGATTTTATTCATGATCATGAGGAAGGAGGCAAAGTCCACAGTGGGTGAGATGAAAGCCAACACATAAAAGGGGGCCAGCAATTTTAAAGGACCCTGTATAATTGAGTCCCCTACTGCTTAGTGTATATGGTTAATTTCATTTAAGACAACTCTATGAGGATGTTATCCTATGTCCCATGTATTTGCAGGCATGCCAAGAGGGTGGAAAGCTGACCAAGTGGGTATAGTTCATGAAATGTATTATCTAGGGGACTCCTGTGAAACTGTGCTGACTCCAGGTTTATAGAAGCATTTCAGTTCCGTTCAGTTGCTCATTTGTGTCCAACTCTTTGTGACCCCATGGACTGCAACATCCCAGGTATCCCTGTCCATCACCAACTCCTGAAGCTTGCTCAGACTCATGTCCATCAAGTTGGTGATGCCATCCAACCATCTCATCCTCTGTCATCCCCTTCTCCTCCAGAAGCATTTAGATAGTAGAAGCAATTAGATATTAATATCTAATTTAGATATTTAGGCATTTAGATATTAACAATCAATGAAGAGAAGGCTACCTGTGATCTTAGAAACAGAAACTAGCCATGGTCCCTGTAGGTAAAATTGCACGCTCACATCACTGAATGAATATCCACACTTCAGCCTCTAACCTGTTTTAAAATAGAGCCGCCTGTTTGTGTCTTCTCATTTCTTGAGAACATAGGCTGTTCCTGATTCTGTGCTAGGGATGAGAGCTGAAAGAGCAAGGCAAACCCAGTTCTTGTCCTCAAAATGTGTATGGTTGAGTAGAGAAACCAGAGAAGTCAAGGCAATTTCAAAAGCAGAGTAGAATTTAAAGTATTTAGCAAGTTTGTTTCCTACCAGTGTCCTGGTATCACAGTATGAAATGGACTCGAGATGGGTCCCGGATATTCCAGCTGTACCCTATCAATGATGGGTCCAGATAAGACAGCGTGGGAGGGGACAGGATGAGCCCAGAGTTAGAGGGCTATTTGAACAAGTTGGACGTTACACCAGTTGCCGAGGAACTATTTGGTTGTTTCCACCAGTTCAAGTATCCTGGTACTTCCTAGTCTTTTTGTTTTATGAAAACATTCTCTCCCTGAAGTCTTCTATGTAGAAAGCCGTGTAAAAATTGTTTATATTGGCACATAGTTCATTAACAAAGTTATGTTCGTTTCAGGGGTGTAGCAAAGTGATTCAGTTATATGTATACATGAACCTATTCTTTTCAAATTTTTTCTTATTTAGTTTATTACAGAATATTGAGCAGAGTTCCCTGTTAATAAAGTAGGTCTTCGTTGGTTATCTATTTAATATATAACAGTGTATTATATATTAAAACTGCTTATATATAGCGGGGAGTACTTGTCAATCCCCGAATTCCTAACTATCTCCCCCCAGCCTTCTCCCCTGGTAACCATAAGTTCATTCTCTAAGCCTATAAATTTGTATCTGTTTTGCAAATAGGTTCATTTGTATTATTTTTAGAATCTGCATGTAAGCACTATCATAGGATGTTTGTTTTTCTCTCTCTGACTTCACTTAGAGTGAATAGAGGTCAAGTACAGATACCAAGACTAGCCTGCAGGAAAATCCTTTCTTCTATCCTTGGTGGACCAGGCAAGGCTTCCTGGTAGAAAGTAATTGAATCAGTTTCCTGTTGTCTTCTGAATTTATTTCAGTTAGCAGGCTGAAAAATTTGCATCTGAAATGCTTGACTGAAGCCTGCATCTCTCCTGGCTTACAAGAGCCCAGGATTCACAGAGTCCACACCTGGGCCCCAAAGGCACGTCTGCCAGGACTCTGTGGCTGTGAGACTGCCGTGGGTGCCCTGGCAGATCTGAGAGCAGACTGCTCACGTCTGTGCCCCAGACCGGAGAAGGCAATGGCACCCACTCCAGCACCCTTGCCTGGAAGAAGATCCCATGGACGGAGGAGCCTGGTAGGCTACTGTCCATGGGGTCGCTAAGAATCGGACATGACTGAGCGACTTCACTTTCACTTTTCACTTTGACGCATTGGAGAAGGCAATGGCAGCCCACTCCAGTGTTCTTGCCTGGAGAATCCCAGGGACAGAGGAGCCTGGTGGGCTGCAGTCTATGGGGTCGCACAGAGTCGGACACGACTGAAGCGACTTAGCAGCAGCAGCAGGCACCAGAACTGGTGACACTTGCAACCTCTTTTAATCACTCAAGAACCTCACACTCCCGGACTCCATTATGGTAGATCCCAAGGCACACTACAAAGGGCTGACTGCTTGTCGGAAGTGTTCAGGGAAAATGCTGTCCAGTAAATGCTAGAGCAAGCAAACAGGTGGCAGCTGAAGTCTACTTCCCATCCAGTCCCAGGCCAGTCTAAGACTCTGGAGGCACTGCCTCCTTTAGCTCATTGAGGGAACAACAACAAAAAACAACCCACAAAAACGCTCCTGCCTGAATCAATCAAATCCAGGGCAGATGGCAGAGAGGACAGTTAAGGCTCCATCCTGAGAAGGTTTTTATGGTGTATAGGAAACAGGTTAGAGAGAAGGCAGTCTGGACCTCTAATTGGAGACCCAGGCTTGAGCCCTAGCTATGCAATCTGTCTGGGAAAGTCATTTAACATCCTCTAAACTTCTGTTTATTCATCTGTAAAAGAAGAAGATGATAATAAGACATTGTCTATCTTAATAGAAAGTATATTGACTCTAGAGAATCACTTTTAGGTCTGCATCTCAGGCTTTCTATTTATTACTGATGTCACTTTAGGAAAATGGTTCTTTGGGAGCAGCAGCTTTCTCACCTGTGAAATTGGAAAACATTATTTTTTCAAGGCGGTAAAATTTCACTTGATCAATATCTGTGTGTGCCAGGAGTGGGCTAGGCATCTCTGTGTGCCCTCGGGATGTTTCTACTGAATCAAAGAACAAAACAGCACACAACAAAACACAACAAACAAAAAAACGGAGCTTTTCCCCCAAGAAGCTTATGATATGGTGGGAAACACATTTCAATCACACACTGGAATAAGTAGAAAACCTCTACTGTGATAAATTGAGGAGATGTGCTTGATGCTATGAATATATATACCGGACAGACTTGGAACAGTCAGAATGTTTGCATGGCATAAGCTATTTATCACAGACAGTTCTGATGATGAATAAAGGGAGAGTAACTCAGAGATGATGTCATCACTACTAAACCTCAGGGTGAGCTATTATTTCCATTTTAGAACTAAGTATACTGAGGCTGGGGCTTCCCAGGTGACAAAGATTCTGCCTGCCATTGAAGGAGGCGTAAGGGATGTGGGTTTGATCCCTGGGTGGGAAGATCTTCTGGAGGTGGGCATAGCAGCCCAGTCCAGTATTCTTGCCTGGAGAATCCCATGGACAGAAGAGCCTGATGGGCTACAGTCCATGGGGTCTCAAAGAGTCAGGCACGACTGAAAGGATGCACACACAGATACTGAGGCTCATGGTGGCTGAATGTTAGTTCACACTGCTCAGCTAGGTTGCTTTGGGAAAGCTGGATTCAAACTCAGTTCTATCTGATTTCAAAGCTGCTGTTTGACCACCAGTGATATCCTTTGTCCTTATTAAGCGTCCATACTTGTTAGAATCTACTTATGCAATTCATCTAAGCTTTGAAAGCTCTTTGCCTTTAAAGTCAGAAAACCAGGCTGCCTTCAGTCTTTGCATCTCAAACATGGTAGATTACTGACTCGCCCTAAGAAGGGAGAAAGTGTAAAGACAGAGCTACTGAATGAGACTGAAGGTGTAACCCGCCTGCAGACGAATGCCGCTGGGGCTCCTGGGAATAATTACATATTCCTGTGAGTAAGAGCTTGTCTTAGTTACTAAAGGTGCCAGCTGTTTGCCCTGAGACTGGGGAAGTACAGCTATAAAAGATGTTTTTTTGTTTTCTTGCTTGAAAGGTCCCACCCAGTCTCCATACCTGGTCAGTAAGACCCGTGCCGTGGGTGCCTGAAACTACCACAGAAGAAAGAAGGCAGAAGCTCATTTCTCCTATTCTTATCTAATTGATCTCAGGAGAATGCATCTTTGCCAAGTTTGCTCAATTAGCTGGTTTTTCTTTGGGGTTGATTTACAGAATGACACCAGCTTTATGTTCATGGAAATCTTTTAAACACTTCCCAATGTAAAAAACAAAACAAAACAATTATCTCTTTTTGAACCAAAATTATTCATCTTAAACTTTCCATGATAAAGTGTTTTTCACCAGACTATGTTTTCTACGTTGAGTGCACTAAGGTATTTAACACAATAGTGTTAAAATATTTTTTTGCAAAGTATGTTTTACTCCAGGAATCATCACTTACTCCAGGGATATATGAGGATTTGGAAAATAAATATAAACATTGGATTATTATCATTTAATTTACGTAAAGTTTAAAGAATGTATTTCTTTCCATAGATGCTTTCCTTTTAATCTTCAAACCAGTTTTGGCTAACTGGATAGGAGAAGGGAGTGCGGAAGAAATATCTAGCCTTTTACGCTCTTTCTCCTTTTTATCTGCTCTTGGAAAATATACTATCTTCAGCTGACTTGAAATCTCCTTGAGGGTCTGTATATCATGCTGCTTTATAGCCCCATAATCTTTGCCACATTTCTGAAACATTACAGGTGCTCAATAAATACATTTCTAGTGATTAATTAGATATATTTTATTTCTATCATTAGAAGAAAATTGCTGGCTTAAAGTTGATGTCAGGGTTTCCTTGTTCCACAATAGTACAGAAGAGAGCTTGCTCCTCTGTTTGGGAAGACAGCTCAATGAATTTAGTGCTTGTGAGAAAGTACAGACAAAAGGCAGTTACATGGAGAGTTCAGCAGCAAAAGGAATTGACTTTCTCTGGGTGAAGTGGTTATTCAGCTATAGAGGGAGGCTTTTGTGTGTTGTTTTTGGAATTATTTAATAACATAGGAAAAAAATGTTTTTTTTTTTTTCCTGGGACCTGGACTATGAGGAAAGATGGAATAAGGGAAGGAACTTGATTTGAAGATCTGATGTTTCCAGGGAAGGCGGACTGATGAAGGGAGAGCCCAGCAAGACACCCAGAGCTGGGGAAGGGCAGCTGAACGCCGGGGGCCTGACACCCAGTCCTCCCCTGCGGCGTGGTTTCCTCCCGACGTGCCGGACCACACTACATGTCGCCAAGTGCTCGGCCACAGCCGACTCTGTCCAACAGACTCGTTCACGCGATCCTGTAGTAAGTGTGTAGCAAGCAGTGATCAGAAAAGGTGGCCGGACATTTAAGATAGGGGGATATTTGTGTAACTGAATCACTTTGCGCCTGAAACTGAAGCAACATTGTTATTCAACTATTCTCCAATATAAGATAAAAATTGAAAAATAAAAGAGAGTGGGGCTAGAGAGTTGTTAAGAGTGGATCTTAAATGTTGTTTTCAAAAAACGAAATGTAATTATGTGATATGATGGAAGTGTTAGCTAACATGATAGTCATCTTTTTGCAATATATAATTGTTTCAAGCCAACCCCTGTACCTTAAACTTACACAGCTTTCTGTGTCAATTACATCTCAATAAAGCTGGAGAAAAGATGTTTAAAAATAAAATGGGAGATTAAGAATATCAGTCAGGTCTTGAAAGCCATCAGTAAAAATTCTCTATTATGGGTTGGGACACTAAGCTTTCTACAAGCAAACACTGGGTGGATGTTTAAGCGGTATGTTTAGGAATTAGATAAAAGATGATGCTCAAAACCTTAAAAGTCATAGGACAAAAGTTAAACACACATCATTTTCTAGTGACAAAGAAGGTCATATGCATATGCAGGAATGGGAAAGGGGAGTGTTCAGGAGGTGGTCAGAGAGAATGCTAGGAGTCCCTGAATCCAGCAGCTTCCACGAGAGAGTGAGGAACCACACAACTATTTAATACAGTGGCTGTGACTCCTGCTCCACCCAAGCTCATTGTCCCTACCACATCCCCAACCAAGTGAGACTAGGCTCCGTGTAATCTGTGAGTTGCTGCTGCTGCTAAGTCGCTTCGGTCGTGTCCGACTCTGTGCGACCCCATAGATGCCAGCCCACCAGGCTCCGCTCTCCCTGGGATTCTCCAGGCAAGAACACTGGAGTGGGTTGTCATTTCCTTCTCCAATGCATGAAAATGAAAAGTGAAAGTGAAGTTGCTCAGTCGTGTCTGACTCTTCGTGACCCCATGGACTGCAGCCTACCAGGCTTCTCTGTCCATGGGATTCTCCAGGCAAGAGTACTGGAGTGGGTTGCCATTGCCTTAGAACTGGTTTAAAAATGAATCCATAAATATCATCCCTTAGTTCAGTTCCAGTGAGGTTATATTTGGGCCCCTTGGGCATCTCACTTCAATTATTAGAACCTCAGTGTCCTCAATAAGAAAGTGGATGTCAACATGCTCAGCTTAAGACTGTTGCTGAGAGTTCAGTGATGGCTGAGGGCCCTTCACACAGCCTGGTACGTAATATAGAGTCAATAAATGTTAGCTTTTCATACTGTCTGTGGGATTTTCAAGGCAAGAATACTGAAGTTGTTTGTCATTCCCTTCTCCTTTTCCTTAAGGAAATCAATTCTGAATATTCATCGGAAGGACTGATGGTGAAGCTGAAGCTCCATTACTTTGGCCACCAATATGAAGAACTGATTCATTGGAAAAGACACTGATGCTGGGAAAGATTGAAGTCAGGAGGAGAAGGGGATGACAGAGGATGAGATGGGTGGATGGCATCACCAACTCAATGGACATGAGTTTGAGCAAGCTCCAGGAAATGGGAAGGACAGGGAGGCCTGGTGTGCTTCAGTCCATGGGGTTGCAAAGAGTTGGACATGACAGAACTACTGAACAACATATGTTAGTTACAATTGCTCTTATTGTGCAAGCTAATACTGCAGAGAGTGTTCTAGGTAGTTGACTCTTTTCTGGTGGGCATTAGGACTCATATTCATACAAAAACAATGGCATCACCTTTTCTAATCCCAGGGCCTAAGATTTCTTAACTATTAGAGACTGCACAAAAAATGGGAAGACAGGCTGATGTGGTTACCAACTTAAAAAATCACTTTGCCTATGGTTCTAATTTACATATAACTTTCCAAACCAAAACACCATAAGATGAAAATCTCATCATAAATGGCTATGGTCAGAAAATAGGCTTAAACCAGGACTGTCCCCAGGACACTAGTGATGGTCATTCTAGTTTTAGCTCTTACTGGGCTTTGGGGAAGCTAGTGATGGTACCTTCCAGAACCTCTCTTTTTCAGTTTTCCAGAGAGAATGATGCCAAACTCTTGACACCTAGGAATCCTTCAGTAGATACTGAATATGAAAGCAGACGAATGAATAGAAAAACAAAAATTACACATATTTTGTAACCTGAAGCATAAACAAAGCATGTGGTATATTACTGGAAAGCATCTTTTCAGGAGGTTAGGGGTTCTTCCCACCCTAGGGTTTGAACCAGGTCTCCTGCATTGCAGGTGGATTCTTTACCATCTTAGCCATCAGGGAAGATCGTAAAGAACACAGGACATAATTAAAAGAGGGGAGCGTGAAAAGAATGAGAGGATTGGAAGGAGGGATGTAAAAGGAGATTCATTCAATGTGTTGGTAAAATCAGGGGAAGAGCACCAACTCTAATTCAATATGGGTATTGTTATTGTTGTTTAGTTACTCAGTCAATTCTGACTCTTTTGTGATCCCATGGACTGTAGCCCACCAGGCTCCTCTGGTGACATTTCCTTCTCCAGGGGATTTTCTTCAGGGATTGAACCTGTGTCTCCTACATTGGCAAGCAGCTTCTTCACCACGGAGCTGCCAGGGAGCCCCCAATATGGGTATATATGTCACTGATTTAGTTTGATTTATTTGTCAAATGTCATCATTCCTCAGTAAGAAATTTCATCTTAGAGAAATTAACACAACAGTGTAAATCAACTATACTCCAATAACATTTTCAAAAAAGAAAAGAAACCATATCTTGGAATGACATGATTGTGTCTGATGAAACCACACTACCTCATCTTAAACATTTGATCACTTGGGAAAGATACAATATCATCTTCTTGAGGCTTGTTTGTTCAAATTTCTTCTAATTTGCATAAATTATTGAAGTCATTGCCTGTCTAGGGCTTTGCTTTGATTGTGGACTGATAAGGAAACACACAATTGGCCATATGGGTTATTAAGATTTGGTAATTTCCATATAAAGTTGACTATCATGAATAGTTAGGCAAAGGTAAATGTTTTCTAAGATCTGTTTGGATTTTCTCTGTAGGAGTAAAGGCCTTATTTTTTAAACTGAATTACCACATTTTTCCAGTAATTCTTTTAAAATAATTTGTGATTCCTTCAGTGGGAATTAATTAAATGAGCAGAATCTGTTTATAGATTATTATGAACTTGTTATTTTCAAAGTCTGTCTTAAAATATAGCATTGGGTCTATTAGGCCTAATGATCTTGGATATTTTGAGCAAATCAATGATCTTATTATCTTGTCTAACTCAGGCACTGGCTTCATCTGCGTTTGTAAAACAAGCCATCTAAGTCCTAAAAGTTCCTTCAACTTTCTTAGTGTTAATTACATTTATGCTCCAAGTATCCAGCGGAGGATGAACTGACACTGAGAGCTTAACACAATAAGAATGTTGATGTTCCATTGGCTGAACCACAGGGTCACTTGGCAGGAAGGTAACGAGATCAGTCATGGGATGACCTGGCTCCTGAGGCTGGCCTCTTTGGTATGTTGACATGGTTATAACTGTGGAGGCACAGGCCCTGACCCTGGCCTGACGCAGATTCAATCCTGCCTCCTGCACTTAGCAATTCCCTGGCATTTGTTCTACTGGCCCTTGAATTGCCTGTAGTGAGATTTCTAGTTGTGAAGACAAATAATCATTCATACTCATATACAGAAACACACACACATACACACACAGTAAAACTGTTCTTGCTAGCAGATAAACCTATTTCTAACTGATGTGCTGAAGTCATCAATACTAATACTACTAATAATAAGGATGATTCGCTCAATGTTTATTTTAATTTAACAGAGTGGTATATAGTAAAATTTCTGGAGCTGAAAGTTAATGAGAATTTTCAGTACACAATTATTTATATAAGAAATAATTAATAATACTGGAGTTTCCTGGAGGCAGGAATAAGCATATAGACTGTTGAAGTGTCTACATGACTCTTGAATATTGTGCCCATTTTTAAAATAACAGCAAACCTACCACCAGGTCTTACATCTTATAGGACTCTTATGGTTTCTCTTCTTTAGCTGCAGATTATTCATGACTAGAGCAATCAATAAGCCTTCCTTGCCCAAAGTCCAAAGAGAGCCTGGACTTTCCACCTTCCATCTAATAAGATGAATCCAGGAAAATGTGCTGAGGTCAACGCTGCCTTGCATGGCAATGTGCTGTGTTGATTATTTATGATGAAAGAAGCCCCAGGTCAAGGTATAAACTCCTAACTAGCAGGCAACCCCTTTTCTGACATGATTAAAAAGCAATCGGTTTTTGGTTGTATCTCAGGAAGCAACATTTATATTTTACATGTGGTTATGGGAGAAGAATATTTTGAGATAGAATCTCAAGGCTGGAGGGGTCGTTCAAGGTCATTCAGCTCAACTCCCTCATCTCGGGTCTACACCGTTGCCTAGGAGGTAGTCTGGCTGGCTAATGTCTCCTGAGTCCCTTTATCTTTACGGTGGCTTTATTCTCATCGTGGGAACCACATATCACCTAGTTCCAATCTTGCCAAAATAACAGGCTTTAGATTGGATATCTGTATTACTTTTCACCCTTTTCCATTTGACTTGGTTTTAATATGCTCACTGTCATAATTTTTCACCTGAGTACACATTTTTTTATCTGTATTGTTCTTTAAATGTGTAAAACATTTACAACCCCAAATAATCCCACTCCCCAAATATTGTTTTGCTGATCAGTCTGGAGAAGAATAGTCCTAAATCCCTTCTCATAGATAAATTTGCGATGAAAGAACACGTCACGTGTTTAACTAGTTCAACTTTGAAAAGTGAAAAGTGAAAGTGAAGTCGCTCAGTCGTGTCTGACTCTTTGTGACCCCGTGGAAGGCAGCCCACCAGGCTCCGCCGTCCATGGGATTTTCCAGGCAAGAGTACTGGAGTGGGGTGCCATCTCCTTCTCCAGAGGATCTTCCCAACCCAGGATCGAACCCAAGTCTCCTGCATTGCAGGCAGAAGGTTTACCCTCTGAGCCACCAGGGAAGCCCAGTTAGACTTCGTTACACTACCTAAACTCCCCTAGAAGGGGAACATTTTTCACTAAGACTGGACTTGGAAGTTTAGTCCTGTTGGAAGTTTGGGCTGAAATACCCTCTCCTTGGGCTGGGTCCATAATCTGAACATATATGGATTTTGATGGATCCATATTTTGACATTAACTAGATGTAATTTTAAATAAACTGACGGCTATGTTTTCATAAATGGCAACTGAGTGATAGGTTGATCCATTTTTTTATTAATTAGGTTTATAATGGGATTATTAAAACCTTTCTTTAAGGATTCTTTACCAGCTGAGACATCAGGGAAGCCCTAGAATTCTGGAGTGGGTTGCTTTCCCATCTCCAGCAAATTTTCCCAACCCAGGAGTCAAAGAATCAAATCTGCCCCCGTGTACTGCAGGCAGATTCTTTACCAGCTGAGCTACCAGGGAAGCCCCTTTAAGTTAAAACCAGAGATCAAATCTTCCCTTTGAAGGCTTTTTATTTTTATCCATTCCCCATCAGAAGCTTGACTGAGATCTCCTAAGACATGTATTAGGTTTGTTTCCCTTTCATTACCTAGTCTCTGTACCTGTTAAAATCAGAACTTCATCCTACCACCCATGGTATGACTAAATTCATGGGGAAACTCTTGTTTAAGAAGTTGTTCTCATATACCTTTGACTTTTGTGGTTCTTAAAATATTTCTCAGGAGTACAGAATGTTTCAATGTGAAGCTTGCTGAATAAGGATCCTGGGCTTCTGAGAAACCTCATAGCACTTGAAATTAAGGTGAAAAAAACAAGATGAACTTTTGACAGACATTAGATAGTTCTATTTAGAGAAGTAAATGGCAACCCACCCCAGTAATCTTGCCTGGGAAATCCCATGGACAAAGGAGCCTGGAGGGCTATAGTCCGTGGGGACACGAAGGGCTGAACAAGACTTAGTGACTAAACAACAAGGACAGTTCTACTGGCAGCAAAGCTCGGCCAAACAAAGAAGAAGCCCATGAAGAATCCAAGTGGGGAAAAGGCTGAGGACCAGGTACAAAGCCGCAGTCCCTGACGGGCCGTCAGGGAAGGCATTTAATGAGACCTGTATCATGCAGGGTGTGGAGTTCCAAAGCTCAGCGAACAAGCAGCAGCTGAGGCTAACGCTAGAGATGATGGGAGAAACTAAAAAATAAACATATATATATGTTGGCCAGAAAGTCCATTTGGGTTTTTCCACAAGAAGTTACAAAAGGCCCAAATGCAATTTTTGGCTAATCCAATTGTTCCAAGAGCCAAGAAAACTGCCCGATCCAATGTGAGAAAAAAAAAATCCTGGTGAAGAGGTACTTCTCCCATAACATAAAGAAAGAAGTGTGTCAAGAATGAAGGCAGCTAGAGAACAATGGATTGTGGATAAAGAGTGACACAAGGTCAATGGGCCGGAAATAAAACAGACTCAAGTATTTCCACATGAGACATCCGCATCTAGGGGATGGTGGAGCCATAAAGATAAGGAAGCAGGATCTGGGCCCATGCTGGAGAGTCTTATAAACTGCTCTTCTCTTTAACTAGATGTTGCAATCTCGTTTTTACTGTAACTGATAATGACGTCAAAACAAACATAAAATATGTCTTCCTATTTCCAGCTAAAACAATGAGAAATAAATATAATTTTTATGTGAAAGAATTTATGTAGCTTGTACTACATGGGCTGTTTTTGCTGATGGAAAAATTCAATTATACATTAAATACTTATTAATAAGTAAATAATACATGTATTAAATAACCAAATGGAATTTCCCTTTTAGTTCTCAAAATGTACCATTTCTAAGTAAATTTTGAAACTCCCTTGTGATTTTACAGACTTTATTCTTTTTTTAAATGAACTTTTATTGGAGTATGTCTGCTTCACAGTGCTGTTTTAGTTTCTGCTCTGCAGGAGAGTGAATCATCGGCACTTACACATGCATCCCCTTAGCTTTTCTTTCCATTCAGGTCACCATAGAGCATTGAGTAGAGTTCTCTGTGCTACAGTGGGTTCTCATTACACCGTTAAAATACCATTTATTTTCTACATGGTATCCACAGTGTATAGATGCCAATCCCAATCTCTCAGGTCATCCCAGGCCCATCTTTCCCCCTTTATATCCATGTGCTCTATGTCTGTGTCTCTATTTATATGCTGCTTTGGAAAGTAGGAGCTCAGAGCAAAGGGTGAGCATGCTGGGTTTTGTGGTCCAGAAGCAGAAATGTTATTTTAGTGTTTGCATTGAGTTTTTAAGATAATGGTAATGAGATACATATTCAGATAATGATATTTAGAAACTCAATATTGGATAAAAATATAGGGAAGTTTATACAAAGGAAAATTTTCTGTTTGTTCCACATTTGTTTTCTTTCAAGTCTGCATGAACATTAGAAAATTAAAGTGTAGCAATAACTGAGATACTGTATACAGCACGTGTTTAAGAAGTTAGGATGGCCAGAGAGGCAGAGCAGATTAGGGAAAACATCCCCCTGGCTGTCCCATATGTGATTATTTAGCAATTGACATCACTCATCTGAATCACAACATGCTCTTGCATAAGAAAAGAGTTCAGTCTTATTCTTTCATACATGAACATTCTGTGTTCTCAACATCATTTGTTGAAGAGACTATATTTTCCCAATTGCATGTTTTTAGCACCCTTGTTGACCACCAGTTGACTGTATGTAAGTGACCTATCAGCTCTGTTCCATGTCTACATGTCTGTTTTTATGCCATTATTATATTGCTTTGATTATTGGAGCTTTGTAATAAATCTTAAATTGGGAAATGTGATGTCTCGAGCATTGGGTTTTGTTCTTATTTAAAACTGCTTTGGCTAATCAGCATCATTGTGGTTTCATATCCAGTTTTAGCATTTATGTTTTTATCTCAGTAAAACCTGTCATTGGACTTTTGATAAAGTTTACATGGATCAAAGTTTACTTGGATTCCAATAAGTATTAAAAATTTAAATGTAAGATTTGCGGTCATAAAGCTACTAGGAAAAACACAGAGAGGAAAAACTTCTTGACATTGGTCTTGGTAATGATTTCTTGGCTATAACATCAAAGGCACAGAAATAAGAAAAAAATAGACAGGATTATATTAAACTTCTGCACAAGAAGGTAACAATTAGCAAAATGAAAAGGCAACCTATACAATGGGGAAAATAATTGCAAGTCATATGTCTGATAAAGGATTAGTATACAAAATATCTAGGGAACTCCTATAATTCAATAAAAAATAAGCTGATTAAAGGAACTGAATATATATTTTTCTAAAGAGGACATACAATGGCCCAACAGCTATACGAAAATGTGCTCAGCATCACTAATCATCATGGAAATGCACATTAAAACCACAATGCAATATCACCTCACACATGATAGGGTAACTATTATTAAAAACACAAAATATATGAGTGTTGCTGATAATGTGGAGGAATTGAAACTTTTGCACACTGTTGGCAAGAATGGAACTTGTTACAGTCACTATGGGGAACAAAATGGAGAGTGCTTAAAAATTAAAAACAGAATTATCATATGATCCAGTCATTCAACTTATGAGGTGTATCAGCTGGAATTGAAATCAGGATCATGGAGAGATATTTGCATGACTAAGTTCATTGCAGCATTATTCAAAATAACCAAGACAAGAAAGTAGAAAATGTCCATTGTCAGATAAATGGCATACACATGCAAAGAAATGTCATTGAGCCTTAGAAAAGAAAGGAATCATACCATTTGTGTCATTATGGATGACCGTGGAGGACATTACCCTAAGTGAAATAATCCAGATGCAGAATGACAAATACTACATGATACTACTTGTATAAGGCATCTAAAATAGTCAAGTTCATAGAAGCAGAGAACAGAATGCTGATTGCTAGGGGCTAGGGAGGTATTAGTAAAAAAAATACAAAGTTTTAGTTACATTAGATGAATAAATCCTCAGTTCAGTTCAGTTCAGTCGCATAGTCATGTCCAACTCTTTGCGACCCCATGGACTGTAGCCTACTGGGCTCCTCTGTCCATAGAGTTTTCCCAGAAAGAACTGGACTGGGTTGCCATGCCCTTCTCTGGGGGAGCTTCCCTGACCCAAAGATCAAATCCATATCTCTTGCGTCTCTTATATTGCAGGTGGATTCTTTATGACTGAGCCACCAGCACTGGGGAGGCCCATATAGCACAGCACTTATAGTTAATAATACTGAATTGTGTAATTAAGATTTGTTAAAAGTAGACTTTATATTGTGTTCGTATAACCCATCCCCAAATAATAATAAAAAAGAGGGTAGAAGGAAATTTTAGTGATGAATATGTTTATGGCATAAATTTTGGTGATAGTTTCACAACGTATATTTATTTCCAAACTCATCAAGCTGTATACATTAAATAGGTAGAGTATTTCGTGTGCCAATCATGCAAAAGGGGTTAAAAAAGATGCTCTCTTTTAAAGACTTAATACAAAAAAGATAAATATCTGATTAATGATTTTACATTACATATATTAAAATAATATTTTGATATACTGGGTTCTTTAAAATATTAGTAAAATGATGTCAACTGCTTGTTGTTGCTTTTTAAATGAAACATAAGAAAATGTATATTTGCATGTTAGCTTGCCTTCCGTTTCTTCGGGATAGCCATGGTTTATACACTTTGGACTCACACGGGTCTGTGAGCCTATACCAACTCATACCAACTCTTTTGTCACGTATACAAGTTACTTCTGTATCAACATCCACATGTCTGTTTAATGTCTGATTCAGAGCTAATGTGAGGACAAGGAGTAACTTACTAGGGGCACAGATTTTACGAGATGGCACCGCCCGCCACTAGTCTCCTTCCTGGGCTCCTGGCTGAGAGCACACGGGAAGCCCAGCTCTGTCCAGGGTGGGGAAGCAGAGACAGCATCCCAAAGGGAAGCACGTTTTATGACTTTTCTGAATGAGAAGTAGAAATCTGAGTTGTTCTGGTCAGCAATTTTAATATCCAGGGCTGAGAAAATCTTTGTAAGTCTCAAATCTGGACATTGACAAATAATACACTCGAGAAAGCATATGATATACTCAATATGGGGGAATCTCGAAGTCTGTCTTTCTCTTTAAGCCACTAGGGTATCCATTGCTCATCCACTGCTCCATATCAGGACACCATTCTTTGATAACTATTGTTCATTTTAGCTCACATCAGTACAATCACCCACAATACACTGCTGTATCATCGACTGTAGTTTCTGAATCCAAAATATTCCTGGTAAGTAGACCAGTCTCGTAGCATTCTGATGTTACATGTGAGGGGCCGTGGGCAGAAAATTAATTAGTATAGTGGTTATGTTGCACAGTATATTGTATTTAGTACTCATAGGACTCTTAGCGTGATAATTTAAGTAACTTTCTTAAGTGTGCCCAGTTAGTAAGTACCAGAATCAAGACTCATCACTCTTCCTATGTTTTGTGCTGAGTCGCTTCAGTTGTGTCGGACTCTTTGCAGCCCTGTGATCTGTAGGCCACCAGAGCCCTCTGTCCATGGCGTTCTCCAGACAAGAATATTGTGGCGGGTTGCCATTTCCTCCTGCAGGGGATCTTCCTGACCCAGGGATAGAACTTCTCAGGTCTCCTTTTATGGCGCATTTATGTCCCCTGCATTGGCAGGCAGGTTCCTTACCATGAGCACCAGCTGGGAAGTCCTCTTTCTACGTTTTAGCCCTTCTTTGGACAAATGAGGTCAAGAGCTAAAGTTCCTGAAGAAATGACCTCCAGGATCATGCATTGACTCATCTGATGCTTAGAGATACTCTTTACCAGAGCCATGCAATGAATTTGTGACTTTTCCAAACAAAGCTAAATGATCTTGGCTGTCACGCTTCAAATTCGTCTTTATAAGAATAGTCTTAATAAGAGAATAAAGTCTACTTATGATTGGGCTTCCCAGGTGACTCAGTGAGCAAAGAATCCACCTTCAATGCAGGTGACGTGGATTCCATCCCTGACTTGGGAAGATCCCCCGGAAGAGGGCATGGCAACCCACTCCAGTATTCTAGTCCAGAGTGTCCCACGGACACAGGAGCCTGGCGAGTTATAGTGCACAGGGCTGCAAAGAGTAGGATGCCGCTGAAGTGTCTCAGCGTGCTTGCATGTATGACTTCTTCAGTGCTTACTTCAAGACTGGTGTCACACTTGCATTGTGCCGTTTGATTATTGCAACTGTCTTGTAAGGTAAATATGTGCACGTGCTCAGTCTTGTCTGACTCTTTGCGACCCCATGGACTGTAGCCCGCCAGGCTCCTCCCTCCATAGAGTTTCCCAGGGAAGAGGACTGGAGCAGACTGCCATCTCCTACACCAAAGGCTTGCCCCAGCTCAGGGGTACTACCTCAGTCTCTTGCATTGGCAGTTGGACTGTACACGGTGCGACCTATTTCACAGATGAGGAAACAGGCTCAGAGAACTTTGGTAATTTGATCATCAGGACACAGCTAATGATTGGCAAAGAAGTTGTAATAAAATGTATTTAATTCACTAACCCCCTTCTTTTCTATAAGACAATAAAGTTAGAGTTATATTTTGACTCTAAATGTTAATGTTTTAATATACTGTTTCTCCTTTACTTTCCTAAGCTCCTCTGAAGAGATGAAGGGTAGACCAGATGATTTCTGAAAAGTTCTCAGTCTTCAGATTGCCTTCCTGTAAGCACATTCTATAAAAATGTCTGATGTGTATATGTGACAGCCAGTTCTTATTAAAGACCATTTCAATCCACTTTCATAACATATTTAAAAGTAAAGTTTATTGCTAGAGAAAGTACCTACTTCATAAGCCAAAGCAATCCATCTTATCTGAACACAAGAAAATAAATGAAAACTAAATGTCCAGAGCAAGAATTGGGAAAACTAAAAATATCTTAGAAATAAGCTCCTTCTCTGTTTAATTTTTGATGATAGCTATCTATAGCCATCTCAAATATGGAGGGACAAGAAAAATAAGTCTATGTCATAGGCACACACACAATTAAAGCCTAAAGATAAAATGAAGATGAATTTCTCAAATAGAAAACTAGTTTTTTAAAAAAAAATAAATTTGAAAAGAGGGAGAAAATGAAATTTATTTCTTTTGGAGGCCAAATTTTCAGATGAAAACTGCAAAGCTATAGATTTGGAGCCTCTTCTTAGATTTCCTGGACTTTATTTTCTTCTCTTCCCATCAGTCCTGCATGCAATTAAGTGATGCATTTTTCCACACCCCACTTTCAATCATGTCACATCTTGCCTCAGATCATCTCTTCCTCTCTGTGTGGCCACACGCCACTCAGTCCTTTTGGACGCAGAGCTAGTCTGAGTTGTCGTGTTGTGACCTGAATGTGCCTCTTCAGAATGTCATATATGCTCCCAACCACTGACCATCTAACTGTGCTACCTAATTGTGTCTGTGGTTAGTCCTCTCGCATAGAATCTAATCTCTTCTTCCTTTTTTTCATTTGTTCATTCATTTAGTTTTGGCAGCGCTGGGTCTTCATTGCTTCATGCAGACTCTGTCTAGTTGTGGCAAATGGGGGCCACTCTAGTTGTGCAGAGCTGGCTCTAAGTGCAGGCTCAGTGGTTGTGTTGCAGAGGCTTCGCTGCTCCAAGGCATGTGGAATCTCCCTGTGCCAGGCCAACCCAGTCTCATCTTTCTCTTTCCATCTTTCTCTCTTTCTCTTTCCTTTCCTCTCTTTCTCTTTCCTCTTTAAAAACATCTGGTGATGCTTTTAAACTTTCTCCAATCACAACACTCAATGATTTTTTTACAGTGTGGTAGGAGATGGTCCAGTCTTTGGGACAGAAACTCAACCTGGGCCCTAGGCAGCATCTCCAACGGCTGACAGAACTAAAGAGTCTGGACAAAAATAACCCATTCCTTGACATAGCCAAGCAGTCAAGAAGTTCTATTTCATGCGATCGATTACCCTAATTTTTAGAAGCAAACACAAGGTGTGTTCAGTGTGATAAACATACTTATTCTTCTTTTTTAGGCATTTTATTTTAAATATAGCAGTGTGTACATGTCAATTCCATACTCCCAATTTATCCCATTCCCCCTCCCTCTACCCCCCGGAAACCATAAGTACCTTCTCTAAGTCTCTGAGCCTGTTTCTATTTTGTAAATAATTTCATTTGTAATTATTTATTTTTCAGATTCTGTATATAAGGAATATCATATATTTGTCTTTCTCTGTCTTACTTCATTGAGTATGATAATCTTCAGATCCATTCATGTTGCTGCAGATGGTATTATCTGATACTTTTTTATGTCAAAGCAATATTCCATTGCATGTATGCACCGCTTCTTTAACCATTCAGCTCTCAGGGACATTTGGGTTGCTTTCTGTCTTGGCTATTGTAAACAGCGCTGCTATGAACATCGGGTGTGTGTATCCTTTCTCGGAATGTATGCCCAAGACTGGGATTGCTGGATCACAAGGTAGCTCTATTTTTAGTTTTTAAAGGAACCCTCCATACTGCTTTTCCACAGTGGGCTATGCCAATTTACATTCCCACCAACAGTGTAGGAGGGTTCCCTTTTCTACACACCCTCTCCAGCATTTACCTTTTGCAAATTTTTAAAATAATGGTCATTTTGACGGGTGTGATGTAACATCTCATTGTAGTTTTGATTTGCATTTCTCTAATTACTAGCAATGTAGAACATCTTTGCATGTATTTTTTGGTCATCTGTATATCTTTGGGAAAATGCCTCTAAGCATTCTGCCCATTTTGGGATTGGATAGTTTTTCTTTTGCTTTTGAGCTGCTTAACCGTACCTATTCTAATGGAAAGAATAATGGAGTAGAAGAAAAGAGGATCTGATATTTAGATAAAGTCATTTTGATATGACCACACATCATTTTGATATTTGGAACATGAATATTTGGCATAGTTTTTTAAATTTAATTTTATATTGAAGTATAGTTGATTTATAATTTTGTGTTAGTTTCAGATGTGCAGCAAAGTGACTTAGTTATAGACATCCATATGTCCATTCTTTTCAGATTCTTTTCCCATGTAAGTTATTACAGAGTATTGAGTAGGATTCCCTATGCTATACCGTAGGCCCTTGTTGATTATCTACCTTATATGTAGTAGTGTATATATATTAATCCCCAATTCCTAACATATCCCTCCCCTAATATTTATGTGGAATCTAAAAAATGATGCAAATAAACTTATTGGCATATTTCCTATCAAAGGAAATTTTGATATCGCCACATCTTGTCTTAGTCTAAAAAGATGCAAAGTCAATGGAGTTACAAATTTAAAAATTGCCAGATCATTCACTCAACAGGCATTCTCATTTACCTCCTTAAAGACTTACAGCACTCAGGTATTATGTCAGACAGAGGTGACCCTGAGTTGTCCTGGAGTGAAATAAGACTGGAGTGTTCTGTCCATTCACTTCTGCCAGTCCTTGGCATAAGAGCTGAACCTCTGTTCCAGCCTCACCACAATTTCCAAAAGAGGCATCTGCCTATGCAACGCATGGTCCTTAAGCAATATTGCTGCCACATTCCCTCCAGAGTGACCTAACATCTGGTTTTCAAAAATTATTCAGAGATATCTTCTTTATACTTGTAAATACGTATTGGAAGAATTGTTTTGCTTCCTATATTACTGCACCTCTTTGTCCTTATTAATATGCGTTGACACGGTTAAAGTAAGTAGGCTCTCTGTCTGACCAGACCACACCTTCAGTTCTCCAATTCAGTCAGGCTTTTCCTTATTTTCTCTCCATCTGATTGGCTGTCTTGACCTAGTTTAATCGTGGAAACCTTGAGATGTATTTTTACTATGTACATTTTTTGACTACACTGTGTGCTGCAGGAAAGGTTGTGGCTTGAATAGATGGAAATCCTACAGCCAGTTTCCAGTTGTGCAGCTGCCTCATCTTCTTATGTCCAGGGCTCACTTCTGTTCAGCTTGCTTTTGCTTTTGGGGTCAGTCTGCAGAGGCCTCTCTCTCTTATCATTTTCAACGTTCACACTATGGGTGAGAAAAAAATCCCTCTTCCTGGTGCTGATTGTGGCTGCTGTTTTCCAGGAATGGCAGACACAAAGCACCTGAAAGTTTCTATTGCTCCCTGGGTGTGCGGCTGTGAAATCCGGAGCCCTGAGCGTCTTATCGCGTGTGCAACAAGCAGATGAGTGTCCTGGGCTCTGAAGACTCAGTTCCAGAAGACCCAGAGAAAGAAAACTATCAACCCGTCTAAGCTTAAGGGAAGCCCTGATTTGAGGCTGGTGGCCACTTCTCAAAGGCACACAGGGACCTCAGGCTTCTGAACTGAGTCCTGACTCAGGAAATCATTTGCTTACATGAAAAGGATTCTTGAAATCATTAATCAGGTTCATGTGCTTACTTCTTTTTTCTTGAAGGTATTAGGAAGTCAGCAAGCTAGACTTTAAAATACAGTACCTTCCTTTAAAAAGTGAAAACTAAATGTTTTCTTATTATAAAAGCACTATATAGCATACTTGTACAGCATACTTGTAGAAAAAATAGCTTGAAAGGAGAAAAATCCATGCTATTCTCCTCACCCAGAGATACCACCTGTAACACTGGATATACAGCTTTCTGGATCTTTTTTATCACATACACAGCTTTTAAAACAAAAGGTTCATACTGTGTATATTATTTTGTAACCTGTATTTTTCACTGGACATATATATGAAAATCTTTCCATGACAATACATATTAATTCTACAACATCAAAAAATGGATATAAATGAATAGAATACCAGGCTTCTGGTCACATGATCTTCAGTTCAGTTCAGTTCACTCGGTCAGTCGTGTCCGACTCTTTGTGACCCCATGAACCGCAGCACACCAGGCCTCCCTCTCCATCACCAACTCCCAGAGTTTACTCAGATTCATGTCCATCGAGTCGGTGATGCCATCCAGCCATCTCATCCTCTGTGGTCCCCTTGTCCTCCTGCCCCCAATCCCTTCCAGCATCAGGGTCCCTACCAATGAGTCAAATCTTCACATGAGGTGGCCAAATTATTGGAGTTTCAGCTTCAACATCAGTCCTTCCAATGAACACCCAGGACTGATCTGCTTGAGTATGGACTGGATGGATCTCCTTGCAGTCCAAGGGACTCTCAAGCTTCTTCTCCAACAGCATAGTTCAAAAGTATCAATTCTCTGGCACTCAGCTTTCTTTATAATCCAACTCTCACATCCATACATGACCACTGGAAAAACCATAGCCTTGACTAGATGGACCTTTGTTGGCAAAGTAATGTCTCTGCTTTTTAAATATGCTGTCTAGGTTGGTCATAACTTCCCTTCCAAGGAGTAAGCATCCTTTAACATTTCATGGCTACAATCACTGTCTGTAGTGATTTTGGAGCCCCAAAGAATAAAGTCTGACACTGTTTCCACTGTTTCTCCATCTATTTGCCATGAAGTGATGGGACCAGATGCCATGATCTTAGTTTTCTGAATGTTGAGCTTTAAGCCAAGTGTTTCACTCTCCTCTTTCACTTTCATCAGGGGCTTTTTAGTTCCTCTTCACTTCTTTAGTTTAGTTCCTCTTCAGTTTAGGTTCACGTGTGAACTAATATCTTCATATGATCTTAGTTTGAATCAATTCCCTTCATCAGGACTTCCAGGATCTCCCTCAGTAGTATCTATATCTATAGTATACCTATAGTATACAGTAGTATAGATATATACTGTGTATACTATATCTATAGTATATAGTAGTATCTCCCTTAGACCAGGTAGGAGGGGCCCCTGCCCTGGGCTTCCTTCTGTAAAGAAGCCCTGCTTTGAGTTTCTCCCTTGATGAGAACTGTGATGGGTGAAGAGCTTACCTGGAAACTTTGCTCTTCTTCCTCCATCCCAGTTTAGACCATGATTCTTTCAGGGTCTCCAGACCTCAGAATTATCTAAACCACTTCAGGGCCCATGTAGGCTTCACCTGGGTGCACTTTCCTCAGGGAAGGGGGGCTAGGGCACAAAACTAGTGTGGGTTACCCACGGGACCAAGTCACGATGAAGAGGGTCAGCCGAGCGTGGGAGGAAGTAAGTGCAGAGGTTGGAAGTGCGAGCTCTGACCCTGGGATGCACTGGACGGGTCAGTGGTGAGAAAGGAAGAGGTTGCTGTGTATCACATGCCCTGATCTGAACCTAGATGTCCCTGTTACGGAAGGATGAATTGGGAGTTTGGGATGGACACATGCACATCAGCTTTCAGGAGGTCTTAGTGGTAAGCAACCCTCCTGCCAGTGCAGGAGACACAAGAGACATGGGGTCAATCCCTGGGTCAGGAAGATCTGGAGCAGGAAAAGGCCACCCACTCCAGTATTGTTGCCTGGAAAATTCCATGGACAGAGGAGCCTGGTGGGCTACAATCCATGGGGCTGCAAAGAGTCAGACACGACGGAGCACACAGCACAATTATACACAACTATATGTAAAATAGATAACCAATGAGGTCTTACTGTATAGCACAGGGAACTCTGCTCAATATTCTGTAATAACCTAAATGACAAAATAATTTGAAAAAGAATCAATACATGTATGTTTATAACTGAATCACTTTGTTGTATACCTCAAACTAACACAGCATTGTTAATCAACTACAGTCGAACATAAAATTTAAAAAAAAAAAATGAAAAAGAAAGTATATTTGTGAACAGTGAAGGAGAGATCACAAGTTATTTAACAGGCAAGTTCTTAGCTTTGTATGGCGTGAACTATAGCTTGTGTGTACATAGGCGTTTGTGACGATGTGATATTCATTTGTAATGCTCCCAAGCAAAAGTGTTAGGTAAAGCACTGCCTCCTTGTATGAATTGTACTGAAACTTAAAAATCTCTACCTTTATGTCCCAAAGATGTCTTAAATTAAAAAAAAAAAAAGTTTTAAATTTTATCCTTTGGTCACGTTGCTTGGCATGCAGGATCTTCCCTGACCAGGCATAGACCTGTGTTTCCTTCAGTGAAGGCACAAAGTCTTAACCACTGGACCACCAGGGAAGATCAGAGTAAATTTATTTATCTCTATGAATCACAAATTTTTACCAATAAAATGAAACTATAATATTTACCTTTGGCTCAAAGTTAATTTTAGGATATTTATAGCAACACTAACTGGTTAGCAAAGAAAATGTGTTAATCTTTTTTCTCAGACGGATACTCAGATGGGAGAAAAAACCAAAATGACAAACAAAAATAAAAACATCAGTGCTTTTATTTTAATCATATTCAATTATAACCAGTTACAAATTTCTTGTTACTCTCTTTAAAAGGGCAGTCCTCTTTCCTGACAATATTGACAATCACACAACACTGATTTATTCTTTTCTTTGCCAACATCTATTCTCCCAAAGGCAGAGTGATTCAACTAGTGTTGGAGGTACCTAGGTAGATAAGTGTCAGCCCCCAAGTTCACTCTTAGGATGGCTGGTCTCTTTGTTTTAATTTTAAATTTTGACGTGCATCTTTATTACTTCACTTTTGTCATCCTCTCTTTTTTTTAAAAAAAGCTTTCATTTTATTAAATACAGTTTAATTCCAAAAATCGAAGTATAGTTTGCAATGTGTTAGTTTCAGATGGACAGCAAAGTCATTCAGTTATATATTTATACACACACTTCTTTTTTCATCATCTTTTCCCCTATAGGTTATTACAGAATATTCAGTAGAGTTCTCTGCACTACACACTAGTCCTTCTTGTTTACCTATTTTATATACAGTATTGTGTATTTGTTAATCCTAAACTCCTAATTTATTTCTTACCACACTCCTGCTATTCCCTTCGGTAACTGTGAGCTTGTTTTCTGTGTCTCTAAGTAGACAGACAAATATCACATGATATCACTTATTTGTGGAATCTAAAAAGATGATACAAATGAACTTATTTACAAAAGAAAGCTGATCTCTTTTAAAATGAAGATTCATTTGTACTGAAAGGCATTGCTGTGAAGAATTGAACTTGATCTTAACATAACGAGAAGCTTTCTCACTCAGCCTGTGTATCCTATCCTATGTAACCAGAATCTTCCTGAGAGAGGCCTCTCTTGGATTACATTAGAATCTGCACTAAAAGCTGCATTATTTTAAAGTGTGAAAGACTAAGTTGCATTATGTTTTCCCTCTGTTTCTGGGTTTTCGACTTTTTCTTCTTAAAAACACTTTGCTTACCAGGAGCATTTTCTCCAAATTCTCCCAAGCTGTGAACATAATCTTATATACAGAACATTCTATGTTATCCAAAGCTGCATATTAGATAAATATATATTTCTCCCTAGATACTTAAGCTGTATAAACAATGCAAGTCATTCTAGAAAACTACATAAATTTTATATATTTTCTTCTCAAAATGTGCTCCACTAATTTAATCAAAATTGATAAATGAGTGCAGAAACAGAAGCTGAAGCCCTAAAGACTAATATATTTAGTTTTTCTGATGTGCCATATGCATATTTACACTTCACAATTAAATGACATACAAGGAGACATGCAATATTCCAAAGAAATCGTGACAGCTTTATTAATTCTGCCAACAGCTCACAGGGTTGTTGGTCACAGGGGAATATTTACTGAATCTCTTGCCTATAAAGAGTTATATTTGGAATGGAAATTAATCACCATGACCCCAAAGGTGAGGATCTGAATTTTTACTCTAAATGTTCATGCTACATAAATTCAACAGCCTTTCCTTTCCAAATATTCTTCTAAGCAGTATCTACTTTGTTTAGGATCCAATTTTCACCTTCTGTTAGGAAACATTTTCTCAACTTTTCCAATATACTTTTGAGAAGGCAATTGGACGTCCATCAGGCAATCTTCCGCTCCATGCAGTGAGCATTTTCTGTGCAGGATCAGGCAATGTGTAAAAGTTATGAATCTTAAAACAGAATTTCACCATAAAAATCAGGAGAGATAGATCAGATAATGCCTGCTTCCTAATGATAATGAGGACAGTAAATAATTTTAAAGCCTTCACAGCCTTTTTTTTTTTTTAATCTCTCATCTCTCTTCTCCATATAATAAATCCACACTATGCTTAAGCCAGCAAAAAGCATATGCAATTTTTATTCTACGGGAGTGTATTTTTGGAAAGGCAGACAAGATGCTGTCTTTTCACCCTGATCCTGGGTTAGCACACAAAAGACAAAGTATCGCTTGTCAGATGAATTCTAATTGGCTGACAGTACTGAGTTTTATGGCTTCACTTCATCTGCACATGAAAACCAGGACATTAATATGCAGGGAACAAACAAATGATATAGTTCATGGTGCAGGAGTTAAAGGGCGAGTACCAACACATCAGTCAAATATGATCATCCAAAGACCTGTCAAGAGAAACTTTCAGCAGAAATACACCTTCTGCATGGGCGGCTGAGGGGATTACACCAGCCAAATCCTACACAAGACACACATAGGAAAAATCTTTTGATAAATGCACTGAAGAAATGAGGTTTTATGCAACAGAGACCTATATATAAATCATTCTGAGGGCGCCCGACTTCTGTTTTTTGGGGGAAGGCAAAGTTTAACTCTCTCTCAGAGTCAAATGGAGCCAAATCACTTTCTGAAGTCTGCAAAAAAAAGAAAAAGATATTGTATCCATAAATGCCAAGATTTTGGTCTCATCCGGTTTGATAACATGTTGACTCAGTTTTTTTTAAAATGGTCATGTTTAATAACATAGACCAGATAGCTCTAACTGGTTAGCAGGCACGGTGATGCTGGGCTATTATAATGTAAAAGGCCTTACACTTTCCTCCAACTCTATAGATAAGCCTCAGTTGCCACTGGTTGAGCCTTGACCATATACAAAGCTCAGGAAATAAGACTTAATAATCACACCAGTCTTTTAAACTTCTTCACTTAAAATTGTTTTTTTATTAGAGCATGCTTAATTTACACTATTCTGTTTCTTTCCACTGTATGGTAAAGTAAACCACTTATATATACACACATACCCACTCATTTTTAAGATTCATTTCCCATGAGTATTGAGTAGCATTCCCTGTGTGGTATGGTAGGTCTTTATTGGTTATCTATTTTATGTAGAGCAGTGTGTATACGTTAATCTCAATCTCCTAATTTGTCCTCCCTTCTTACCCCAAGGTAAACATAAGTTTGGGTTCCACCTCTGTGACTGTGCTTCTGTTTTGTAAATAAGATCATTTGTACTATTTTTTTTAAGAGTCCACCCATAAGTGATATTATATGATATTTGTCTTGCTCTGTCTGACAGTCTCTAGGTCCATGCATGTTATTTCACGTGGTCTTATTTCTCTCTTTTTAGTGGCTGAGTAATATTCCCCTGTATATATGTACCACATCTTTTTTATCCATTCATCTGTTGATGGACATCTAGGTTGCTTTCATGTTCTGACTATTGTAAATAATGCTGCAATGAATACTGGGGTGCATACCCCCCTACACTGTTGGTGGGGATGTAAATTGGTACAGCTACTATGGAGAGAACAGTATGGAGGTTCCTTAAAAACCTAAAAATAGAGCTGCCATACGATCCAGCAATCCCACTCCTACACATTTACCCAAAGAAAACCATAATTCAAAGAGATTCCTCACTTCATTTTAAATTCAAACCGCTATGAGGATCAGAGCCTGTCTAGGGGACACCAGAGGCTGCACTCCGGATGACAGCAGAGGGAGGCTGACTGCATAGGACGTGTCTGGGGCTTTGTGGTTCGTCTCCCTGTGGCTTTTGTGTCCTCCACTTAGACTGCTTGATTTTGCACTGATGCAAATCCCAGCTGACTGAGTCTTCTCTTTTCACCATTCTCAGACTGCAAATGGAAATGTGAAGGCCATTTTGGCATTTTGGGTAGTCTAGCCAGAGCTGCTGGGGCAGAAGATAGGTCCCAGACTCCCAAATCAGCCCTCTGTCCCCTAGCTAAGCCTGACCATACATATGCATGGCACCAGCTCCAATTTCATGTCAGGATCCTTTACTCAGGAGTTAGTTTCATTCATTCCTCTGAAAGACTTGCCAGAGAGCCATCTCTTTGCCCTAATTTGCTGTCATCTCTCTTAGGCATGTTGTCCTGAGGACCCACATTCTTTCATCTCTGGATGCTTCTTGGAAGCCTGGGCACAAAGCTTCCTTTTCAAGCAGAATTTCTTAAGTTCTAAGAGTGGCTGGTATGAAGGGCAGTGATGGATAAGTAGATGCTACACAAGCAAATGCCAAAGTGCCAATTTGTGCTATATGAATGTAAGAGGGAATCATGACCTCATCGGCATAGCCAGTGAGGATTTTAGGATAGTCAGACTCTGGAGAGGCCCTGCCATCCATTCATATCTTCCTGAAATTGAGATGAAGCAAACTAGCGTCAGGTGAGCAGCTCTGGAATGGCGCCGTTCTCATGTAAGGACTCCAGCTGGCAGAAGCGCGCACAGTGGAGCTTTATTCATGGCCCTTCTTGGCCTGGATGAGGACAGGACAACTGTGCCACTCACAACTGTGACGAAGGCTCAGAACGTTTATCCTAATCCTTGTCTCAAACCTTTCATTCCCCAAACAGTGAATTTACGTTTCCAGTGGACACACTCTGAGAGAGAAGGCCCCTGGTCCCTCTAGCAACACCATTAATGGGTCAGAAAAATGGCTCTGGATCTCTTATGAGGTCTGTGTTATTAACACTCCAAGTGGCCTTCATCACAAAGTAAGTGTCTCATGAAAAGGAATGGTTGTATTCCCCAACACACTCAGAAATTCAGACATAGATTCAAACCCACAGGCACAAAAACCCACATACACATTCACACGCACACACACACACACACACATATACAATAGGACTATAAAGAGATTCCAGGATGTTGAAATTTGCGAACAATATAAAAAGAATGTAAGAATGTCTAGGGCAGCCTTTTGATTGGCAATTGTCTGATCTATCCCTGGCCTTATTTCATAAAGCAACTAGAACTAGTTGGAGGGATCATTCATGACTCTACCTTGGACCAGATCTGGTTTATTCCATTCCACCCTCCATGACTCAGCCTCCATTTGACACCTAAAATTCAGTCTTATTGCTGGCCTTTGGCCTTGGTTGATACTGGTCTTGGCCTGCCATCTATCTAATCCTAGAGTTTCCAATAGGATCTTTGATGGGACTGATGCTCTGGCCACCCACATTCACATTGCTTTTGGGAGTATCAGTAGGTCTACTTCTGGTGTCTAGATAAATCTAATATTGATCACTGACTACCAAGACTGTTGTGTGTGTATGTGTGTGTTGTGCATGTATATAAATAGATAGATAGATAGACAGATTTGGACATTGCTTGGTTTACTGAGAGACAGTCAATTGGAGGATCTTTTCTGTGTTTTTTGTTTAGCAGTTACTGACAAGAATTGATTCAAATATTTACATGGTTTAAATGCATTCCTTTTGTTAATCAGTCAGAAGTCTCTTATCAGTGCGCATGGTTTGAATATCTGAAGAGTCCCCAAGGACAGGCTGGTTTCCATTACTCTGACCTCTAGGGGTTGAAAATAGTCTTTCTGTATATGGCAAAATGAATTAGAATAAGGCAAAATAGACTAATAATGTCCACTTTCTGTTGATCATCTACTGTGCTACAGATATCTTACATTCTTTATCTCTAATGTCTGGATAATCTGATGTGAGAGACAATGTTATTTGAGTTTCATAGAAAAGGAAACTGGGTATGGAAATACAGTAATGGCTCCAAAGGCACAGGCAAGTTGTTGGTTGAGTGAAGATTCAAAGGCAGGCTTTGTGCCTACATAGGCCATATGTTTCTGACATCATTATATTCTCTTGGGTAGGAAATTAGGGGCAATTTTCACATACAAAAGAATGTCACTGAAGAGCAATGAGCCTCCAAATCATGCATGACCTTTGACAGTCCTGTTAGGATCACCAAGACAGGGTGGTCATGAAGCCAACTAATTTTTGGCAGAAAGTGGAGGAGGGGTGGTATTTACATTTTACTATCCATACCCTTCAGGGCTCATCTCCCAGGGGTGAATGAGACAAATACACAAAGTCCATGTTCTGCATATTGTAAAGACAAGGGCTTCTATTCCAGTGAGCTTTCTTGAACAAGAGCATTATTTCTCATTCCTGGCTACTTTCCATCTGTCCCCTTCTTCGGTGGGCATTCCAGGCCATTTGCTGATGAATGTAACCTCCCTGAAGAGCAGGGTTATTTGTTACTGCTGCCTGGGAAAATTGGGAAACTCCTGTTCTATCCTTCATCAAAAACATCTACTCTCACTGACCAGCAAAATATCTAGTTGGTTTGTTAGAAGTAAAAAGGGACCAGTGATCACACTGTCAACATCTAATGGTTCATATGGGAAAGAATTCTCCTGAAATGCAGGAGACCCAGGCTCGATCCCTGGGTTGAAAAGATAGCCTAGAGAAGGGAATGGCTACCCAGTCCATTATTCTTGCCTGAAGAATTGCATGGGCAAGGAGCCTGGTGTACTATAGTCCATGGGGTCTATAGTTGGACGTAACTGAGGAACTAAGCGTGCCTGTCTTGATTTCTTTAATTTTGCAGAGGGATGTTGCAGTTTGCATGCAACAGCAATGGAAGCAAAGATGATTGACACTCATCATAGGGAAATCTGCCATGCGTTTGACGCAGTCTGTTGTTATTAGCCTTACATGAGATTTATTTTGTTTTTGCACAATGATTTTCTCCTTTCCAAGATTCATGTGTTGGAGCATTTCACACTTTCCTAGTAGCTACCTTTTCACAAGCCAAGTCAGTCTTGTTAAGAATGCGTGTGCTATAAATAACTAATAAGCAGCTACAATCACCACAATGAAACCAAGAGTTGTGCTTGTCCAGTGTTCTCAAGTTTCCCTGCCCCTCTCAGAAAATCCTGCTTGGGTCAACCTGCATTCCTCCAACCACACACACAGCACTGTTTTTCTCTTATTCAAGAATTTCAGGACTGGTACTTGAACAGCTTCTGCTTTTGACAGCCAAGTAGAAGGAAGTGTCACTTCGGAAATAGCATCTTGCCTGCATCTTTGCAAGTAAAGTGGCCTGGTCACAAGGTTAAGACTGCAGCGGGCGGCAGGCAGGGGAACCACCTCCTGAGAATGAGGTTCCCATCGCCTCCAGTCTGGGCGGTGGGGCTCAGAAAGTAACATGTGAGTGGGGTCGGGGTCAGGGTTAGGGAATGAACAATGCTGTCGCCACCAATTATTATCATCATTGTCACCAGTCATCCCTGGAATACTTACATCAGTTGCAGTTTCCTCCTTCCTCTCAAAATTCATTTTTTGGAAGATAGACAGATAAAAAATGCTAAAATAAACTGTGATACGGCCTCTTCAAAAGACAGTTGTAGGAAAATACGAAGGTGATTGAGTCTACTGGGAGAAGACCTGTATTTTAGAGATGTCCTTATTTAAATGAAGTCACTACATCTTCTGTTACTAGATTCAATGAATTGTCCAGTAACTATGGCCCTAATGGATTTTAGAATCAATGGACGTCACTCTTCAGAATAGCTATTTCATTTTTTAAATTGCCATGAAGAAATTTATGATACAGTGAGCCCTGATCCTTGCTAATGTTATTGTAAAATTATACTTTAACATAAATTACATGAAATAAAAATGAAATTAGGGATGTATCCCCATAGGGAAAAAAATTAAATAAAAAGATAGGACTCTGACTGTAAGATATTTAAAAATGATATTATTAAAGGGAATGTTTCTAAAATAATTTGCAGCAACAAGGATGGATCTAGAAATTATCATATTTAAATGAAGTGAGCCCAACAGAGAAAGACAAATATTGTGTGACACTGCTTATATGTGAAATTAAAAAAAAGATAAAAATGAACTTATTCATAAAACAAAAATGGAACCACAGACATAGAAAACAAATGTATGGTTACTAAAGGGGAGGGGTGGAGAAGGCAATGGCACCCCACCCCAGTGCTCTTGCCTGGAGAATCCCAGGGACGGGGTCGCACAGAGTCAGACATGACCGAGGTGACTTAGCAGCAGCAGCAATAAAGGAGAGGGGAGAGGGGTTAATTGGGGGTTGGGATTAGCATATACACATCGTGCTGTTCTGTGCTTCCTCTCTGGGTTGCGTCTGATTCTTGGTTCTTTGTGACCCTGTGGACTGTGGCCCGCCAGGTGCTTCTGTCCATGAAGATTCTCCAGACAAGAACAGTGGAGTGGGTTGCCATGCCCTCCTCCAGGGGATCTTCCCGTTCCAGGCATTGAACCCAGGTCTCACTCACTGGAGGCAAATTCTTTGCCATCTGAGCCACCAGGGAAGCCCAAGAATAAAGGAGTCAGTAGCCTATCACTTCCCCAGGGATCTTCCCAACCCGGGAATCAAACCAGGGACTCCTGCATTGCAGGCAGATTCTTAGCAGCTGAACTATGAGGGAAGGCCAAAATATGCACGTTACTATATAAAAAATAGATAACCAACAAAGACCAACTGTATAGTGCAGGGAACTCTATTGATTATTTTGTAATGACCTATAATGGAAAATAATCTGAAAAAGTATATATATACATATACATATATGTATATATATATATATCACTTTGCTCTACACCTGAGACCAAGACAACATTGTAAATCAACTACATACAGTAATTTGTCAACATAACTTAAGATGTGAAAACTGTACTCCATTTCTGTGTATGTGTGTTTGTGTGTGTGTGTGCATGCGCACATGTGAAACATGTTATATTTACCTGGAGTTAGATCTGTAGGCAAAGATTCTATTTTACATTGCATGGTGTTTTAATTTCAGTATATAGCTCTTTGTCTACTCATGGATGAATGAACTTTTCTTTTTAAACTCTAAGTATTTATCTCATCCAACGTATTTTATATTTTGGAACACATTAAGCTATCCTCATTGAGAGTATCGCTGGTTACTGATATATGCATTTAAAATTATTCCACGTTAGAGAACAAAACCCTCCTACACTGTTGGCTGGTGGGAATGTAAATTATTTCAGCCATTATGGAGAACAGTATGGAGATTTCCCAAAAGTACTAAAAGTAGACTTGACTTAGGTCCTTGTGATTTCACTCCAGAGCATATCCAGACAAAAGAATAATTCAAAAAGATACACACAGCCTTATGTTCATAGAAGCACTATATGCCAAGCACAATAGCCAAGACATGAAAACAACTTACATGTCTACGGACAGATGAGTCGTTAGAGAAGTTGTACATATACACAATGGAATGTTACTCAGCCATAAAAGCAACAAAATTGAATCAGCTACAGTGAGGTGAATGAGCCTAGACTCTGTCACATAAAGTGAAGAAAGAGAAAAATAAATACTGCATATTAACACATACGTGTGGAAGCTAGGAAAATTGCACTGGTGAACTTGTCTGCACAGCAGTAATGCAGACGCGAGTGTAGAGAGCGGGCTTGTGGACACGAACGGGGGAGGAGAGCGGGACAGGTTGGGAGGGCGGCGCGCGGTGCAGCGATGTGCAGCGATGCGCAGGTAACAACATGCACCCCCGCTGTTCAGTCACTAGGTCATGTCCCGCTCTGCTGAGACCCCGTGGGCTAGAGGCCATCCGGCTCCTCTGCCCATGGAGTTTTCCAGGTAAGAACACTGGAGTGGGCTGGTGTTTCCTTCTCCAGGGGATCTTCCTGACCTAAGGACTGAACCCAAATCTCCTGCCTTGGAGGGAGGATTCTTTACCACTGGCCACCAAAGAAGCCGCATAGATACATTGCCATGCTTAAAATAGATGGCCAGTGTGAAACTGCTGGATAACACAAGGAGTTCAGCTTAGTTCTCTGTGACGGTCTAGTGGGGCAGGAGTGCAGGGCCGGAGTGAGGCTCAAGAGAGAGGGCTAGTTGCATACTTATACCTGATTCACATTCTGGTACAGCAGCAACTAACACAACATTGTATAGCAATTATCTTCCAATGAAAAGTTTAAACAAAAAAGACAAGCAGCATATGCTATCCCTTATGTGGAGTCTAAAATGTGGCGCAAATGAACTTATCTATGAAACATACACAAACTCACAGATGTAGAGAAGAGACCTATGATTGCCAAGAAGTAGGGTGGGTAGGGGAGGGATAGCCTGAGTTTGGGGTTAGCAGATGTAAACTACCACAGGCAGGAAGTATAATATCCTGTGATAAAGCAGAATGGAAAAGAACGTGAAAAAGAACATGTATGTGTGTAAAGTGAATCACTTTGCCATACAGCAGAAATTAGCACAACATTGTAAGTTGACTACAATAATATTTCAAAATATATGAATAAAATGATTCTCCATTGTTTAATTTCAAATGGCCACAGATGAATTTTTGCACTGTCACAGAAATATGTGGCTCTTAGAAGACAATTGCCATAAAGTTCTCTGTACCTCCTTGTTATTTGGAGGAATCTCTTTAAGTAGAGCACTGGGATAGCACAGTCACAACCTCCTATTTTCCTGGAATATTTTGCAGCAACCAGAAGGCCAATTTCTTCCTGTAGAACAGCACACAGGTAGACTCAATTAGAACTCAACCCTTAAATGCAGTCTTGAAGGTCCTGTATATCTAAGACATCAAAGAGGCACCATAATAATGTCATCTTGCATTTGCCCAGCCATTTTTCCCAATTGCCACCTTGTAACCCATGTAGGCACTATATCCATAATCTTCCAAATTAAGTATAATGAATCCTTATTCCTTGGTAGTATCATTAATCCAACAACACACTGTTTTGAAATGGTTGTCAAATTGTCTTTGGTCATATACAAAGAGCATATTCTTGGAGCATCACTGTGGCAAATCCTTGAAAACTGTTTGCCAGGAACAAATTAATGAGACATTGCACTCTCTTCTTTTCCCTGACAACCCTGACTGCCCCCTCCAAGATAGCTCATTCATTGTCCACATCTCAGATTTGTAGCCACCCAGAGTGGTTATGTGATCTGCTTTGCTGTGGGTATTTTTCTATTGTCAAGTCATTTGCAGGGGTCACTTTGTTGTGTGGGGGCTTCCATATAGCTGTTCCTAGGAATATGTGTGATATAGCAGAACAGCATTAATAAGCTATGGGCAAAAAATAATCTCTAGCAAATGCATCAGTTGCATGGCTTTCAAGTCATATTTATAATGATGGAAATGTCATTTTAGAGAACATTTCAGTTTTATCACTGTGGAATGAGGCAGCTGGGGCAAACAGTCAATGTATGTCTACTATGGGATATTATTTATTTATTTATATTTTTAATGAAATAGTTGATTTACAATGTGTTACTTTCTGCTTTACAGAAAAGTGACTCAGTTATACACAAATGTACATTCTTTTTTATATTCTTCTCCATTATGTTTGATCTCAGGATACTGAATATAGCTCACTGTGCTATACTGGCTTTCTTTATTCATTTGCTGTGTAAAAGTGTGCATCTACTAACCTCAAACTTTGTGCTAATCAAAGTAGACATATGGAGCTACCTACCAGACTGGACGCTGTCTTCCATAATCATCCTTCTCAGCTCCATGTACAAGACTAACTCCCATGGAGCTGTATTTGGAGGGATTGTAACAAAATAAAGAGAAGAATTTCTCTAAGTCCTAAGAGAAAACTGTTGGGAATTCAGTTGTGTTTGATTCTTTGTGACTCTGTGGACTGTATTCCGCCAGGCTCCTCTGTCCATGGACTTCTCCAGGCAAGAATACTGGAGTGGGTAGCCATACCCTTCTCCAGGGTATCTTCCTGGCCCAGGGATCAAACCTGGGTCTCCTGCATTGCAGGCAGATTCTTTACCATCCAAAGAGATGACTCAACACAGTAGACAGGAAAGAAAGATGTGCAAGAGATCACTTCTACTCAAAGTGATTAATGTAGAAGTGTCTTTGGGGGGCCGGGGTAATATTTGAATTGAATATTAAACAATGAGAACATTTGTAGAACTGGAGATGTATGTGTTGAAGGGACATGGTGGGGATTACAGGAACATTTCAAGTGATGGTGTTAGTAAGAGTGCAAAGTCTTAAAGAAGCATTACTAGGCACAGCAAGTCCTGGCTGTGTTGAACCCGTGGCTGCATTGTGCTCGGAGCTGCGGAGAAATTGGAGAGGTTGTTAAAGAAGCTGATGTGCACGCTCCATACTTCAGTGGGGAGACTCAGAGATTCACGTGTGGAATCAGAGCAGAATCCTCAAATTCGTACGTGAAGTAGTTCCCTATGGCTTCCACGCAAATTAGCCAAACTGAGTGGCTTTAAAACAAATTATTTCATAGTTCTGGAGGCCAGAAGTTCAAAATCAAGGTTAAGCAAGGCCATACGCTCTCTGAATCCTGTAGTGAAGATTCCTCCCTTGTCTCTTCCTAGCTTCTGACAGCTCCTGGCCATCTGAAGTGCTCCTGAGCTTGTAACTGCATTTCTTCGGCCTCAGCCTCCAACTTTGCGTGATCCTCCTTGTGTTTCTCAGTGTCTTCTCCTCCCTTTATAAGAATGCCAGTCATTGGATTTAGAGTTCTCCCTAATTCCATGGTGATTCGCCTCAAGGTCCTTACCTGCCTACATTCACAAAGACCTTATTTCCACAAGAGACCACATTCTGAGGTTCCACGTGGACATGAATTTAGTGGGAAGCTATCCAACCCTCTACAGGTCTGTGTGCAAGTCAAAAAGTGTCCAAAATGTAGCTTAAGGAACATGCATCAGCAGTAAAACAAACTGCGAAACAAGGTCGGACTTTTGGAAATCAGTCAAAAGTAAGTATTTCAACTGACTCATTTTGTCTGGCTAGCCAGACCATTTTGAATGGAATAAATGATGTTCTTCTACTACCCAGTATTGCCCAGAATAGATACTGATAAATGATTCCTGAGATTGTAAGCCTTTACCAAGACATCTGTCATAAGAATCCATTGTCCACCAAGGCCCCAGCTTTGACTTTGAAGCTACACTCAAATGCTCTTCCTAGGAGTTGATTTAAACAATATATCCATGGCTACAAATCTGCTCAGAGTTAAATTCCAAGCCCTCCGGGTGGTTGACCTTTCCAGACCCACTTACATTTTCTGTCATGTTACTTAGTAACCCGTGTCTACCTACAAGAATGGCGGGTATTTCACCCATCCTGGGAGGAAGCTGAGTTGCATTACTCCCAATAAGTGAAACACTTAACTGTTCAGAGCAACAAAGGCTCCCCTCTTACCAGCAGGTACCTAACATGTTATGGCCTCTGATGTTGACTAATGCCACTGACTTAGAAAACATGCTGGGACAATGAACAGGGATACTTTGAAGTAAATATCATTTTATACCTGAGGAAAGAAAGGTGCCTTTGGGTATTCTGAGAAAGTATTGGTCTGTGTTAAAATTTGCTTCCAATAACAACTCAAGGGTTGCTATTTTGATGACTATTTACATATCAGGGACATTGGAATCTGGATACATTGATAGCTCAGTGAATTCTTGCATCACTCTAATGGAGGTTTATTAAACTTTGCTAGAAATGAACATCAAGGCTCTGAGAGATAAATGCTGTTCAGTTCAGTTCAGTCACTCAGTCATGTCCAACTCTTTGCAACCCCATGCACTGCAGCACGCCAGGCTTCCCTGTCCATCACCAACTCCCAGACCTTATTCAAACTCATGTCCATTGAGTCGGTGATGCCATCCAACCATCTCATCCTCTGCCATCCCCTTCTCCTCATGCCTTCAATCTTTTCCAGCATCAGGGTCTTTTCCAATGAGTCAGTTCTTCCCATCAGGTGGTCAAAGTATTGGAGTTTCAGCTTCAGCATCAGTCCTTGCAATGAATATTCAGGACTTATTTCCTTTAGGATGGACTGGTTAGATCTCCTTGCAGTTTAAGGGACTCTCAAGATTCTTCTCCAATGCCACAGTTCAAAAGCACCAATTCTTCAGCACTCAGTTTTCTTTATAGTCCAACTCTCAAATCCATACATGACTACTGGAAAAAGTGTAGCTTTGACTAGATAGATCTTTGTTGGCAAAGTAAGGGGTGATACTAATTTTAAATAGCAAAGACTCAAACTCAGCTTTGCCTAAATCCAAGGTTCATGTTCTAAATCTATTCACAAAGAAGTATTCTACTAACTACTTTTATTTATTTTTATGTTTTTTTATTATTTTTTATTAACTACTTTTAAATGAAAAGAGATTCAAGTGAAATAATATAATCCTGATACAGTTTGAATCAAAAGTCCTCCTTCCCCATCATCTTCATATCTAAATCCATGGGGTACAACCCCAGGGTGCTGACAGCACTATATCTAGTGTTAGATAAACAAAAAGTAGTTGCAAGTGGAAAACAATTCACAGTCTACTCACCTTATTATTATTACTCAGTCTTCCAAAAGTCTGATAAGTAGTGTCCAATTAGTTCCAAAATGCATTCATTTATTTTCTTTGGCTTCCCCCCCCACCCCCCCGTTTTGAACAAGTAAACCACCCAAGTCATAGAATGACAACAGCACACTCAATAAAACCTTAATATGTTCCTTCATCAGGGCTCATCCTGAGTAGAAAAAGCAAAGGATTATGCCCATCTCAAAGAATGGTGATAGCTACTTTTTAAAGGAAAGCAGCTGGCACATTTGTGTATCAGCAGGAGGGGAGTGCTTTTGTTGATTAGGGATGAGCCCTGTAATGGGAAGGACATGCACTTTGGACTTAGATGGTGCCTTTTAAAATCTCAGTCCTGCTATTCACCTGGAGAGGGGTTTGTGATTAACTCCACACACCCTGTTGGCCCCTCTTTAAGTGGAAATGATCACTTTTCTGCAGAGTTTATAAAAGCAGTCAGCACAAATGGGGTCCATAGCAGACATCCAATACATGTTGCTGATACCACTGTTTCTAGTATGCCTAAAAGGTAGATACAGGAAAAATGGTATCTATATCTATACCTGTCTATCTATCTGTCTATTTATGATCTATCTGCTGAAGAAGACTCTTAAGGGTCCCTGGGACAGCAAGGAGATCAAACGAGTCAATCCTAAAGGAAATCAACCCTGAATATTCTTTGGAAGGTCTGATACTGAATCTGAAACTCCAATAATTTGGCCACCTGAGGTGAAGAGCCAACTCATTGAAAAAGACCCTGATGCTTTGAAAGATTGAAGGCAGGAGGAGAAGCGGTGACAGAGAATGAAATGGTTGGATGCATCACTGACACAATGGACATGAGTTTGAGTAAATTCCAGGAGATGGTGAAGGATAGAGAAGCGTGTGATGCTGCAGTCCATGGGATCACAAAGAGTTGGTCATGACTTAGTGATGGAAAAACGATAAATCTGTAATCTTATCAAACAATGCTTCTTATTCAAAGGTAATCCCTACCATAAAATGTTAGAGTCTTGCTGGGTCATTATGTCTTGAAAGTAATATGTTATCTGAATAAGGCTTTGGCAATGAGCAACAGAACTGGAGAAGGCAATGGCAACCCACTCCAGTGTTCTCTCCTGGAGAATCCCAGGGATGGCGGAGCCTGGTGGGCTGCTGTCTATGGGGTCGCACAGAGTCGGGCACGACTGAAGCGGCTTAGCAGCAGCGGAAACAGAGCTTTACAAAACTGTCAGAATGTATGTACTACTACGGGCTTCTCAAGTGGTGCTAGTGGTAAAGAACCCACCTATCAGTGCAGGAAACATAAAACAAAAGATGAGGGTTTGATCCCTGTTTCGGGAAGATGCTCTTGAGGAGCGTGTGGCAACCCACTCCAGTATTCTTGCCTGGAAAATCCCATGGACAGAGGAGCCTGGTGGGCTACCATTCATACGGTCACAAAGAGTCAGATACGACTGAAGTGACTTAACACACACAGATATATTACTGTTGTTGTGATATCTAATTCCAATATCAAAATCTTAATACAAAATAAATGGAGCAGTAATCTTCTAAATCCTTTAATTTCTGTCAGAAAAATTTGAAAGATCAGCATTTACAATTAAAGAAATCTCAGGATGAAACATGTTAAGATTTAAAGATATATGCATGAATATACATATGTATATATACACCATATATATTAATTTAAATGTACTTAAATATAAATATATATACCCAAATCTATAAATATAGTCATATAAGTTAAATTTATAAATATATGTGCATTTATCTTTAAATAGTAATATGTATACATATGTATGTGTACATCTGTGTATATACCTAACACCCACACATATGTATACATACACATATATATCTGCAATTTGCCACCTCTAGTTTAAATAATAGGGTAACATTCTATCAATAGCAGAATTTTCATTCATATCTTTACATGTCAATAAAGGTAGTCTGTAAGATTTCAAGTTTCTAGAAATAAGATTTACAAAGTAGTCTTATTGATTTTACAAATATTTCAAAAAGTTCATGCAACTAGACATTTATTTTTAAAACCTCTCTACCATGTTACAAGAAGGAAGATTTTGCATTTTCTACTATGAGAATTTGACATCATTATACAAAATTGACAAAGCCATTTACTGAGTTGTCATTTAGCTGTTTTAGGAATTATTCACTCACTGGTGGTCCGTGTCAGAAAGAGAAGTCCAGCACATAATGCAGAATAAGGGAAGGTACATATAAAGCAAGCATTAACAATGGATTAGGGTCTGCACTGAAGAAGGAGGCGCCGGACCCCAGGCCATGGTGGGCGGCTGCTTCTCTGTCCCAGGGATGCCTCAGAGATGAGGCAACCTGGGCCCAGCTGAGCAGAGAAGTTTTTCCTCACCGTGAGCCCCCTGGGAGGCACCTGCAGATGCCACATGCCCAGTGATGGCAGCCACGGTGTTTCTGGACAGGAGTGCCAGAGGGCAACCGGCTGGATGGAACGGGGACCAAAGGATAGATCGCCAGGCCAAGCGTGGCTGGCAAGCACAAGATTGTCCCACATATTTTGTTATTCAAGTAGTTTAGGTGCCCTTCCCAAGCTATGACTTGGTACGTACACATCCCTTCTTAAATTCTCATGTACCCAAAGCACTCATATAAACAGTGTCTGAAAAACAACACCTACAGACTTATGCACCAGGTAGGGGAAGTTAGGAGGGATGCCAGGGCATAGAAATTTTAGGCAGAAATTCACCCCCACTCAGAAACAGACCCACAGACATAGAAAGCAAGCTTGTGGTTACCAAAGAGGAGACGGGGGTAGGGATAGATTAGGAAGTTAGAATTAACATATACACACTACTATATATAAAATAATCAACACGCCCTGTACAGCGCAGGGGACTCTACTCAGTATTTTTTAATAACCTATAAGGGAGGAGAATATAAAAAATCACGTATATGTACATATACAGGGTATACCTGAAACTAACACAGCATTGTATATCAACTATATTTCAATAAAAATAAATAAAAGAGTGGATTTTGTCATGGATCCCTGCTCGACTGAGGGCTCTTCATTTTCTGACCTATCCTTAGAGACTTTCATATCCACAGATGTTATCACACACAGGCAGGTGAGCTGACCAGAACATGGTGCTAACTTGTCCAGGCTTACCTTCTTAGCCTTCCTCTGCTCCTCCTACTTTGTTTCAGGCCTTCAACGGGATTCTGGCCCTCAGATATTGCACTGGGTCACAAATGGGGATGGATAGGACACAATGATGAATGAGCAGCTGCCAGATCAAAAGAGTTAATGTGAAAACAATTCATAGCACTTTTTTAGAGGACAAGTCAGAAACTTCATGCTCTCATCTCTATGCCCATCTGCACCTTTCCATGTATTGATCTCACCTTTGACTAAGGACTTCTACATTCTTACTCTTGAAGTCTCCTTAATCTACTCTATGCAGAATGCACCTAACAGAGGCTTGCTCTCCTAAATTGCAATCAGATAAGTTAGGATGCTAGAGGTCCACGATTCTCTGGTACAGATTTGTTTTTTAACTGCTATTTGCAACTATATCTCCCTCCCACACAGCAAAGCACCTGTGATGTTCAGGTCAAAATAATTTCAGGCCAATTTCTCTGAGTCCTTCTCTCTCCTTCCAGTACTTAAATAAAACAGGAAAGCACGGTTCCCTTTTACTACGGACTTGAGATTTCATTTCCAAGTAATTCTGGAGTCCTTAAATTAGGCCGTTATTGCCAAAGCTAATGTCTAGACAAATTTAGCGCCATCCATCAGCTCGTCTCTGGAGTTCAGAGAACAACCGCAAGAGCAGTGGTTCTGCTGGTTAGGAGGCTGTGGGGCGGACGCCCTCCCCTAGAACAACAGCACTTGGTCAGATTGGAAACAGAATCAGCTCCTGCAGCGCTCTCCTTTTATTAACATTGGGGTAACAAACTGGAAACAGTCCTTAACAGGAATAGAAACTTGTGGCTTCTATGTTATGCTTTTCCCCTTATTATCAACCACTGTCATTAAAATAATAAACTTAATGAAGCTTACTTTCCTTTGGACTTTTTTAAAAAACACTTGAGAGACTCTTAGACTCCTTGAGGTCCCCACTGGCCTGGAATCTTTCCATCTGGCTAGAGCCAAGCAGGCACTTGGGGCTTCAGACTTTGGACTAGAGCCCTTTCCTTGAGGCGTCAGTAACTCCCCTAGCTCTTCTGTCTATGAACAGAACTCTCAGCTAATTGTCTTTAATGAACCTAGGCGGCTAACTATCTTTGCCAGTAATCACAAGGAGATCTCACCTTCTTCACTGAGTACTCAGTTTATTAAAAAAAAAAAAAGTCTGGTGTATTAAAACTTGCTTCCATTTTAGATGCAAAACTCAAAAGAAAGAAACCGGGGAGATGAGGTCCTCTGGGTATCATCACCAGGTATTTCACTTGTACCTACATTTAATAGGCATAGCAATTTTATCATTTATTTACTTTTTTTCAAACTTTAAACTTTTTATTTTGTATTGGGGTATGGCAGGTTAGCAATGTCGTGAGAGTTTCAGGTTCACTTGATTTTTGTAGATAAGTGATTTTTACGGAAGTATAGTTGATTTACTTTACAAGACCAAATTACTTTCAGTGGTGCAGCATAGTGACTGTATTTTCACAGGTTAGAGACTCCATTGCAAGTTATTACAAGGTAATGGCCATAATTCACTGTGCTGAACAAGATATCCTTGTTTATCTATTTCTTTTCTTTTTTTCCTGTTCTTTCTTTTTAATTGAAGTATAGTTGATATACAATGTTGTGTTAGTTTCAGGTATATAGCAAACTGATTGTAAACCTTATAGGCATTCATCCATTTATAGTTTACACACTAGTTCTCAAAGTGAGATCCCCTTACCAGCAGTGCCAGTATCACCTTTATAACTTCAGGTTATAAATGGAAATTTTCAGCCCCAGCTCAGATCTACTGGATCAGAAGCTCCCCAAGAATGGCCCAGCAGCCTGTGTCTTAATAAGCCTGCGGGGCATTCTGATACACATCCATTTTTGAGAATCCCTGCTTTATAGACATAGTGCACTCACTACACTCACTTAATGGAGGAGGAAATTGAGCTTCCTGGGGTTTTCGCTGTTTATCAAAGTCACAGAATCTGTAGGTATTAGACTTAAAACCTGAGATAATCTATGTAAAAAGAAAAAGGAAAAAAAAATCATGGTCTATGTAAAAAGAAAAAGAAAATAAATCATGGTAGTTGAATAGTAAATAAATAAAGAATAGTTGAGTCCTTTTTTGTAGTTATTATATCTAGCTAGCATAATTTAATATATTTACATAAGAAGATTTAAATCTTTGTTACATGTTAAAGTTGAGATACTAACTCTAATTTCTTCTGATCTAAGAAGGGTAGTTCCAAAACTGAACTGGTTTATAAATATCGGAAATACAATTATAAGTCAAGTTTCCTGTGAACCACTAAGTACCTTAGTGATAAGATTAATCTAAAAAATGGTAGATTTAGAAGAATTAATTTTAAGCAGATCATCCTCCTTGCTTTCATATAAGCTGCTGGATCCTATCCCATTACAAATGCAACCAGTTTGTAGAGACTGCAAACATCTGCTCTCCCCTAGAAAGTGTCTGTATGAATATTAATACCAAAGACTACATGTTGACTCTCTGTCCATGTGATGTGTTTAAATGCCACATGTGTAAACGTGTGGAAGGTATTTACTCCTGAAAGAGGGTAGACCCCATATTGGGAAGTTCTCTGAAACATTTCAGCATTTATAACATTAAGAAGGGAAAACATATGGGCCTCTGTGAGGAACTTTCAAGGGCTAAGTGTGGAGCCAGAGGGTTGGAGGGATGCTTGCTGGTTTGAGGTAAAGACCAGCTGTTGCTTCCACGGTGCTGACTGGCCAGTTGTTCTCACTCCCCTTTTCTGCACAATTTTATCTGGTAATAAGAGAATCGAAGGTCAACAAAAATGCTTAGCATAGAAACGGGATTAGTCAAGGGAAACATGTATTAAACTTTGAAGAATTTTACTTGTCTGGTCTAAACTGGATCCATAGTGATGCTCAGGGCTTACTGCTGTGTATTTCTACAAGGCAGGGCATAAACCAAAGGGTCTGAGCAGAGAAGTGTAGAAAAATGGTTGTAAAGGGTCTGAAAATTTCTAGATATATGCCTGCCATGGATGGAAACAATGATCCCTCCAAGGAGGCTAAGTAGCATTTTCAAGGTCATTAAAGTAACCATATAAGTAATGATAAATCTGGAATCTGACCCTCATCAAAAGCCTCTGCATTTCCCTTGACCTGGTGCATGGTGATGGTGATGCCTTGCTTTTGCATTAATGATCTCCATTAAAATAGGGGCAAGATTCTGAGCATGCCAAGCTCTTAAAAGAGTTATTAAGAATGTCCAGCTAGGAAATGAGCAGCTATATTAAAAGCTTAGGCATTTATGTGTGTAAGGGAGAGTAAAGGAACTATTAACAAAATCTTGAAAAATGTTTTAATAGTATTTTCTGATGGTCTTTATGATTTAACAAAAAAATGTCAAAACAAAATGATGAACACAGAATAACATAGTTGCTTTGGTCTATAGCTAAAGAATATACAGTGATACTAACAGGCTACAAATCTAGCCAGTCTCCCTCTCCAGGTTTACCTTGTACAAATGACCAGGGAAATCTTGTACCTAATCTTATTAATTCGGGTGTGTTGTATTTTTCCTTTAAGCTTTTTCTTGTAGTATTTCTCCTAAACCAAGCAGGACCCTGTGAGGCCTTCCTGAGGACAGACCTCATATTTCCCCTTCTTGTTTGTAGAAAATCATTAGCCTCTGAGGCTTTCCTCAAGTTCCAAAGAGCAAATTTAATCAGAGAAGTGAGACTATGCAGAGACAAAGAAAAGCAGTCAAGTTAGACAAAATAATAATAGTTTAGCCATAAAACAAAGTCAGGGGCCTTTAGTTCATCCTCAAGGGCTGTAGATAAGTTTATGAACCATGTTCTTGTATGTTTTGCAGGTATTAAAACCTCCACCAGGTGGAAGAAGTTAACTACATACTGACCAGCAGCCTGTAGATTCCAGATGGATTGCAACTAGAACACTGATGACTGACATTCCTGGAACATCATACTGTATCATCACCATCAACCAATCAGAGAATTGTGTGTGAGCTGATTGGCCACCTATTTCTCACACTGTCCTTAAAAAGTCCATCTCCAAAAGCCACTGAGGGCTTCAGGTCTTTTGTCTATGAGGGGCCTGTTTTCCTTGCTTGGAGCTCTACAATAAATACTGTACTTTCCTGCATCGCGGCCCAGTGTCAGTAGACTGACTTTGCTGCAAGTCAAGCAAGAGGACCCTAGTTCAGTTAGGTAACACTCCTCCTGTGGATGCTCTTCTCTTCCCACAATTTCCTTTTTCTACCTTCCTAGCTTTATGTAATTTTTATTAAGCATATCACATTTTGTAGTTTCCAGGAAGCCAAAGTAACTTAAACCTGGTCCCTTCTCTTTCAACTCATCAGAGTTCCTCCCACCCATAAGCACACCATTCAGCACACCTTGACAGCTTGGTGCATCTGAAATACCATCTGTGCTCCTGATACACAGAGGCTGAGTTGCAGCATGTCCTAATGGTTTTGCACATCCATGGGAAGGGTTAATCACATCTTTAAGCTCCTTGTTATGCCAAATACACAGCATGGTATATGATGTCTAATGGGAGTTTAAAAGATATATGTTGATGGTAATGAGATTCTCACTCTCAAATTGTTTTCTGAAATTGGTAGGCTTGAAATACTATATCAGACAGTGATCAATATTCAGGATGTTTTAGGGCCAAATTGGCAGAATAAATGTGTATAAATCATGAAGATCAGAGAGCTTCTCCCAGAGAGTTTAGAGGGCACTCAAGGGTGAAATCAGGGAACAGACAACCCAAATGTATAATCCATTGTTTCAACTGACCTTTATGTGAGAGAGGTGGTAAGCAGTGTATGCAAACCCTTTCATAAAAGACAGACTCCAGAAAGCTACAGGAAATCACAGACCATCTTATCATCCAGGCCAAAGGATACTATCATGAAAGGCTGATGTATTTGGGAAGTGGACATAATTCTAGAAGAGAAAGCTCTAAACTTGATATTGATGCAGTATATTCAGATAATGCAGTATATTCAGATAATGCAGTATATTCAAGATAATGTACTTCAGAAATGTGGAAAGAGAAGAAGAATCCTGATTAACTTGTACAAGATCAGTCAGCAGCAATGTGGATGAGGTGGTTTAAAAGAAGGACTGTGAAAGCCAGCAAGGTCTACTGTATAGCAGAGGGGACAATACTCAATATTCTGTGGTAAACCAGAATGGAAAATATTACTAAAAAAAAAAAAAAAGAATGTGGGGACTTCCCTGGGGATCTGGTAGTTAAAAATCCACCTTGCAATGCAGTGGATGTGGGATCAGTCCCCGGTCAGTGAACTAAGATCTCCCATGCTGGAGCAACTATGACCTCAGGCCACAATTAGAGAGATCATGCACCACAATGGAAGATTCCATGTGCTACAGTTAAGATCTGACACATTCAAATAAGCAAATAAAATATTTAAATAAAGAGGATATATACACATGTATAACAATCACTCTGCTTTACAGCAGAAATTGACAGAACACTGTAAATCAACTAGACTTCAATAAAATTAAAGAAGCAAAATTAAACAATACATTAAAAAATAAAAATAGAGGACTTCATATCAAAACATATACATTGGTGGCCATCTTTGAAATGTCAGAGTGATAAAGAGCAGAATATAAAGGAACGTATAAATGCATGTAAAGGGGAATGTACATTTGGAGCATTAACGTGTTGTATATAGGAGACATAGGTGGATTCATGCTTAAATAAATCATGAGTGAACTGTGTTTGAATGAATCAGGGTTTGAACACTGACGCATAAGTGACTGAGGACCGAAGCTGCCCTCATTTCCAAGCTAGCAAGGTCATGCTCAAAGCCATTCAAGCTAGGCTTCAACAGTGCATGAGCTGAAAGCTTACAGATGTACAAGCTGGACTAGGAAAGGCAGCGGAACCAGACTTCAAATTACCAACACCCACTGGGTCATACAGAAGACAAGGGAATTTCAGAAAAACACCTCTACTTCTTCATTGACTACACTAAAGCCTTTGACTGTGTGGGTCACAACAAACTGGAAAATTTTTAAAGAGACGGGAATACCAGGCCACCCTGCCTCCTGAGAAACCTGGGTGCAGATCAAGAAGCAACAATTAGAACTGTACAGAGAACAACAGACTAGTTCAAAATTGGGAAAGGAGTACGTCAAGGCTGTACACTGTCACCCTGCTTACTTAACGTACATGCAGACTACATCATGCGAAATGCCGGACTGGATGAATCACAAGCTAGGTTGCCCTGGAGCAGTACCAATAACCTCAGATATGCCATGACACCACCCTAATGGAAGAAAGCACAGAGGAACTAACGAGCCTCTCAGCGAAGGTGAAAGAGGAGAGTTAAAAAGCCAGCTTAAAACTCAACATTCAAAAAGCAAAGATCATGGCATTTGGCCCCATCACTCCATGGCAAATGGATGGGGAAACAATGGAAAGAGTGGCATACTTTATTTTGGGGGCTCCAAAATCACAGCAGATGGTGACTGCAGCCATGAAATTAAAAGACACTTGCTCCTTGGAAGGAAAGCTATGACAAATGTAGATAGTATATTAAAAAGCACAGATATCATTTTTCCTACAAAGGTCCATATAGTCAAAGCTATGGTTTTTCCAGCAGTCATACCCAGATGTGAGAGCTGGACCGTAAAGAAGGCTGAGCACTGAAGAAGTGATGCTTTCAAACTGTGGTGCTGGAGAAGACTCTTGAGACTCACTTGGACAGTAAGGAGATCAAATCAGATTTTGGATGTGCTAAAATTCTAAATCTGAATCTAGGGATGGTCCTAAGATAGTGGAGGAATAGAATGGGGAGACCACTTTCTCCCTCGCAAATTCATTGAAAGAACATTTGAATGCTGAGAAAATTCCACAAAACAACTTCTGAACACTGGCAGAGGGCATCAGGCATCCAGAAAGGCAGCCCATTGTCTTCGAAAGGAGGTAGGACAAAATATAAAAGATAAAAAGAGTGACAAAAGATTTAGGGATGGAGACCATCCCGGGAAGGGAGACTTAAAAGAGGAGAAGTTTCCAAACACCAGGAAACCCTCTCACCAGTGGGTCTGTGGGGAGTTTTGGAATCTCAGAGGGCAACATAACTGGGAGGAAAAATAAATAAAACCCACAGAGGATGTGCCTAATGGCAACTTCCAGCACAGAAGTAGCCCAGACGCTCGCATCCGCCACCAGCAAGTGGGGGCTGAACGGGGAAACTAAAGCTGGATTGCTTAGGGTAGGACCGGGCCTGAATGCCCTGAGGGCAATCTGAGGGAGCTAACATGAGATAGCAGCCCAATCTGTGGGAGAGCCACAGAGAGAGGGGAAAAAAAAAAAGAGAGAGAGAGAAAACTACCCTGCGAAAAACCCTACCCTAAGGCACTGCGGGCCCGCTCACAGAACAAAGGATTGAGCAAATACCAGAGGAGAGCTAGCTGGCTGCGGACCAGCCCATCCTCCGCAGGGGGCAGAGAGGCAGGTGGGCGGCAGCCAGAGCAGGCAAGGGGCGATATCGGCCCCAGAGTCAGCGACCGCTACCAAACTGCGAGCAGGCTCCCCGCTGCTAACCAAGGCTTCTTGGGATTCCGGAGGGTTGACTTCCGCCGGGAGGGTCGCAGCCAGACACACGGCACACCAGAGGCGGCGCATGCACTGCGCACCCGGGAAGCCGCGCGGCTGGGACGGGGAGGTGATCGGACGCACTCCCCACCTGGGGAGACTGCACTCGCCGCGCACCTGGCCGCCTGAGTGCTCGGACCTGGGAAGGGCACAAAACGCAGGCCCGACCGAGTCCGCGCCTTTGCGGAGTCCCCGAGAACCTGAACCTGAGCGGCTTAGACCTGGGAAGCGCATGCAACCCAGGGCCCGCCCCAGACATTTCCCCTGCAGAGCAACCTGGAGCCTGAGCAGTGGAGACGGGGAAGGCACGCGGGCCGTGAGCGGGGCGAACCCAGCGTGGCCGAGACACTGCGCGCTCCCCACCCGCGCCAGCGACGTGTGTTCGCAGCGTTCCCCCCTCCCCGCAGCACGACTGAACCAGTGAGCCTGAAAAAGTGACCACCTCCGCCCCCTCGAGTCAGGGCAGAAATTAGACACTGGAGAGACTTGCAACAGAAGAAGCCAAAATAAACAAAGAAGAGGGAACTGCTATGAAAGCCACAGGCGCAACAGATTAAAGCCCTGTAGTTAGCTCCCACTACATTGGAAGGGGCCTATAGATGTTCAGAAGAGTAAGCTGGAACAAGGAACTATCTGAAACTGAGACCCCACACTGCCCACAACAGCTCCAGAGAAATTCCTAGATACATATTTACTATTGTCATCTTAAAATTTTATTTTTTTTAATTGTTAAGTCATCAATCCTTTAATTTTCATTTTTATAACCTACTATTACCTTGCAAAAAAAAGACCCTATTTTTAAAGCAAACTTCATATATATGTTTTATAATTTTTGTGATTTTTTTTTTTAATATTGTGTTTTTGAAAGTCTAACCTCTACTCTAGATTTTTAATCTTTGCTTTTTGGTATTTGTTATCAATTTTGTACCTTTAAGATTCCAATCTTCAGTACCCATTTTTACTTGGGAGTGTGATTACTGGCTTGATTAATTTCTCCCCTTCTGACTCTCCTTTTTCTCCCCCAGGTCATCTCTATCTTCTCCCTCCCCCTTCTCTTCTCTCCCCCAATCTGTGAGTCATTTTGTGTGTCCCAGGCTGTGGAGAACACTTAGGAAATTGATTACTGCCTATATCTGTGTCTCCGCTTTTGATTCCCCCTCTCCTCCTGGTCACCTCGATCTCCCTCCTCCCTCTCCTCTTCTCCATGTAACTCTGTGAACCTCTCTGGGTGTCCCTCACTGTGGAGCATCTTTTCACCATTAACCTAGATGTTTAACCACAGGTGCTGTATGGAAGGAGAAGTCTTGAGGCTACGGTAAGAATAAGACTGAAAACCAGAGGCAGGAGGCTTAAGCCCCAAACCTGAGAACACCAGAGAACTCCTGACTCCAGGGAACACTAACCGATAGGAACTCATCAAACGCCTCCATACCCATACTGAAACCAAGCTCCACCCAAGCGCCAACAAGCTCCAGAGCGAGACAGACCACGCAAACTCTCCATCAGCGCAGGATCAGAGCCCTGAGCTTCAACATACAGGCTGCCCAAAGCCACACCAAACCCACAGACATCCCAGAACTCACTGCTGGACACTCCATGGCACTCCAGAGAGAAGAGATCCAGCTCCACCCACCAGAACACCGACACAAGCTTCCCTAACCGGGAAACCTTGACAAGCCACCCATCCAACCCCACCCACAGTGAGGAACCTCCACAATAAAGAGGAACCACCAACTGCCAGAATACAGAAACGCCACCCCAAACACAGCAATATAAACAAGATGAAAAGGCAGAGAAATACTCAGCAGCTGAAGGAACATGATAAATGCCCACCAAACCAAACAAAAGAGGAGGAGATAGGGAGTCTACCTGAAAAAGAATTCAGAATAATGATAGTAAAAATGATCCAAAATCTTGAAAACAAAATGGAGTTACAGATAAATAGCCTGGAGACAAGGACTGAGAAGATGCAAGAAATGTTTAACAAGGACCTAAAATAAATAAAAAAGAGTCAATCAACAATGAATAATGCAATAAATTAGATCAAAAACACTCTATAGAGAACCAACAGTAGAATAACAGAGGCAGAAGATAGGATAAGTGAGGTAGATATAGAATGATAGAAATAAATGAAGCAGAGAGGAAAAAAGAAAAAGGAACTAAAAGAAATGAGCACAACCTCAGGGACCACTGGGACAATGTTAAACACCCTAACATTAGAATCATAGGAATCCCAGAAGAAAAAGACAAAAAGAAAGGCCATGAGAAATACTTGAGGAATTTATAGTTGAAAGGGGAAGGAAATAGTCACCCAAGTCCAAGAAACCCAGAGAGTCCCAAACAGAATAAACTCAAGGTGAAACACCCCGAGACACATATTAATCAAATTAACAAAGATCAAACACAAAGAACAAATATTGAAAGCAGCAAGGGAAAAAGAACAAATAACACACAAGGGGATGCCCATAAGGATAACATCTGATTTTTCAATAGAAACCCTTCAGGCCAGAAGGGAATGGCAGGACATACTTAAAGTGATGAAAGAGAATAACCTACAGCCCAGATTACTGTACCCAGCAAGGATCTTATTCAGACATGAAGGAGAATTCAAAAGCTTTACAGACAAGCAAAAGTTGAGAGAATTCAGCACCATCAAACCAGCTCTTCAACAAATGCTAAAGGATCTTCTCTTGACAGGAAACACAGAAAAGGTTTATAAACTCGAACCTAAAACATCAAAGTAAATGGCAATGGGATCATACTTATCAATAATTACCTTAAATGTAAATGGGTTGAATGCCCCAACCAAAAGGCAAAGACTGGCTGAATGGATACAAAAACAAGACCCCTATATACGCTGTCTACAAGAGACCCACCTCAAACCAAGGGGCACATACAGACTGAAACTGAAGGGCTGGAAAAAGATATTTCATGCAAATGGAGACCAAAAGAAAGCAGGAGTCTCAATACTCATATCAGATAAAATAGCCTTCAAATAAAGGCTGTGAAAGGACAAAAAATGACACTACATAATGATCAAAGAATCAACCCAAGAAGATATAAAAATTATAAATATATATGCACCCAACATAGGAGCACCACAATATGTAAGGCAAATACTAACAAGTATGAAAGGGAAAATTAACAATAACACAATAATAGTGGGAGACTTTAATATCCCACTCACACCTATGATCAACTAAACAGAAAATTAACAAGGAAACATAAACTTTAAATGATACAATGGACTAGTTAGACCTAATTGATATCTATAGGACAATTCACCCCAAAACAATGAATTTCACCTTTTTCTCAAGTGCACACAGTACCTTCTATAGGATAGATCATATCCTGGGCCATAAATCTAGCCCTGGTAAATTCAAAAAAATTGAAATCATTCCAAGCATCTTTTCTGACCACAGTACAGCACATTATATTAGATGTACAGTAAGATTAGATGTCAATTACAGGGGGAAAAAACTATTAAAAATTCAAACATATGGAGGCTAAACAATAAGCTTCTGAAAAACCAACAAATCACAGAAGAAAGCAGAAAAGAAATCAAAATGTGCACAAAAATGAATGAAAATGAAAACACAACAACCCAAAACCTATGGGACACTGTAAAAGTAGTGCTAAGGGGAAGGGTCATAGCAACACAGGCTTACCTCGAGAAACAGGAAAAAAGTCAATGAAATAATCTAATTCTACTCCTAAAGCAACTAGAAAAGGAAGAAATGAAGAACCCCATGGTTAGAAGAAGGAAAGAAATCTTAAAAAATTAGGACAGAAATAAATGCAAAAGAAACAAAAGTGACCATAGCAAAATTCAACAAAGCTGGTTCTTTGAGAAGATAAATAAAATTGACAAACCATTAGCCAGATTCATCAAGAAACAAAGGGAGAAGAATCAAACTAACAAAATCAGAAATGAAAGTGGAGAAATCACAATGGACAACACAGAAATGCAAAGGATCATAACAGACTACTACCAGCAATTATATGCCAATAAGATGGACAACTTGGAAGAAATGGACAAATTCTTAGAGAAGTATACCCAGGAAGAAATAGAAAATCTTAACAGACTCATCACAAGCACGGAAATAAAAACTGTAATCAGAAATCATCCAGCAAGCAAAAGCCCAGGACCACGCAGCTTCACAGCTGAATTCTACCAAAAACTTAGAGAAGAGCTAACACCTACTTTATTCAAACACTTCCAGAAAATTGCAGAGGGAGGTGAGCCTCCAAACTCATTCTATGAGGCCACCATCACCCTAATACCAAAACTAGACAAAGATGCCACAAAAAAAGAAAACTATAGTCCAATATCACTGATGAACCTAGATGCACAAATCCTTAACAGGATTCTAGCAAACGGAATCCAATAACATATTAAAAAGATCATACATCATGAGGAAGTGGGTTTTAACCCAGGGATGCAAGGATTCTTTAATATCCACAAATCAATCAATGTAATGCACCACACTAAGAATTTGAAAGATAAAAACCATATGACTATCTCAATAGATGCAGAGAAAGCCTTTGACAAAATTCAACATCTATTTATGATAAAAAAAGGAAAAACCCAGAAAGCAGGAATAGAAAGAACATACCTCAACATAATAAAAGCTATATATGACAAACCCACAGCAAACATTACTCTTAATTGTGAAAAATTGAAAGCATTTCCCCTAAAATCAGGAACAAGACAAGGTGCCCACTCTCACCACTACTATTCAACATGGTTTTGGAAGCTTTGGCCACAGCAATCAGAGCAGAAAAAGAAGTAAAAGGAATTCAGATACGAAAAGAAGAAGTGAAACTCTCTCTGTATGCAGATGACATGATCCTCTACATAGAAAACCCTAAAGATTCCACCAGAAAATTACTAGAGCTAATCAATGACTATAATAAACTTGCAGGGTGTAAAATTAACACACAGAAATCCCTTGAATTCCTATCTAACAATGAGAAAACATAAAGAGAAATTAAGGAAACAATTCCATTCACCACTGCAATGAAAAGAATAAAATACTTAGGAATATATCTACCTAAAGAAACAAAAGACCTGTATATAGAAACTATAAAACACTGATGAAAGAAATCAAAGATGACACAAACAGATGGAGAAATATACCATGTTCATGGATTGGAAGACTCAATATAGTGAAAATAAGGATACCACCCAAAGCAATCTGTAGATTCAATACAATTCCTCTCAAGCTACCAACGGTATTTTTCACAGAACTAGAACAAATAATTTCACAATTTGTATGGAAACACAAAAAACCTCTAATAGCCAAAGCAATCTTGAGAAAGAAGAATGGAACTGGAAGAATCAACCTGCCTGACTTCAGGCTCTACTACAAAGCTACAGTCATCAAGGCAGTATAGTCCTGGCACAAAAACAGAAATATAGATCAATGGAACAAAATAGAAAGCCCAGAGATAAATCCACGAACCTATGGACACCTTATCTTTGACAAAGAGGTAAGGATATACAATGGGGAAAAGACAATCTCTTTAACAAGTGGTTCTGGGAAAACTGGTCAACTACTTGTAAAAGAGTGAAACTAGAACACTTTCTAACACCATACACAAAAATAAACACAAAATGGATTAAAGATCTAAATGTGAGACCAGAAACTATAAAACTCCAGAGGAAAACATAGGCAAAACACTCTCCTACATAAATCACAGCAGGATCCTCTCTGACCCACCTCCCAGAGTAATGAAAAATAAAAGCAAAAATAAACAAGTGGGACCTCATTAAACTTAAAAGCTTTTGCACAATGAAAGAAACTATAAGCAAGGTGAAAAGACAGCCCTCAGATTGGGAGAAAATAATAGCAAACAAAGCAACTGACAAAGAATTAATATAAAAAATATACAAGCAACTCCTGCAGCTCAATTCCAGAAAAATAAACGACCCAATCAAAATATGGGCCAAAGAACTAAACAGACATTTCTCCAAAGAAGACATACAGATGACTAGCAAAGACATGAAAAGATGCTCAACATCATTCATTATCACAGAAATGCAAATCAAAGTCACAGTGAGGTACCACCTCATGCTGGTCAGAATGGCTGCTATCCAAAAATCTACAAACAAATGCTAGAGAAGGTATGGAGAAAAGGAAACCCTCTTACACTGTTGGTGGGAATGCAAACTAGTACAGCCACTATGGAGAACAGTGTGGAGAGGCCTTAAAAAACTGGAAATAGAACTGCCATATGACCTAGCAATCCCACTGCTGGGCATACAGTGAGGAAGCCAGAACTGAAAGAGACACATGTATCCCAATGTTCACCACAGCACTGTTTATAATAGCCAGGACATGGAAGCAACCTAGATGCCCATCAGCAGAAGAGTGGATTAGAAAGCTATGGTACATATACACAATGGACTATTGCTCAATCATTAAAAAGAATACATTTGAATCAGTTCTAATGAGGTGGATGAAACTGGAGCCTACTATACAGAGGAAATAAGTCGGAAAGAAAAACACCAATACAGTATACTAACACATATATTGGAATTTAGAAAGATGGTGATGATAACCCTATATGCAAGACAGCAAAAGAGACACAGATGTACAGAACAGTCTTTTGGACCCTGTGGGAGAAGGTGAGCATGGGATTTTTCTGAGAGAATAGCATTGAAACATGTATATTATCACATGTGAAACAGATATCCAGTCCAGGTTCAATGCATGTGACAGGGTGCTCAGGGCTGGTGCACTGGGATGACCCAGAGGGATGGGATGGGGAGGGAGGTGGGAGGGGGCATTTGGGATGGGGAACACATGTACACCCATGGCTGATTCATGTCTATGTATGGCAAAAAATCACTAAAATATTGTAAAGTAATTAGCCTCCAATTAAAATAAATAAATTAAAAAAATAAAATTTCAAAATACAGAAAAACACAAAGAATTTTATAAAGAAAAAAAAATCTAAATCTAAAAGTGATTCTAAATCACTGCAGATGGTGACTTCAGCCATGAGATTAAAAGATGCTTTCTCATTGGAAGGAAAGTATGACCAACCTAGACAGCAAATTAAAAAGCAGAGACATTACTTTGTCAACAAAAGTCCGTCTAATCAAAGCTATGGTTTTTCTAGTGGTCATGTATGGATGTGAGAGTTGACCACAAAGAAAGCTGAGCACCAAAGGATTGATGCTTTTGAACTGTGCTGTTGGAAAAGACTCTTGAGAGCCCCTTGGACAGCAAGGAGATCCAACCAGTCCATCCAAAGGGAGATCAGTTCTAGGTGTTCATTGGAGTGATTGATGCTGAAGCTGAAACTCCAAAACTGTGGCCACCTCAGGCAAAGAGTTGACTCATTGAAAAAGATCCTGAAGCTGGGAAGGATTGGGGGCAAGAGGAGAAGGGGACAACAGAGGATGAGATGGCTGGATGGCATCACCGACTTGGACATGAGTTTGGTCTCTGGGAGATGGTGATGGACAGGGAGGCCTGACGTGCTGGAGTCCATGGGTTCGCAAAGAGTCAGACACGACTGAGGGACTGAAGTGGACTAAATGGAATTGAAGATTCTAAAAGTCTTGCTAAGTTTGTCCCTGAGACACTTTCACATCTGATTATTTAGTGAGGTGGGGACTTTGGCTTACTCATCAATCATAATACATCATTAAGCAGCTGCCCAGTGGCCTCATTCCTCAACATTCTATTCAGTGCCAGATCAGAAATTCCACAAATTAGATTTTATAGAGCATGCATATTTACTGCTGTATGTTGCACAGGTATATTTCCAGGATTCTTGTTCTGAAGGAAACTTTGCAAAATAAAATAAACCTCTTGAGTACTAGTAAATTGGTATTCCATCCAAGGGGTACAGTGCTATAGTTGTATTGCTTGGTAAATCAACTTTAAATAAACACTACAAACTCCATCTCATTTGAAAATTGAAGATCTTCAAAAGACTTGTGAAAGTCTCATTCAAGAGATTTTCTACTTCTGTGATACAGCATTCTTAATTAAGTTGATACTTTGTATTGATGTTGTGGGGTATTGACTTTTTTCTGAAAAGTTAAATCATTTAAAGAGTTTTTTTTTTTAACTTGCTTATTTTGCTATTGCTTTTATCTTGTTTATCAGGATTAACTCTCATGAGTCTATAGTCTGATTTATAATTTTAAATTTAAAAAAAGAAAAGAAAAACTCTCAAGGTAACTTATTTATTCAATAATACAATCTGTTGGAAATATCAATGAATAGTAGGCACAACTCAGATCTTACATATGCTCGTGAAATGTTTGGTAAAATACTCTGAGTGTCTGTTTGATGGTCTTCTATAAGGCCTATATACAGTTTCAGAGAATTTGAGTACTATTTAAAGTGTGTAAAAAACACAGTTAGATTGCGTTAGTGCTTTCTCACTTTTATATTTTAAAAGTAGCACATGAAATAGACAATAGAGGTTGCCATTCTTCTTTTGCAGTGGGTCTGACAAAGGTTAAGGAGAGAAAGTAAAACAGTTTTGTGAAAATTAGAAAAAAATCAAGTGTATAAAGAAGCAATAGAAAGTACAGTTAGGCAATAGAGCATATTCAGGACCCAAGTTTGGTTTTGCAGTCTGGCACCACCGAAGTCTGGTTATGTGAGCTTGGGTGGGTCTCTGCGGGCCTCATGCCTCTTGTTTACAGAGATGCTCATACTGAATCTCCAGAATATATAACAGCTTTGTCTGTATGTAGAATGACATTTGCTTCCAAATGAAATGTGCGATTTTTGTTCAGTGTCTGTTAATTTCCTCAGTAGGGACACACATGGACATGCGTTTTTTTCAACATCTGAGCCTTGTGACTGTGCTTGGCTCATCATGGTGCCCCTGCCCACTGTCACTGGAGTGGTGATGATCCCTTCACAGGTCTTTTCTCCTCCTGGTGATTTGCATCTGGCAATTTGGTCCTGAAGCTGCCTTCTCTCCCAAGTGCCCTGAAGGCATTGTAAGTATCTCTGGGGAGGCCTTAGCTAGAACTTACCACTGTGCTACACACCATGGTTTGCTGCCTCTTCCCCTCCACCCACCTGGCATCTTTTGCCTCCTTCCAAAGATCAAGGCTATTCTGAGGCTGAGGTAAGGGACAGGGACAGTCTCCTTCCCTCCAATTCTGAAAGTCCTGGTAATTCTGCAGTTTTTGCAATAACCATCCAAAAAATAGTTCATGTTAGGTCTCCAATAACAATAGTCATGGAGCTGCAAGGACCTATAAGACAGACCCCTGCCTTTAAGGGGCTCGGAATTTTGTGGAAACAAGCCCAGAATTTTGTGGAAACAAGCCCAAGTTCATCCTTGAAATATGTCCTGATCCATATGATAAGCTGAAAGCAAGTTATTTTATTCTAAAGAAAATGAAGCTCAGGATTTCAAAAATATTTAAACAAAAGACCTCAAAACTTCAATTCAATCTGAGAAACAACCAGTTCTGATTGAAAATGTCAAAGAAAATAAATACTCTCATGTCTGTCTGTACCTCTCAAGTCAACATAAAACCTTAAAATTGCTCTTCAAAATGGAAAGGGTATTTATTTCTCTTTTCAAACTAAAAACAAACTTTAAAAAAACCTGTACAATTTATGGGGTCTTCAAAGTTGAAAAAGAAAAAACAAACAAAACACTAGTCTCCAAAATAGCTTATTTGTAAAATGAAACAAATCCATGTTCTGTATAAATATTACCACCTAATATGACAAACAACTCAAAATAAAGATGACTACTATAATAGCCTCCAGATTCAGTCTGCCATAACTAATCTTAATCCACAGTTTACTATTATTTCAATTAAGAATAGTGATGAGTGGGCAATTAACAAATAACCGTGAATGTAAAATAGAATTTTTTTCCGAAAAGAATGAGAGCAGTATAGAAATATGCATGCACAACATCAATTTGAAAGTATAATTAGGATTGACTCAAGAGAGAAGAAATCTGAGAAGATTATGAGAAGAAAAGATAATGTGATCAACTGCCAAATCTTCACATTTTAAGTACATACATTTAGAAAAAAATAGATGTCTGAGGTTTTCTTCCCTAAAGGAAAAGCAACATGAACTAATATATTGTTTTATTTAGTGCATGAGTTTCAGAAACCTCCTCTGGATGCCTTTTTCTCTCTATCTCTAACTCCCTTTCCCCCCTCATAATTTGGGGACAGTCTTTCACGTATTCTTTGGGGTCAAGAGCTTGAGCCTAGGGTTGTGGAAGGAACTATTTTTTCTACAACTTGGACCAAACTGTCCTTCACTTCCAAGCTGAAGATTGCCTATTAACGCAAAATCATTGTATTTATATTTGTTTTGTGTTTATAACCTTTTAAATTCTTTTCACAAGTTGAACAGAGGCAGGGGAACATAGTGGCTTTAAAATCAGATCAGGCTATGGAGTCCCAGGTCAAGATTCACCAGTTGGACAACTCTGGCTGAGTTACATAACTGAGCTAATTCCATCATTATAAGGTACGTAAAGTACTCGGCAAATAATAAATAAATAGTGAACGCACGCTGAGTCAGCCAGTACCTTCTCATCAGTGATCAGACTTCTGTGGTGTAGTTGTTTTTATTGAAGAAAGAACTGAGGCCCAGTCAGTGAACTTGCCAAGTTACCAGAAAAAAAGGAAAACACTGAACTTTTTGTAAGAGGTATCCTCATTTCCCTATGAACTGGAGTCATGCTGGAGATAGGACTCAGACAGAGTCTAATTCTTTCTGAATGGGCACTCAACAGTTACCTAGATCCTGGCAATCTGCATGGAGGAAAATGACAGAAACGTTCCCCGGTTGCCATGATCGCATCTCACTTTATGCAGCTGATGAGAGAAGATGTCCTACCCAGATGCCGTCTTCTTGCTTGTACTGCTTCCAGTTGCGACCTGTGTCGCTGAACATCAGGCTGTAGCTCGTCACCCAGTCAGAGCTTCCGTGTCTTCCCTGCGTGGCCACTGCTGTAATCTCCACTCTGTTTCCCAGGTCCATCTGGAGCCACTGCTGAGCATTGGAATCTGCTGGGGACCAACCGCCGGTTCCTGGAAGAGCATCAGAGAGAGAGAGAGCTGTAGCCACATCTCACAGAGCTGCGACTTCCACCGCTCAGAGAGAAAAACAAAAGAAAACACAGCAAAAATACAGTGTTCAGCTAAAACCTCTTTATAACCCCAAAACATGTCCTACCTCTCTTCATAAACCCCTGGCACTTTAAATAGTTTTTGTTGGGTTATAAATTGATTTATAATGTTGCATTACTTTCTGGAGTACAGAAAGTGATTCAGTTATACATATGTTCATTCTTTTTCAGATTATATCCCCTTGTAGGTTAAATCAATTAGGTTATCGCAGAATATTGACTAGAGTTCCCTGTGCTATACAGGAGGTCCTATATATTGTATGATTTGTATGTTATTCCCAAATTCCTGATTTATCCCCCTCCACCATGCTTTCTCTTGGAAGCCATGACTGTTTTCTATGTCTGTGAGTCCATTTTTGTTTTGTATATACATTCATCTGTATGACGTTTTTGTATCCCACATGTAAACGATATCATGTGACGTTTATCTTTCTCTGACTTCACTTTGTATGATAATTTCTCTGCTGTGCTGTGCTTAGTCACTCAGTAATGTCCAACTCTCTGTGACCCTATAGACTGTAGCCTGCCAAGCTCCTCTGTCCATGGGATTTTCCAGGGAAGAATACTGGAGTGGGTTGCCATGCCCTCCTCCAGGGGATCTTCCCAAACCAGGGATCGAACCCATGTCTCCCACACTGCAGGTGATTCTTTACCATCTGAGACACCAGGGAAGACCATGAACTCTGGAGTGGGTAGCCTATTCCTTCTCTAGGGGATCTTCCTGGCTCAGGAATTGAACTGGGGTCACCTTAATTGCAGGTGGTCTTTACCAGCTGAGCTACCAGGGAAGCCCTATGATAATCTCAGCTGCTGCTGCTGCTGCTGCTAAGTCGCTTCAGTTGTGTCCAACTCTGCGCGACCCCATAGACGGCAGCCCACCACGCTTCCGTGTCCCTGAGATTCTCCAGACAAGATAATTTCTAGGTCCATCCAAATGTCAAGTGACATTATTTCATTCTTTTTATGGCTGAGTAGTATTCCCTTGTATGCACAGACCACATCTTCTTTATCCATTAATCTGTCAATGCATATTTAGGCTGCTTCTATATCTTGGCTATTGTAAACAGTGATGCACAAAACATTCTTGCCTCAATTTTCACTGTCCTCTTCCATTAAATTCTCTTTTGTGGTTTAAGATTCAACTCAAATGCTGTTTCCTTTATGATTTTTCCCTTTTCTTGTCTATTATTATAGTTTTCTTCTTCTGGATTCCTAGTGGGGTTTGTTTGATCTACTTTCTATTTTTTTACAGCCTTAACCTCCAACATGACTTGTACCCTGTCTGATGGGTCTTTTCTTGTTCTCTTCTCTGCTTTCTTTTTCATTCCTCCCTTTCTGTTCCCTGATCCTTACCTCTCTCCAAATACATGCTGTGAATCTGCCATGGGCCAGACATTTTTCTGTGGATGCAAAGATTCATGATCATTAACTATGTCTTTGAAAAGTTAGTGATCACTCATTCAACAGATGCTCACTGAGCATCAGGAATGTGCTGGGTAATGAGATAGAGGGACACACAAACAAAAACATGTAATGTGACGTGAAAGAAAACCTTCAGTGAAGTAAGCACAGGTTCAGTAGAAGCCCAGATTACAGCATGCCTTAACAGGTGATCAGAAAGACCAAGAGACAGTGATAGTGGAGTTGCAAGCTGAAGGGAGATGGTCATTTTCCCAGCAAACAAGGCGAAGCAAAGCTGGGGAGACCAACAAAGGCCAAGAAAACAGCACGTGCAACGTCTCAGAGAGACTTGAAAGAGAAGGTCCCAGCGTGGGTCTCCCTATGAGTCCATATGTTTGACACACAGGAACTGTCTAGCATATAAACCTAAACCTCTGGGCCCTGGAATTTTATCATGTGACATGCTGCAACTCTGCAGAAGATCCATATAATCTCTTCCTTCTTTGGAAGACTTGTGACCTAAGTTTTCTGTTTTCATTTTACATAGGAACAAAGAGGTGTGTATTCATTCTTACTGACCCAAGAGTCTACAAGGCATCTGAATCCTGAGTGAGACCTATTGTAGAATGTCTATGCTATGGATGCACCCCAAAGTTCATGGTAGCATTATTTACAATAACCAAGATATGTAAGCAACCTAAGAGTCCATCAACTGATAGTGAATACAGAAGAAGTGGTATGTATATAGAATGGAATATTACTGAGCCATAAATAAGAATGGAATAATGCCATTTGCAGCAACACAAATGGACCTAGAGATTATCATAGTAAGTGATGTAAGCCAGACAGAAATAAATATCATATGATATTATTTATATGTGGAATCTAAAGAAAAAGTTACAAATGAATGTAGTATATAAAATGGAAATAGACCCGCCAAGATAGAAATCAAATTTATGGCTGCTAAAGGGAAAAGGGGGAATTCATAAATTAGGAGTTTCAAATTAACAGATATGTACTATGAGAACAAAGATCTATTATTCATATATAGCATGGGAACTATACTCAATGTTCTGAGATAACCTATAATAGAAAAGATAGATATATATGGAGATATAACTGATTCACTGTTCTGTACACTTGAAACTGGCATGACATTGTTAATCAACTATACTTCAACTAAAGAAAAAAATAAATAAGAAACTTTTATCAAGAACCTTGCTTAGGGCATTGGATTGGCTGCTTCATTGTATTTTGTTTTTTAGTAGGGTTAAGCAATAAATCCCTTTTGATTTCAACCTATGTCATTGAAAATAATTTTAGCCATGTCCCAGACTATATTCTTGCCATCTCAGGAAGAGTCAATTGGACCCATTCTTGGTACTGAGAATTTTCTGAACCCCATTTGGCTTCTCATTGCAGAGAGAGCTTGACACTACCCGGGGACAGGCTTGTGAACAAAGTGGGCATAGAACATGAAGTGGACCTTACTCTAGCCATAAGGCATATTCTACCAGTTATCAATCGATTTTCTCCCAATAATTAGCTAGTACTATGATGAAAGAATTGATGCTTTTGAATTGCAGTGCTGGAGAAGACTCTAGAGAGTACCTTGGGCAGTAAGGAGATGTAACCAGTCAATTCTAAAGGAAATCAACCCATAATATTCATTGAAAAGACTCTTGCTGAAGCTGAAGCTCCAACACTTTGGCCACCTGATGTGAAGTATTGACTCATTGGAAAAGACCCTGATGCTGGGAAAGATTGAAGGCAAAAGCAGAAGGGGTCAGTAGAGGCTGAGATGGTTAGATAACATCAGACTCAATGGACACAAATCTGAGCAAACTCTAGGAGATAGTGGAGAACAGGGAAGCCTGGTGTGCTACAGACCACGGGGTCACAGAGGGTTGGACATGACAGTCACTAAACAACAATGACTCTAACTGAGCAGGACCCGGCAGGTCTTCTCAGAATAGACTCCCCCCACCCCATGTCCTCTGCCTGCCATTTGTCTGTAGACAAACCCTACAGACAAATAAATTTAATTAGGGAAATGAGAAAACACAGAGAGAAGGGAAAACAGGAAGTAAGGCCAAATAACAGCACTTCAGCCATTAAACAAGGTCCAGGACCTTCGGTTCCTCCTCAAGCCCGAGTCACATTCTGTGAGCTGTTTTTCAGATATTTAAATCCCCACCAGATGGAAGAAGTTCATGACATGCTGTTCATAAGCGTGTAGACCCCAGACCAGTTAGAGCCAGAAATCTGATGATGCTGACTCACGGTTACCTCGCCACCAACCAATCAGAAGAATATCCATGAGCTGATCACCCACACAGGACCCCCCTCTCTCACCTTGTCTTTAAAAACCTGTCTCTGGAATCCTTTGGGGTATTCAGGTCTTTTAAGCACTAGTTGACTCGACTCCTTCAGTAAAGATGGGCCTTCAATAAAGCTATTTCTCCTACTTCATCCAAGTCATTCTCTGAGATTCAATCTGGCCAAATTTCAGCAATGGCACTTTTAACCTTTTGTTTGATTTTTTTTTTTTTCACTCCCCTGAGTAGATTCAAATGCAGGGAAAGAAAGAAAGGAAGTATGCTCAGTCCTCACTCTGGAATGTCTTTTATTCAGTGTTTTGCTAGACATGAATACATTGCTGGATATTACTGATATTCACTAATATCCATTCTCTCCTTTTGTAGTAATAGGACTATGGAGGGTCCATATAGCCTTATGGACAAGTTCTCCCCAATAAAAATATGAGTGGAAATAAGATATGCCACCTGCAAGCCATCGGGTCTGTTCCCCAATTGCTTTCTCCTTTCACACTGATGGAGGGCCAACAAGGACCTAGATGTCAGGATCTCAGGATGGAAAGATGTTAGATTCCTGCACCATCACATGTTAACTACATTATTAGCGAGAACTAAATACTTATTTTCTTTAAGCTGTTGCATGTTGAAATCTGACACTGCAGTTTAACCTATCTTAATACATATAGAATATCCTGTGGAGTAAATAGAATAATGCCTATATTATAGTTGGGGAAACTGAGATCCAGCAGTTGTAGAACACCTGGGCCTCATGACTCTAGCACTGCTGTTTGAGACAATTATATAACAGAAAAACATTCTAACAGCCCAAAAATCAATACAGAAGGGACACACAGGCAGGAGACATTCAACCAGAAATTCTGATCTCCTTCTTCTAGAAAGGTATTTTATCAATCACCCTTGCAGTAACCAATATGTCCATGATTCCCAATTGATTCTATCCTCTCTCAACTTCTCAAAACTGACAGGGAGGCCCACGTGGGAAGAGATATTATTTTTCCAAGAAATCTACAATTATTCTAAACCTACTCTTTATTTCAACTCAATTTTTCCTGCCGCCCATTTCATGAGACCTGTCTCTTCTTGAGTGAAAAAAGCAAGGTTGTATAAGTTGCATCACCTCAACAGTATTAAAGCATGATAAAAAAGAAATGTGTATGGTGATTTCTTCTGAGAGATGAAAATATGAGTAATTTTATTCTTTTATGCTTTTTGCTTATAACCTAATTTTTATTACCAGCATGTCTTTCTTTCATAAACTAAGACTCATTTTTACATGGCTCATTGCATGAAGAATATACATAGTGACCTGAGAACCAGTGATATAATATAGAGTTCTGTGTGACCATCACAATTTTTGATACAAAAATCCTCAAACCTTACCTATTTCCCTTTACCCTTGAGTCCACAATTAGACTTCCTTGTCTGGTGATTTTCCTTCATTTATTCTAAGTATTCTTATTATAGTTATACATGATAACAATTTATGTCAGTGATAGAAGAAATAAAATAAGTCATTTTCCCCACTATCTCACAAAGAATATAATCACAAAAGATTGACCCAAACCCAAACCAAACCAAATCCAAACAAAACAAAAGGGGGAGTGGGTAATGGTGAAAATGTTCCTTCAAATTTGTCTAAAGAAAATCACAGCTTCCTTTTGCCCACAGTAGAAAACCATAGGTTATTAATCCTCCCCAAATTAACCAAATCTGAATAATTGATGTTAGTATTCATTAACACATAAAGTTAAGTAGTTTCCAAGCCCAGGAACTTCAGCCTAAGTTCTCAGGATGGAGGGGCGCTCTCTGGGTGATAATTGCCAAGGCCTTTCTCCTGCTGTTGAAGATGCTCCCAGCATTACAGCTAATAGGCAAGACACTCGGGGTTGCTGTGGTTACTATGGCAAACATTTTGCTCCTTCCACTAAACAATAAATGTGTTTTCACAAATGATGAGAGTAGCCTGAAGACACTATTTTCAGTTACTCTTAGGGCTCACTGTACCCACACTAGCTTTCTGCCTCTTAATTGTTCTGCAGGTTGAGGTGTAACACACACACAGACCCTGCACTCAGCATGTTGCAGGTGTTAACCTAGGCAGGGCTCTGCCATTGTGCCTGATGCATCAATAATCAGCAGTTACAATTTCCACAATTCCTACATTTTGAATTGAAAGGAATTTAACAAAATTTCCTAGGAAAAATATAGTTTTAAGGGAAAAATAACTTCACCTTAGATTTGTATAGAATCTAGAACATGAGATCCTGAATAATTTGAAGATTATCACTTAGTTTATTCTTAGCACACTCCAAGCATCATACCCTACATGCTGTGTGATTTCACCTTAGAGGAGAAAACGTAAATGAAATTCAAGGGATCTGGTTCAAGATCCAACTCAGGTCCTGAAGTTAGTTTGGATGTGATTCTCAACTGTGCTCCATCATCAGAAAGCACCCGGAGTGCTTGTGAAGATGACAAATTCTTTGGTTCACTCCTTGATAACTGATGCAGGGGCCTAACCCAGAAATCTGTATCTTGAGAAAGGTATTCGTGACATGCTAAGTGGTTTGAGAGACACTGGATGAAAGAGTTTCTGAAATTTCAGTGACTGTTACTGAGAAGAGTTGAATTCTTTATTCATTTTATGATCCAAGTTAGTTTAAACCCAACATGCTATTCTTGATGATTACAAACAAAAAAGCAACATGAAATTGCCTCTGGATCTAAAGATAGACATTTCTCCAATTCAACCCCCAACCCCTCACCTCTAAAAACAGATCGTAACTTAAAGTCAGACTTAAAAAGGAAATTTGTGAATTCAGAAACACCCATCCATGTTCTTGCCTGAACATTTTTTCCCACCACCAGTTATTCCTTTTGCTTCTGATCATCGTATCCTTTCCACACGCCCTTGGAGTGTTCACTCACTCACAATATGAGTTTGAGTGTAGGATAGTCCTTTCTCAGCACACAGTACAGCTGCAAGCACTTGACAACCATGACCTCACTTATCATCCCAGGAGCCCTGCATGATTGATACTAGTATCACTATCCCTATTTCACAGAAGGAAAACAGGCCAGAATGGTTGGTCAGCTTTTCCAAGATCACACAACTGGTCAGTGGCAGAACGGGGAATTCAGACTCAGAAAACTGGGACTCAGAGCCAAGTTCTTAACCACTCAGCTGCATGGCCTCTCAGCAACATGGACAGAGCATGATCACCTTCTTCCTTGTTTAAAACAGCAATTGTCTCTAGAAACATAATTTACACTTCACCTCTTTCAGTGTCTCACTTGATTCTTAGAGCCATCAGCAATAGTATTTTAACTTCCATTTGCCAGGGAATAAGTCAGGCTTAAATGGTAACCTAGCTTACCCAGACTATATGGGGACACTGATATCCAACAAACTTTTGCAGATTTCTAAACCCTGCCTGAGGTTTCAACAGGGATCAATGTCTTAAGTAAGCAAGTAGCTATTCTTAGGAAGAATTCTAAGCAAGGTTTAAGTAAGACAAGAGATCCAGTTCCCTGTTCAACCTTGCAAAGCATGGTACTTATACCTAACTTTGCATGCTAGGCTAGGCTCCACTCACATAACAGAAAAACTGGTAGAGAAGACAGAACTACCTCCATTTCTACACTGACTTCCCCTTCTAACTCAGAAAAGGAAATGAGAATGGATTGATGTCACACACTGGAAATGGGCACAAAATATACACAGGTCTCTGCTGGGACTCCCCTATAAACAGTACACTTTATACAGTGCGGGTAAGAGTAAAATCAACATTCACAAGCATACTCATAATCTTCACACCTTGACGCAACATGTGATGCTCTTCCATGCAGAACAGGACATGTGGCTGGGAAAGGACTTCTGGGGCTGGAAGGCTGTTGGCTGAAACTGGGCAATTTCAAGCTGGCTGGCTGGTAACTGGGCATTATCCTGTTGCCCATGGACATGTGTGGTAGGACCTAGGTGTTGCTGGATGGCTCTGGCCAGAGCACCAACACTTCTATTCACACATTTATTTAGGGACTAGGGAGCCTCTTGGGGGAAAAGTAAGTAGGGACTCAAACACCCTGTAGGCTTCAAAATGTGTAAAAACCAGTAGGAAGATCTGGAGTTGCACTATTTCTTAAATTTTTATTTGATATTGGAGTATATTTGGTTTGCTTCCCTGGTGGCTCAGTGGTAAAGAATCCATTTGCCAATGCAGGAGACACCAGTTCAGTCTCTGGGTGGTAAAGATCCTCTGGCAAAGGAAATGGCAATCCACTCCAATATGCTTGCTTGGAAAATCTCATGGACAGAGGAGCCTGTTGGACTACAGTCCATGGGGTCACAAAAGAGTCAGACATGACTTAGCAGCTAAAACAAGAACAACAAATAGTTGGTTTACACTGTTGTGTTAGTTTCAGGTGTACAGCAAAGTAAGTCATGTGTGTGTGTGTGCATGTGTGTATGTGTGTGTATGTGTGTGCGTGTGTGTATGTGTGTGTGTGCATATGTGACCTGTGTGTTCTCATGCAAAACTCAATTAGCCTTTGCCCTGCTTCATTCTGTATGCCAAGGCTAAATTTGCCTGTTACTCTAGTATTTCTTGACTTCCCACTGTTGCATTCCAGTCCCCTATAATGAAAAGGACATCTTTTTTGGGTGTTAGGTCTTGTAGGTCTTCATAGAACCATCGAACTTCAGCTTCTTCAGCATTAATGGTCAGGGCATAGACTTGGAATACTGATACTGAATGGTTTGCCTTGGAAATGAACAGAGATAATTTTATCTTTTTTGAGATTATATCCAAGTACTGCATTTCAGACTTTTTTGTTGACTATGATGTCTACTCCATTTCTTCTAAGGGATTCTTGCCCACAGTAGTAGATATAATGGTCATTGGAGTTAAATTCACCCATTCCAGTCCAATGTAGTTCATGATTCATAGACGTTTTAGGAAATGTCTATGTTCACTCTTGCCATCTCCCGTTTGACCACTTCGAATTTGCCTTGAATCATGCATCTGACATTCCAGGTCCTATGTGATATTGCTTTTTACAGCTTCAGACTTTACTTCCATCATTGGTCATATTCACAACTGGGTATTGCTTATGCTTTGGTTCCAACTCTTCAGCCTTTCTGGAGTTATTTCTCCACTGATCTCCAGTAGCATATTGGGCTACCAACCTGGGGAGTTCATCTTTCATACTGTTCATGGGTTCTCAAGGCAAGAATGCTGAAGTGGTTTGTCATTCCCTTCTCCAGTGGACCACATTTTGTCAGAATTTTCCACCATGACCTGTCCCTCTTGGGTGGCCCTACACAGCACGGTTCATAGTTTCATCAAGTTAGACAAGGTTTGAAAAGGCAGAGGAACCAGAGATCAAACTGCCAACATCCGTTGGATTATCTAAAAGGCAAGAGAGTTGCAGAAAAACATCTACTTCTACTTTGTTAACTACTCAAAACTTTTGACTGTGTGGATCACAATAAACTGTGGAAAATTCTTCAAGAGATGGGAACACGAGACCACCTGACCTGCCTCTTGAGAAACCTGCATTCAGGTCAGGAAGCAACAGTTAGAATAGGACATGGAATAACAGACTGGTTCCAAATAGGGAAAGGAGTATATCAAAGCTGTATATTGTCACCCTGCTTATTTAGCTTCTATGCAAAGTACATTATGAGAAATGCTGGACTGGATGAAGCACAAGCCAGAAACAAGATTGCTGGGAGAAATATCAATAACCTCAGATATGCAGATGACACTGCCCATATTGCAGAAAGTGAAGAAGAAACTAAAGAGCCTCATGATGAAAGTGAAAGAGGAGAGTGAAAAAGTTGGCTTAAAACTCAACATTCAGAAAACTAAGATCATGGCATCTGGCCCCATCACTTCATGGCAAATAGAAGGGGAAACAGTGGAAACAGTAACAAATTTTATTTTGGGGGGCTCCAAAATCACTGCAGATGATGACCGCAGCCATGAAATTAAAAGATGCTTGTTCTTTGAAAGAACAGTTATGACCAACCTAGACAACATATTAAAAAGTAGAGACATTACTTTACTGACAAAGGTCTGTCTAGTAAAAGCTATGGTTTTTCCAGTAGCCATGTATGGATGTGAGAGTTGGACTGTAAAGAAATCTGAACACAAAAGAATTGATGCTTTTGAACTGTGGTGTTGGACGAGACTCTTGAGAGCCCCTTGGACAGCAAGAAGATCCAACCAGTCCATCCTAAAGGAAACCAGTCCTGAATATTCATTGGAAGGACTGATGCTGAAGATGAAACTCCAATACTTTGACCACCTTATGCAAAGAACTGACTCATTGGAAAAGACCCTGATGCTGGGAAAGATTGAAGGTGGGAGAAGGGGACAACAGAGAATGAGACGGTTGGATGGCATCACCAACTCAATGGACATAAGTTTGAGTAAACTCTGGGAGTTGGTGATGGACAGGGAGGTCTAGCATGCTGCAGTCCATGGGCTTGGAAAGACTCAGACATGGCTGAGTGGCTGAACTGAATTGAACTGTATATAGATAGATAGATAAATTTCCATTCTTTATCAGATTATTTCCCTTATATGTTATTACAGAATATTGCATAGAGTTCACTGTACTAAATAATAATTCCTTCTTGATTATATAGTTTATATACAGTGGTGGGTGGCAGTGGTTTAGTTGCTAAATCCTGTACGACTCTTGTGACACCATGGACTATACACTACCAGGCTCCTCTGTCCTTGAGATTTCCCAGACAAGAATCCTGGAGTGGGTTACCATTTGCTTCTCCAGGGAATATTCCTGATCCAGGGATCAAACTGACATTTTTTGCATTGGCAGGCAGATTTTTTTTTCTAACACAGAGCCACCTGGGATGTCCCATATAGAGTAGGGTGTATGTGTTAATCTCAAACTGCTAATTTATCATTTCCCTCTATGTTTCCCCTTTGGTAATCATAATTTTGATTTCTCACAGGTCAGTGAGTCTGTTTCTATTTTGTAAATAAGTTCATCTGTATCATTTTAATTGGCTTCCACATATAAGAGATATCTGTGACATTTGTTTGTGTCTATCTGACTTACTAAATTTAGTGTGATAATCTCTAGGTCCATCTGTGTTTCTGCTAGGGGCATTATTTCATTTTTTTTTTTATGGCTGAATAGCATTCCATTGTTGTACCTCCTTTTCTTAATCCATTCATCTGTTACTGAACACTTAGATTGTATCCATGTCTTGGCTATTGCAAACAGCATTGCAATAAACATTGGGGTCTATGTATCTTTTCAAAATATGGTTTTCTCCAGGTATATGCCCAGGAGCAGGATTGCTGGGTCATATGCTAGTTCTATTTTTAGTTTTTTAAACTAGTCCCATTGAGATGGTATTCCCATCTCTTTCAGAATTTTCCACAGTTTATTGTGGTACACACAGTCAAAGGCTTTGGCATAGTCAATAAAACAGAAATAGATGTTTTTCTAGAATTCTCTTGCTTTTTCAATGATCCAGCAGATATCGGCAATTTGATGTCTGGTTCCTCTACCTTTTCTAAAACCAGCTTGAACATCTGGAAATTCATGGTTCATGTATTGCTGAAGCCTGGCTTGGAGTATTTTGAGCACTACTTTACTAGCGTGTGAGATGAGTGTAATTGTGAGGTAGTTTGAGCATTCTTTGGCATTGCCTTTCTTTGGGATTGAAATGAAAAACTGATCTTTTCCAGTCCTGTGGCCACTGCTGAGTTTTCCAAATTTGCTGGCATATTGAGTGCAGCACTTTCACAGCATCATCTTTCAGGATTTGAAATAGCTCAACTGGAATTCCATCACCTTTGTTCGTGGTGATGCTTCCTAAGGCCCACTTGACTTCACATTCCAGGATGTCTGGCTCTAGGTGAGTGATCACAGCATCATGATCATCTGGTTCATGAAAATCTTTTTTGTACAGTTCTTCTGTGTATTCTTGCCACCTGTTCTTAATATCTTCTGCTTCTGTTAGGTCTCTATCATTTCTGTCCTTTATTGAGCCCATCTTTGCATGAAATGTTTTCTCGGTATCTATTTTCTTGAAAAGGTCTCCAGTCTTTCCCATTCTATTGTTTTCCTCTATTTCTTTGCATTGATCAATGAAGAAGGCTTTCCTGTCTTTCTCTGCTATTCTTTGGAACTCTGCATTCAAATGGGTATATATTTTCTTTTCTCCTTTGCTTTTCGCTTCCCTTCATTTCACAGCTATTTTTAAGGCCTCCACAGACAGCCATTTTGCTTTTTTGCATTTTTTTTCCTTGTGGATGGTGTTGATTCCTGTCTCCTGTACATCTTGAACCTCCATCCATAGTTCATCAAGCACTCTGTCTATCAGACCTAGTCCCTTAAATCTTTCTCACTTCCACTGTATAGTCATAAAGGATTTGATTTAGGTCATACCTGAATGGTCTAGTGGTTTTTTCCACTTTCTTCAATTTCAGTCTGAATTTGGCAATGAGGAGTTCATGATCTGAGCCACAGTCAGCTCCCAGTCTTGTTTTTTCTGACTGTATAGAGCTTCTCCATCTTTGGCTGTAAAGAATATAATCAGTCTGATTTTGGTGTCGACCATCTGGTGATGTGCATGTGTAGAGTCTTCCCTTGTGTTGTTGGAAGAGGGTGTTTGCTATGACCAGTGCGTTCTCTTGGCAAAACTCTATTAGCCTTTGCTCTGCTTCGTTCCGTACTCCAAGGCCAAATTTGCCTGTTACTCCAAGTGTTTCTTGACTTCCTACTTTTACATTCCTGTCCCTATAATGAAAAGGACATTGTGTGTGTGTGTGTGTGTGTGTGTGTGTGTGTGTGTGTGAGTTCTAGAAAGTCTTGTAGATCTTCATGGAACTGTTCAACTTCAGCTTCCTCAGCATTGCTGGCCAGGGCATAGACTTGGATTACAGTGATACTGAATGGTTTGCCTTGGAAACGTACAGAGATCATTCTGTCGTTTTTGAGATTGCATCCAAGTACTGTATTTTGGACTCTTTTGTTGACTCTGACAGCTACTCCATTTCTTCTATGGGATCCCTGCCCACAGTAGTAGGTATAATGGTCATCTGAATTAAATTCACCCCTTTCAGTCCATCTTAGTTCGCTGATTCTTAGAATGTCAATGTTCACTCTTGTCATCTCCTGTTTGACCACTTTCAACTTGCCTTAATTTATGGACCTAACATTCCATATTCCTATGCAATATTGCTCTTTACAGCATTGAACCTTGTTTCTATCACCAGTCTCATCCACAATTGGGTGTTGTTGTTGCTTTGGCTCCATCCCTTCATTCTTTCTGGACTTATTTGTCCACTGACCTCCAGTAGCATATTGGGCACCTACCAACCTGGGAAGTTCATCTTTCAGTGTCCTATCTTTTTGCCTTTTCATACTTTCATGGGGTGGATTCAGTAATCCTTATCTCATCTCTATAAAATTTATTTATTTATTTTTGTTTCTTAGCTGATCTTTTTTAATACTGTTTCCATAATGTCTTAGGAAAAAGCCATCTTCTAGAGTAATTGAGCAAATGAATTGCTTGTTAGACAACAAGAGTATCCACTGAACAATACACTACTGAAATGCAACTTCTTTCCAGTTCTTTTCCAGTGTGACATTCATTGTCAATACAGTAGTATACTGCCAATCACTAGACAAATATATGTCTTGAGTTGTCCAGTTCTTAATTTCACTACGATATGTTTAAATTGCAATGTTTTAAGTTAAGTAAGAGCAGGAAACTAATGATTTGCAGAGCTTGTCATTTTGTAAATTATTAGCTTAGCAACATCAGATTGGTGATTCACTGACTAGGATGTTAAAGGTTGCCTCGTAGAAATAATATCAAGTTGGCATTTCAAGAGAAGTGATCAGTCACAGGAGCAAAATAAAGGCTGAATTGCATGGCTTATGTATTACTTTTATTGTGGCAAATACTGATATTTAGAGTCATAGAAACAGCATATCATCAGTGAGCAAAAGTATTCATATGATTCGTCCTTTCCCTCTTAACATAATTTAATTTTGCAATGATCCTGTCTAAATAGAGAGAGGGTCATCACATTGTATTTGTCTACATTTGAGACAAGGTCCCAAGGCTCCTATTAAATAGCAGAAGATTTCTATGCTGTACTTTCAATGATCCATAGCTGTCCTCCTAAGAGAAGAGGCCTGGGGCATTATTTAAATATGTAGGTCAGGTTAGTTTTGCCCACAGGCATACTAGACAGTATGATTTTTCAGGGCCATGGAGTCTATGTCTCTGTTTCTTCCTTGATGCCTGAATATCCAGTCTTTGTGGTTAAAATACCGACAACCCTAGTTGAAATGCCAAAATTATCTGAAAGGATTGACTATTGTGTCAACAACACTTCTATTTAAATCAAGAGCTCAGATAAACATAAATAAAGACATTAGTGAACATGAGGTAGACAGATTCAGGGGCAAGTCTTAATAACAGTTAGCTGTATATCCTTAGACTAGTGACTTGACCTCTCTAAATCTCTTTCTTAATCGTTAATAACAATACAAACTATCTTAGGATACTGACATGATGATAAAAGTAAAGCTAAAGTTTTATTTCTCAGCATGATTCCCTATTTATAATGACTTAGCCAAACTTGATTAAGAATTGAAGGAGGGACATTCTCAGGTATGGACCAGCACAATGCATCTCAAATTCAAACATGTGACTGCAACAACTTTTAAAGCACAGGTTCTGACCGAGAAGTTTTGGAGGAGACTCTGAGAGTCTGTATTTGCAACAAGATCCCATGTGATGTCCATGTTAGTATGGTGCCTGCACTTGGAGAAGAGAGTGTGCATATAAGGCAACAGAGGCAAGCATAGAGCCTGATGTCTGCCATGCCTAGGGGCAGTCAGGACAGGAGAAGAAGAAAAAAGAAAAGGTGCTGAAAAAAAGGAGAGAGCCCTTCAAAGGGAAAAAGTAGAATGCAATGATACATTGCTGTACACCACACTGTCTTTTTGAACAGATCAGACCATGTCAACATCACGTCTGGCTCAATCAATCTAGCTGGAGACTAGTACTATCTTTGGCAAGCAGGCATTGTAACGCTGCCAGTAAAATTGGGTCCCCTGGATTGTCACCTAGCTATCTGGAACAAGTCCCCAGACAGCTGACATCGTGCTAATTGTGAGGACCCTGATTCCTGAATTGTTCCCAATTCACATCTCCTCAGGAAGGACCAGACAGCGAAATGAAAATCAACATCCCAAAGACCTTCAATGGTCCTTAGCTTTTTGCAACCCAAACACTGCCAAAGGGGGAAAGAAGAAATGTGTATTGATTCTGTGCTAAAGGGAGGCAAGATTTTGAAGCCTCTCCATTCCTCCATGAGCCTAGGAAGCTGAAAATGCTCTGACATTAAAAAAAAAAAAATCAAATTCTCCATGGCAACAGAATTGTCATGCCAGAAACACAATCTCAGCTTACACAGGCAAGCATCTCAAAAATACACTGAGTGAGGAAGAAGAGCTAAAATTTTAAGGAGCAAATGATGAATATGACTGTTTGCAAACTTCTATTGGTGGTGGGGGGAGGGAAGGATGGGAAAGAAAAATACAAATCTCTCCTCTCATGTGGTTAGAGACGTCTGTTCCTGTTTGTCTTCTAGTCACATAGAGTGATGTAAAAATCTCCCCTCTCTCTCAAGTGGGTCTAACCCACAGCCCAGCAGCTTCATGCTGTGTCACCAGCTCCCATGTTTCCCGCTGACAGTAAGGATTTCTCACAGCCCAGTCAACTTTAAGACCAGATCAAAAGATTTCTTGCCACAAAACAAATCACATTTGACAAAGTCAGATCCCCCCTAAGCCACAAGTACACAGATTGACCTGGCAGCCTCCATTGATGGTGATCTGATCCCCAGTTTAATGCTTTTTTGTCATTTCTTTCAAAAGTAATTAGTTCTCTTTTTTGCTTGTCCTTTCTTTGTGTGTGGGTGGAATGTGAGGAGTGTCTTAAAGTGAGAGAGCAGACATCCAATTTGGCCAATTTCTTCCTTAGATGAGATACCAGTGTGAAGACTGCTAGAGTGGGTTTTAACCGTCTATTCTCCCTCCTGGTCCAATGAGTTGCCCAGACCTCAGCAGCCACAACAGTATCTAAGGTCAAAGACTGTTTCCATGGGTGAGTTTTCTAACAGAAAGATGAATTTGTCACCAACAGAACTCAGACTTGCTTTACTCACAGTCTGAGGGTACCCATCAGCACACCTTTCCTATACTTTTCAACTTTTGAGTTGATCTTTGCTTCAGATGTGACAGCTTTACCAGATGTGTCTCCTTTTTTCCCTGGCGTAGGTCAGAGATGTGCATGCTTGAGTTCTGAGCACACCAGAGGTGAAGTGGTCCTTCACTGCCTATGTTGAGTGTACGCCAAAGATGTATACGATTCCCAGGGGATGTGTCAGTTTTACATGGTGTCTGAGGACTTGCAAGGGGTTTATCTTTGTGAAACAGTTCATCAGTGAGGACCCAGGAGGCTGCCACTGTGCACACTCATTTCAGTGAGAGAGTCTTAGCTCTACAGAAGTCAAGGATTTTACAAAGTGGATTCATCTGCCGCAGAAAACTAGCAAGTTCCTTGACAAATGCATAGAACGCTAAATGAGACAGAATAGAAAGAATTCGTGAAATCTTGGGATAAGTGAGTTAATGAATGAGTGAATGAAGTATATTAAAAGAAAATCTGAAACTTGGAAATCAGATAAAAGTTGCAATATGTCCTTTCAACATTATCCTGGGGCAATTTTTAACAAGTCTACTCAAGGATTGCTTAATTCTCAAGGAGAATGTTCATGTTATTTGGTTTTGCTATTCACTAACTTATTATACCTTAGATATTATGAAAAGTGAAGTCGCTCAGTCGTGTCCAACTCTTTGCGACCCCATGGACTGTAGCCCAACAGACTCCTCCATCCATGGAATTTTCCAGGCAAGAGTCCTGGAACGGGTTGCTATTTCCTTCTCCAGGGGATCTTCCTGACCCAGAGATTGAACCCGGGTCTCCCATATTGCAGGCATGTGCTTTACCATCTGAGCCATCAGGGAAGCCCTAGATATTATGAAGTCGCATGTTAACTCACATACGTTTGTCAAATAGAGAAGCATAACCCCATCATTTTTATTATCCTGTAGGACATCAACCAGTTTTGTATCCATCTAGAGTTTTTATTCTAGCATTCTTTTTTTTTTGCTCACTGTGCCATAACATTTTAATCTATGAAATCAAGATAATAACAATAATAATATCCACATGGAGAGTAATTGTAGAATTAAGTTGATATGTCCTAATGACTTTGAACAGTGATGGCTCATGGTGAGTGCTAAGTATATTGTTGTGATTTTTAGCTGTGTGCTGGTAGACAAAAGCTACTCACAGAAGGATTATGAACTAGGCACAGGATCTATCCATACACAGGGGGACCAAACCTGATAATGACAATACTAGTAGCTCAGTCATGTTTGATTCTTTGTAACTCTGGAGTGTAGTCCACCAGGCTTCTCTGTCCATGGAATTTTCCAGGCAAGAATACTATAGTGGGTTGCCATTTTGTACTCCAGGGGATCTTCCTGATTCAGGAATGGGACTAGTGTCTCTTGTGCTAAATAACTGCTAGTAGTAATTATTTAGCATCTGGTTGCAAATTTGCTATTGAAAACACTATATGGAGAATTAAAATTGAAATTAAGATGTTCTTTGAAATTTTCTTGTGTTGATATATCTGACATCCTATATTTCAAATCAAGTGGGACAGTTTGCTCTTTTGGGTATATTTGATGTCTTTTGTTTTCTAAAATTAAAAAAAAAAAGAAGTTTTAAAGGAGGACATATAGAAAAAAGGGTTCATTAGACAGGGCTCTACTTCTAGGCCAGATGGCACAAAAGTCTGTTTTTCAGTTCAGTTCAGTTTAGTCACTCCGTCGTGTCTGAGTCTTTGTGGCCCCATGAACTGCAGCATGCCAGGCCTCCCTGTCCATCACCAACTCCCGGAGTTCACCCAAACGCATGTCCATTGAGTCGGTGATGCCATCCAGCCATCTCATCCTCTGTCGTCCCCTTCTCCTCCTGCCCTCAATCTTTCCCAGCATCAGGGTCTTTTCAAATGAGTCAGTTCTTCACATTAGGTGGCCAAAGTATTGGTTTCAGTGTCAGCATCAGTCCTTCCAATAAACACCCAGGACTGATTTCCTTTAGGATAAACTGTTTTGATCTCCTCGAAGTCCAAGGGACCCTCAAAAGTCTTCTCCAACACCACAGATCAAAAGTGCCAATTGTTCGACGCTCAGCTTTCTTTATAGTTCAACTCTCACATCCATACATGACCACTGGAAAAACCATAGCCTTGACTAGATGGACCTTTGCTGACAAAGTAATGTCTCTGCTTTTCAATATGCTGTCTAGGTTAGTCGTAACTTTCCTTTCAAGTCTGTTTTTAGGAGGCAAATTATTACTTTATGGTAATATTTTTCAATGGAAGTTAAAAATTGCAATTTTCTCAACTTTCTAAACTTTATTTTAGAAAATAAATGATAAAATCACCATAATAATTTTATATAATATTTTTAGTATAACTTTTATTATAATTATACTACAATATTTGTATTCTATGTATGTATTATACATATGCATGTATATGTACACATAATACTATATATACCCAGATATGCATACATGTATATGCACTGTGTATTTATTCTATTGCATATGGGTTGTGTATACACACACACACACACATATATATGTACACACTAGCTTTATATATGTATAAAACTAACCATGCATATGTCTACCTTTCTCTCTCTATATATATATGACTCTATGTATTATATCCAATCATATGTGTTAACTCACTTTACATATATGTGTGTATAAAATGCACACAATACATCAATTATATTGTGTATATAATATAAATATATAGGACTTCCCAGGTGGCACAGTCCTGATAAGAATATGTCTGCCAATGCAGAAGTCCCAAAAGACACTAGCTCTATCCCTGGGAGGAAAATGCCCTGGAATAAAAAATGGCAACCCACTACACTATTCTTGCCTGGAAAATTCCATGGACAGAGGAACCTGGTGGGCTACAGTCCATGGGGTTGCAAAGAATTGGACACGACTGAGCACATGCATACACATACATAGATATATAAATATGTATATGACAAAATAATAAAATCAATATTATCACTAACCACAAATGTTAGCTATTCATTATATGATAATTTGTGCTATCCATGTATACTTTATTTGAGTAGGGTTTGTGTCTATTTTTATCAGCTATGTGCCAGAGTTTTAGCACAGAACCTAGCACATGGTAGGTATTCAAGATATGTTATTCACAAATTCCTTCAGTGTAGCAACCTTTAACTCTTGTTGCATCTTAGAATCACCTGGAAAGCTTGTATTTATTTTATTTATCAATATTTGTTATTGGGTCCCATCCCAGACTATTCAGAATATCTGGGAGGTGGGACTCAGCATTGCTACTTATAAAGCTCTATTGGTTGCTCAGCTGGTAAAGAATCTACTTGCAATGCAGGAGACCCTGGGTTGATTCCTGAGTCAGGAAGATCCCTGGAGAAGGGATAGGCTACCTACTCTTGTATTCTGGGGCTTCCCTGGTGACACAGATGGTAAAGAATATGCCTGCAATACAGGAGACCTGGGTTCGACCCCTGGGTTGGGAAGACCCCCTGGAAGAGGGCATGGCAACCCACTCCAGTATTCTTGCCTGGAGAATCCCCATGGACAGAGGAGCCTGGTGGGCTACAGTCCATGGGGTCACGAAGAATGGGACACGACTGAGCGACTAAGCACATAGGTTATTCAGACGTCCAGCCATGAATGGGAACTAGTAAGTTACTATCTCCTTGAGTCTGCGTTTAACTTCCACTACGGGTAGCAGTTGGCCTGGTGAATGAAGGGAAGCTGTCAGCCCTGGGAGCTGTGCTGGATGGTGGCTTCTAGACCAATGCATCCCGACTCTCTGACTGTATCTCCGGCATGGTCTTCCTGATTCAGACTCTACCTGGGAGAAGAAGAAAAAGTCAGTTCCCTCTCTGCCTACACTTGTGCTAGCCTTGGGCTCAGGCATCCAGATTCCCCTGTAAGCAGGAAAATATACTGAAGCAGAGACATGTGTGTTCTGTCAATATCCGTTCATGAGGGTGGCTGCGGTGGGGGAGCTGACCTATTACTGGACTTACAGCTTCCCCAGAAACTCCCGAGAAGCTACTGAGACCATGATGTCCTTCTGCCACTGCACAATTGGGTGGGACTAAGATTAGATCTGGCTCAGGATGCCCTGTGGAAGAGCCTGTATTAAAATCTGCCAGATGTCCCCAGGTGGTCAAGTGGATAAGAATCTGCCCTCCAGTAAAGCAGAATCGGGTTCTATCCCTGCTTGGGGAAGATTCCACATGGCCTGGAGCAACAAAAGCCATGGGCCCCGGCTACCTAGCCTGCATGTCCTAGCGCCCATGCTCTGCAACAAGAGAAGCCACTGCAATGAGAAGCCAGGGAACCACAACTAGAGAAAGCCCACAGAGGGCATTGAAGACCAGTGCAGTCACACATAGATAAATAAAACGTGCCAACCTGTGTTTCTTACTGAAATGATAAGTGAATCTCCCTGTCCCAGTCTGTCACTGCCCTGAAGTGAAAAGGAACTTTTGAAAATGTGAGTCTGTTCTCTGCGTGCACATGAGGCTTTAAGGCAGGTGTTACTGGCCCACTCTACCCATAGAAGAAACTGGGTTGAGAGCAGGCAGGTAAGTTGCATTTGCTTGCAGAACCTGTAAACAAATACCATCTTCACCATTTAAACTCTGTCACACTAGGTCCTGAACCCCATTTTTTTCTTTCTGATACACCCCTCTTTAACCCATGTTAAAAAAATCAATTTTCTAGTGTGGTGGTTAGGAGCAAAATTGTGGATTCAGTTGACTTAAATTGAAGTACATACATTTTCCCTTCTTCATCTCGTGATTTTAAGCACTTTATGCAAACTTGGAGAGACCCCATCTCCAAGGTAAGAGAAACCCAAATAAGACGGTAGGCACTGAAAGAGGGGATCAGATGGCAGACAGAATGAAACCACAATCACAGACAACTAGTCAATCTGATCACATGGACCACAGACTTGTCTAACTGAATGAAACAGCCATGCCATGTGGGGACACCCAAGACAGCTGTGTCATGGTGGAGAGGTCTGACAGAATGTGGTCCACTGGAGAAGGGACTGGCAAACCACTTCAGTATTCTTGCCTTCAGAACCCCATGAAAGGTATGAAAAGGAAAAAAGATAGGAAACTCAAAGATGAACTCCTCAGGTCTGTAGGTGGCCAATATGCTACTGGAGATCAGTGGAGAAATAACTCCAGGAAGAGTTAAAGGATGGAGCTAAAGACAAACAACACCTAGTTGTGGATGGGACTGGTGATGGAAGCAGGGTTCGATGCTGTAAAGAGCAATGTTGCATAGGAACCTGGAAAGTTAGGTCCATGAATCAAGGCAAATTGGAAGCGGTCAAACTGGAGCTGACAAGAGTGAACATTGACATTCTAGGAATAAGTGAACTAAGATGGACTGGAATGGGTGCATTTAACTCAGATGACCATTACATCTACTACTGTGGGCAGGAATCCCTTAGAAGAACTGGAGTAACCATCATAGTCAACAAAAGAGTCTGAAATGCAGTACTTGGATGCAATCTCAGAAATGACAGAATGATCTCTGTTCATTTCCAATGCAAACCATTCAATATCATGGTAATCCAAGTCTATGCCCTGGCCAGTAACGCTGAAGAAGCTGAAGTTGAACAGTTCTGTGAAGACCTACAAGACCTTATAGAATTAAGATGCAAAAAAGATGTCCTTTTCATTATAGGGGACTGGAATGCAAAAGTAGGAAGTCAAGAAACACCTGGAGTAACAGGCAAATTTGGCCTTGGAGTACAGAATGAAGCAGGGCAAAGGCTAATCGAGTTTTGCCAAGAGAACACACTGGTCACAGCAAACACCCTCTTCCAACAACACAAGAGAAGACTCTACACATGGACATCACCAGATGGTCAACACTGGAATCAGACTGATTATATTCTTTGCAGTCAAAGATGGAGAAACTCTATACAGTCAGCAAAAACAAGACTGGGAGCTGACTGTGGCTCAGATCATGAACTCCTTATTGCCAAATTCAGACTGAAACTGAAGAAAGTGGAAAAAACCACTAGGCCATTCAGGTGTGACCTAAATAAAATCCCTTATGCCTAGACAGTGGAAGTGAGAAATAGATTTAAGGGACTAGATCTGATGGACAGGGTGCCTGATGAACTATGGACGGAGGTTCATGACATTGTACAGGAGACAGGAATCAAGACCATTCCCAAGAAATAGAAATGCAAAAAAACAAAATGGCTGTCTGAGGAGGCCTTACAAATAGCTATGAAAGGAAGGGAAGCGAAAAGCAAAGGAGAAAAGAAAAGATATACCCATTTGAATGCAGAGTTCCAAAGAATAGCAAGGAGAGATAAGAAAGCCTTCCTCATTTATCAATGCAAAGAAATAGAAAAACAATAGAATGGGAAACACTACAGCTCTCTTCAAGAAAATTATAGATACCAACGGAACATTTCATGCAAAGATGGGCTCAATAAACGACAGAAATAATAGGGACCTAACAGAAGCAGAAGATATTAAGAAGAGGTGGCAAGAATACACAGAAGAACTGTACAAAAAAAGATTTTCACAACCCAGATAATCATGATGGTGTGATCACTCACCTAGAGCCAGACATCCTGGAAAGTGAAGTCAAGTGGGCCTTAGGAAGCATCACCATGAACAAAGCTATTGGATGTGATGGAATTCCAGTTGAGCTATTTCACATCCTGAAAGATGATGCTGTGAAAGTGCTGCACTCAATATGCCAGCAAATTTGGAAAACTCAGCAGTGGCCACAGGACTGGAAAAGGTCAGTTTTTCATTCCAATCCCAAAGAAAGGCAATGCCAAAGAATTCTCACACTACCACACAATTGCACTCATCCCACACACTAGTGAACTAATGCTCAAAATTCTCCAAGCCAGGCTTCAGCAATTCGTAAACTGTGAACTTTCAGATGTTCAAGCTGGTTTTAGATAAGGCAGAGGAACTAGAGTTCAAATTGCCAACATCTGCTAGATCATCAAAAGAATAAGAGTTCCAGAAAAATATTTATTTCTGCTTTATTGACTATGCCAATGCCTTCAACTGTGTGGATCACAATAAACTGTGGAAAATTCTGAAAGAGATAGGTATACCAGACCACCTGACCTGCCTCCTGAGAAATCTGTATGCAGGTCAGGAAGAAACAGTTAGAACTAGACATGGAAAAACAGACTGGTTCCAAATAAGAAAAGGAGTACATCAAGGCTGTATATTGTCACCCTGCTTATTTAACTTATATGCAGAGAACATCATGAGAAATGCTGGGCTGGAAGAAGCACAAGCTGGAATCAAGATTGCTGGGAGAAATATCAATAACCTCATATATGCAGATGACACCACCCTTATGGAAGAGAGTGAAGAGGAACTGAAAAGCTTCTTGATGAAAGTGAAAGGGGATAGTGAAAAAGTTGGCTTAATGCTCAACATTCAGAAAACTAAGATCATGGCATCTGGTCCCATCACCTCATGGGAAATAGATGGGGAAACAGTGGAAACAGTGTCAGACTTTATTTTCTGGGGCTCCAAAATCACTGCCAATGGTGACTGCAGCCATGAAATTAAAAGACGCTTACTCCTTGGAAGGAAAGTTATGACCAACCTAGATAGCATGTTAAAAAGCAGAGACATTACTTTGCCAACAAAGGTCCATCTGGTCAAGGCTATGGTTTTTCCAGTGGTCATGTATGGATGTGAGAGTTGGACCGTGAAGAAAGCTGAGCACAGAAAAATTTATGCTTTTGAACTGTGGTGTTGGAGAAGACTCCTGAGAGTCCCTGGGACTGCAAGGAGATCCAACCAGTCCATCCTAAAGGAGATCAGTCCTGGGTGTTCATTGGAAGGACTGATGCTGAAGTTGAAACTCCAATACTTTGGCCACCTGATGCGAAGAGTTGACTCATTGGAAAAGACCCTGATGCTGGGAGGGATTGGGGGCAGGAGGAGAAGAGGACAACAGAGGATGAGATGGCTGGATGGCATCATTGACTCGATGGACTTGAGCTTGAGTAAACTCCGGCAGTTGGTGATGGACAGGGAGGCCTGGCATGCTGCAATTCATGGGGTTGCAAAGAGTCAGACACGACTGAACGACTGAACTGACTTACTGACTGAACTGAGGAAATTAAATCATTCTTTGCTTTATAAAAACAATATCAATATCATGATAGTGAATTAGGACTTAACTCTCAAATATAAAGATGGATCAACATTGGAAACCTTACTAATGTGATTGACTGTATATATAAATGGGATATATAAATCAATATACATATAAATATATATAAATCAATATAATATATGTATAAACTTTATATGTATATTTACCTTTTTTATATATATTTGCCTCATATATAAGTCAATTATCATGAACTTTACTAGACCAGTGTACCTCTTGAAACTGCATAAAAATATTTTTTTTTCTATTAGAAAAAAGACTCTAGTGAGTTCACTAGTTGTGTAAATAAATATCATCAGATATTTAAAATTTTTGGAAATTAAAAAATTGAACTACAGAACTATATATATATTATAAATATGATTTAAATATATCTGTCTAGATATCCATCACCGTATTTGTTAAAGGTATTTCACATAACATTAGTTAAAGCTATCTGCTCTTCCTTTGATCATATATTGTAAGACTACAGAGTCAACTTTTAAGCATAGCTGTCTCCAAAGGGTAGCATTACATATTTTTGAATTTAAAAGCTTCCACTTAATACTGTTTTATATTTTTAAAACTATAAACAGTTATTTTATTGTAAAAATTAAAACTACTGGAAAAAAACTTGATAGATTTCATTCTTGCTATGATCAAATGTTATATTATAATAATATATTTGATAGCTATTTATGTTGATACATGAAATATAAAAATAAAGCAAATTAAATTTTTTTTTCACGAAAGGCCTCTTAAGATAATCAAAGAGAAATAAGGTGGATTTAGGGGAACAGTAACCAGTGTACTTTGCATATGCATTATGTGCTGAGAAGCATGGTTTTATTCCATTTTAATCTCTCTCTACCCATTCTTCTCTTGAACACTGCTCTTTGCATGATTCCAGCACATTGAGAGGTCTGTGTGCTTAGTCAGCACCTGCCTTTAGAGTTTGCCACCTACTTACCAACTCTTCGGTTGAGCTGAGCTGGGCTGTGAGTCCCAGTAAGGTCTGAGGAACTGGAAAAAGCCATTGGAGAGAGCAAGGATGCTAACGGGTCATCACAGTTGTCTAAAACAAAAGAGGAGAGAGAGAGAAAAATTCATTAGCAAGAAGTATTTCATTAAGAGAGGACTCAAGGAATTAACCACCACTACTCATTAGCTTCCTGCTCTCAACAAGGCTGGTGCTCATTATTTCCATGTGGTATTTCATCTCCTCCTCACAAGAACCTTGAAAAGACCAATGTTAAATCTCTTTCACTGTTGGGGAAACTCAAGTTCAGTCATGTTTAGTAGTTTGTCCAAGGTCAGAAATCTAGACAATAGTGTGGCCAGAATTTTGCCCAAATTTGTCTGACTCAAAATCCAACTATTGCTTCATTTCTTTAATCAGCCCCTTGAGCAACGCCTCAAGTTATGCCTAGTGAGTTTCTTTTATAAGGGGGAGACTATTTAAGATGAGGAACACTATTTATTCCCTCATCTTCAGTTTCTAAAGACTCTTATTTATAATAGTTCTATCTAGAGGGACACAATAATTTAGAATATCTCACTCCCAGTTGCATGAAAGTCTTTGGAAAATGAGTTCCTAAATTTAATAATTCATATCTATTCTATAAAGATAATAGTCCTCAATCCTGTACAACCTTGAATGTGACATTTCCTTCAGTAGCTACCCTTCCAGTTTTCCCTAAATGTGGTAGATAGGCTTTCTAAGTCTTCTTTGATCCTGCTCAGATGGTGGGCATGGACAGGAATGTGGTCTTGACAGTGTAGATATTCTCTGATCGCCCTAACTATTCAATCCCATGTACAAGACTCTTCTCTTCACTAGAATATTGGCCATCTAAAGAGTTAGTTTTTAGGGGCTTCCCAGATGGTGCTAGGGGTAAAGGACCTGCCTGCCAATGCAGAAGGTGTAAGAGACAGGGTTTGAGTCCTGGGTCAGGAAGATCCCTTGGAGGAGGAAATGGTAACCCACTCCAGTATTCTTGCCTGGAGGCTCTACATGAACAGAGGAGCCTGGTGGGCTATAGTCCATGGCGTGGCAAAGAGTTGGACATGACTGAAAGGACTTAGCATACGAGCAGTTTGCAATCATTCATTTATTTGCACTCACCAACAGGTAACATACACTTTGGGGGATCTTAGCAAATAATCTGGCATGTAATAGGCTTTCAATAAAGGTTTATGCAGAGAATGAAATCAGTGAGTAAGGGAAGGAATGAAGAAATGAAGGAATAAATCAATCAATCCTCATCACAGTACCAAAACTCTTACCACTTTTTTTGTACGATCTTAAAGAACACTCCAAAATGAGCCCATGAAATCTATATATACCCCAGTCAAAACAAGTTTTAAACATGTTATTCAGTGTGAAGATCAACTTCATTGTATCAAAGGCTCTCAGGAAGAGCTGAGTTGACATTTTTAAAAGGAAATGTACATACGATTATGAGGTTGCTTGTTTACCCAGCAAATTCTTAGAGAGCAGTATTTCATCTAATTGCATGAAAATTAATGAGAAACATAAGGATTGAATTTTTATTTGTTCAATGTGTTAAAAAAATCAACTGGCAAATTATATTTCAAGTTTTTCCCAAACACAAATGTTTGAAAAATATTTTGAAGTATTTGACAAACACAAAATAGAGCCAGAATCAAACTGAAGAGTAATAACACAAAAATCAGAGGTAAGAACACCTCTGTAGTTATGGTCGTTCTGCAAACAGAAAGCAGAACTCAGGGGCCACCTTACTGAAGGCTAAGATGCAGTTGAGGGGGATGCATGCACCCCTCCAACACACTTGTCCAGAAACATGAATCTGCTACTCTATTTAATGTTAGTAAGTAATTTGAACATAATGGAAATATTCCATTTGCTTATGCTGGTTTTATCATCAGGAAACCAATGAATGCCAAAGCTTAAGCCTAACTGGACCTGAGCCCCAGAGGAATATACCAAACACGTGCACACACACACACACACACACACACACACACACACACATGAAACTCCACAAAGCATTTCTCTTTGAAGCTATGTTATGAACCTTACCCACAACAGGAGTTACAGCTCCCTCCAATTTCAGATAACATCCCTCCACTCCATCTGGACATGACTGAGTGGCTAACATACACATACCCTTCCAAATAGCTCACAACCCTTCTAACACCCACTTCTGAAGCAAATTGAAGAACTTTCAAAAGCCAAGAGCCATATTTATTAGGGCTTCACTGGTGGCTCAGACAGTAAAGCATCTGCCTAAAATGCAGGAGATAAGTGTTTGATCCCTGGGGTGGGAATGTCCCCTGGAAAACAGAATGGCTACACACTCTGGAGAATCCCATGGACAGGGGAGCCTGGAAAGTCTAGTCCATGAGACTGAGCTGGGAAGGACTGAGGGCATGAGGAGAAGGGGGTGAGAGAGTCTGAGATGGTTGGATAGTGTCATTGACTCAATGGACATGAATTTGAACAAACTCCAGACAATAGTGGACAGGGAAGCCTGGTGTGCTGCGTTCTATGTGGTCACAAAGAGCCAGACATAACTTGGCAACTGAACAAGTTTTTTTTTTTTTTTTTTTTTTTTTGGACAACAAGTTTTTATTCTAGTATTTATGCATTTCTTAAACATTACTGTTTTTTTCAATATTTTTAAATTGATCAATAGTGGATTTACAATGTTGTGTTAATTCCTGTTGTGTTAATTCCAACTGAAAAGTGATTCAGTTGTACATATACCTATACATTATTTTTTATGTTCTTTTTCATTATAGTTTATTATGCAGTAGGATCTGGTTGTTATGGCTAACAGTTTTATTAGATCTTTAATGAATTTTTTTCATGTGTCACTGATGACATTTTTGATTATTGTGCTTCCTAATCCCACTTTTCCCCTAAGTGAAGTGATCTAATCTAAACTGATCTAATCATTTCAATGTAATTCAACCCAATAAATATTTATAGGGCCCCACTTTATGCTTGACCTTATATAGGCATTGAGGATACATTTGAGTAAAACCGAATCTCAGACTTCAAGAAGCTCAGAAACCACTTAGAAATATGAAGACATAAACAGATTCAATAAGTGGATGAGACAGTTGAGGAAAATTTCGCCAATATTACACCCAAGTCAGTTTCATGGGTACCCAGTGGCCCAGACGTCCAGGGGAATGGTCTTTCTCATCTCTTCCACCCCTGTGCAGTGAGGGCCCTTCACCAGGTCTCAGGGATGCGTTCATCCCCACTGGCCTCCTGACACCAGTGACTACTGCTCCAAGGCCCAGTTCCTTTTCTGAAATGTACCTTCCTTATATCCCCATTTGTGGGTGTCAATGTTCCCACTTTGGGAATTGGTAAACCCGTTGGAAGCAATTTGTTCTAATAGAAAGGTCCAGAGGAGATGCTTCAGGAGACCTTTTCTCATGGACCCAGGACACTGCGGTGGCTTTTAGAAAACAAGACTGAGCTATTACTCTCCTATCTCTGAAAGTGATGAGAATGGGAAAGTTTCCAATCAGAAAGGAAGAAAGACCTTCCCTCTCAGGCCAATAAGTACTTCCTTTTTTCTTCTCTATCTCAAGTGAACAGACCTGAGAACTCACCTAAACTGAAAATAGACCAGGACTCAAATTGGTAATCAAATTACCCCTTGTCATTAGGAATTAAGAATTTGTTTATATAAGCATCCTCAATCCAGAAATGTGCATTATTTTTAGACCTGTCCTAAACAGGGGAAGGGCTTCCTTGGTGGCTCAGATGGTAAAGAATCTGCCTGCAATGCAGGAGACCCAGGTTCAATTCCTGGGCCAGGGAGAAGGCAAGGCAACCCACTCTAGTATTCTCGCTTGGAGAATTCCGTTAACAGAGGAGACTGGTGATGGGCTACAGTCCCTGGGGTCTCAAAGAGTCAGACACAAATGAACCAGTAGCACACACACAGGCAGGAAAAACGATACAGCATAGATGAGGACAGCACGGCTGACACTTAAATAACGCGGGTTTGAAGAGTGTAGTTCCACTTATACCAGATTATTTTAGAGAGAAGTATAGTTTTTTATCTTTTTTTGAGTTTTAAAACTTAATATATAGTTTCTAAAAAAATAGTTATTTTGTATTGGAGTGTAGCTGACTCACAATGTTGTTCTAATTTCAGGTGTACACCAAAGTGATTCAGTTATACATACACATGTACCATTTTCCAAATTCTTTTCCCATTTAGGTTATTAGAGGTTCCCCTCCCCCCAATAAATATGAAGTACAGTGCTGCAAGTCCATGATTGGTTGAAAACATAGATGCAGAATCTGATTTTCCCAATGTGTTGGGGGTACTCAGCCCTCTACCCACATTCTTCAAGAGTGAACTGTAATTAATTTTTAGAAAATTCCACCTTTGGGACTGCTTGGGATCATGGACAGTGTCAGGATGACTAAGGCTGCAAGCTTCCCATTCTAGACTGGTTTCTTCTCTTGCCTTGGTGACTCCAGAAAATATATTCCAATTCAATGAGCCCACAAAATTGACTCATCTCTGCCACATCTAACCACAGAATCACTTTACAGATGGAATGAGAAGAGATGGACAAAGTTCTCTTTAAAAGATAAAGCACAGAATGAGCCCAGGAAACAGTATATTAATTGTGTGTAATATCTGCTTGCAATCCAGAGCAACCATTTTCAACAATTTTATTCCTGGGAATCTCGTGTCTATGTTGCAAAACCTGCACAAGAATTGATGTCACCAGAAGCTCTTTGCACTAAAGGTTTGTGGTCAACCTGAAGACAGGAAGGAAAGGAAGTGGAAGAGAGAGAAGGGCTGAAAACAGCACTGCACCAGGCAGTCCTCCCCTTCTGCGGATTGGCAGCCTTCCTGAGACGGGCCGATCGCAGTAAACACATGGCACGGGAGGGAAGACACGAAGCACCATCTGCTTCACCATCCCTTCAGGCTTTAAATAAGCAGGCCCATGTTGTTGAATTTTAGGCACCACTCATGTCTCAGCCTTCTGACAGTGTGTTTGCATGCTAAATCCATCAGTCGATACTTCCGAAAGTGTGGTGGATGTTTATCTGTATTTACAGGAAGAGAGAGGAGAGGGTGAAGAAATTTGAGGAGGGAGAGAGATGTTTGAAATGTAGGAGAAACATAAGGCAGGACTAAAAGTCAGGTTTCCTGTGGAACACGGAAACAGAGAGACACCATGACTAGTTTTCTAGAAATGATCCTTGCTTCACAGATCCATTGGCATAGTAGAATATTTTCAAAATGTTCCCTGAAAAAGACCATTCAGAGATGTGCTGCAAAAATCAGGGGAAATTAAAACCCTAGTTAAAATGCAAACTTCTCTTCACGTTTTTGGAGCCTTTCTGGTGGCTCAGTGGTAAAAATTCTGCTTGTCAATGCGTGAGACATGGGTTCAACCCCAGGTCAGGAAGATCCCTTGGAGAAGGAAATGACAACCCACGCCAGTATTCTTGCCTGGGAAAACCCATGGACAGAGGAGCCTGAAGGGCTTCAGTCCATGGAGTCACAAAAGAGTCAGACACAGTTTGGCGACAGAACACCAACAATTCACATTTCTATTCTTCATTTTTCTTCAACAGATAACTTTATGGTTATCTTGTTTTCTTTTACACCATAAAGGCCACCTCGAAATGCATCTCAAGCCTAGGGAGATACAAATCCATAAGTATAAATGTGACCATTCATATTATAACATTCAGCTCTTCCCATCAGTGGGCGTTGGATACTCCTAGTCCTATTTGCAAATGATGTAGCCCTACATTCACAGACTGAGATGATGCTAAAACCAGAAAGAAAATCTGAAAATAAGGAATTCAAGCCCTTCAATTACAAATGAGGACCTCAGGGTGTATGAGATGACAGGCCTGCTTAGGACTGGTCAGTTAATTAACAGACTGGCTTAGGTAAAAATGCAGGTTTCCTCAACCCCAGATGGTGACCTCTAGGTCAGAATTATGCCACGTGTGCATAAATCTGGTAAGCATCAGTTATATCTCTATTCATAGCATTTAACAAATGGTTTATTTTCTGCCAAAGGAAGGGTATAGTTTTTCTGGATAACAGAAAAACTTTGAAGAATAGTGTATAATTTTCACAAGAATTTGCATTTCTTCTCACTTATTTTTGCCTTCTTTTCTTCTTTGTCACTCCTCCAAAAAAGGGGAGGAAAGCCCACAGAGACCAAGTGAAAGAAATGTATCTGTTTCCTTATTAATATTTGCAGGCATATTCATGGGAAGCATTTTCTTTGATATTTTTAATTGGAAGAAGTGGGGAGTGTCTTTCCCTCAATATACATGTATGTGTAAATATTAAAGGTCTTCTTTGACATTCATTAAAAGGTAAAGGCACAAAAGAGAATTCTGAATAAATATGATATTTACACAGCTTCTGAGAAATTATCATTGACTCTTTAAGATGGTTCTACTTTAAGTAATGTTTTTGTTTGTCAATGTATATTTTTATTCATTATTATTAAAGTACCAATAGAGTTACAGATGGTAACTGAAGTTAAATTGTGAGCATCGCCTTGATTACCAGAGTAAATTGTCTGTATATGGGGATTTGGAGCTTAAGGGATTCACTATTTATAGGTGAGATAAAATTCCTCTTAACATTACACATTAATGGCCCACTTTGTTTAAAGGACAGAAAGCAAGCGTTTTGTATAGTGCCGACAATGAGGCTTAGATGTGTCAATTCATGCTTTTAGCTTCATTTGTTTTTTTACCTTGTTACCTATAATTTCACTTAGCAAACAACAAAAATAAATAATACTACTCTTGACTCTGATCCTCCCCATCTTCCACAGTGAAATCCTAAAAGATAAATTACTCTAAAATGCACAGACCAAGAAACATGGCTCTCTGAAATGAATCATGAAAGGAAGGTCAAACCCTCTTTATCCTGGCATCCATCCCCACCATAATACAGTTCTACTTGCCTTTTGATTATCTGCTGGATACACATGGTTCTGCTCTTTGCTGTGGGAGGACAGAATTAAGTCAAGGACATAGACCCTAAGCTCAAGAAGCCGAGCATGTACTCTGGGTTGAAAGATAATCCATTAATTTGCATAAAGCTCCTAATGGGTATAATCAGTTACATGCAGGAGACCTTTGGCTTCGGATCCAGGAATCCTGGGTCCTCTTTTCACCTCACTGTGAATTGCTTTCATTTTTATCTTAATGTGTTTCAGATTCCTCTACTGCAAACGGCAGAGTTAACTGTTCATTTGTTCAATCAACAGACTTTAACTGGGCACATTCTAGGTGTCAGAGTTTCTGTCAGGCTTTCACGATAGCAAAGCACTTTTTAACTAATTCCTCTATCATAGTAGAGATGGACACACTCCACATTGCTACACAGTCATGACTGGTGATGGATAGGGGTATAGACCGGGCGTCACAATGGGATCTGGTCTTGTCCAGGGATTAACAAGATGTCTCTGGAATTTTTTCTTGGCTTTAAAAATCATTCTATTCAAGATTTTAGGAAAGACTTGGTTTAGAGGTACTGATTTTCACTTATAAATTGCTTGCTAGGAATTTATCATAATCAAACCCACTGAGACAATAACAGTACTTTGGCTACCTGATGCAAAGAGCTGACTCATTAGAAAAAAACCTTGATGCTGGGAAAAACTGAAGGCAGAAGGAGAAGGGGACGACAGAGGATGAGATGACTGGATGGCCTCACTGCCTCAGTGGACATGGGTTTTGAGCAAACTCCGGGAGATGGTGAAGGACAGGGAGGCCTGGCATGCTGCAGTCCATGGGGTCACAAAGAGTCGGACACGAGTGAGTGACTGAGCAACAAGACCAGAACAAGGCAGCATAGGTAGCCATCATTCTGTCCTGCCTCTGGGGCAGCCCCCTTTCTAGGTGGCCAGCGGTCACTGTGGTACAGCCAGGAGTAAACACTGTTCATTCTGGGTGGGTCAGCAACCTACAAGTTTCTCTGTTCTTTTTATGCTCCATTCCATGTCCAAATGCAGCATGACTGAAGTCTGTGTGACTCTGTACACATTGTCTGAACATTTGCTTCCCATCCCTAAAATGATGGCATAAATGCATCAAAGACTGTCAAGGGCCAGTCTCCCAGTTGATTATCTTATGTGAGTCTAGCTCTTTCATCCTTGTTTTTTTTTTTAAGAACACCTGTACACGATTATCCCGTAATTAGCCCAAACACAATGGCTCCAAAATATACTTGCCCAGCAATAAGTTCATCTCTAGCATTTTTCTAGCAGAAATAGAGTCCAGTTGTAGAGAACAAACTTATAGTTACCAAAAAGGAGACAGTGTGGGATGAATTGAGAAATTGGGACTGACATAAATATACTACCATATATAAAATGGGCTTCCCTTGTGGCTCAGCTGGTAAAAAATCTGCCTGCAAAGTGGGAGACCTGGGTTCAATCCCTGGGTTGGGAAGATTCCCTGGAGAAGGGAAAGGCTACCCACGCAGTATTCTGGCCTTCTGAACAATTCCGTGGACTGTATGCATCTTGATGAAAGTGAAAGAGGAGAGTGAAAAGGTTGGCTTAAAACCCAACAGTCAGAAAACTAAGATCATGGCATCTGGTCCCATCACTTCACAGAAAATAGATGAGGAAACAATGGAAACAGTGGCTGACTTTATTTTTCTGGGCTCCAAAATCACTGCAGATGGTGATTGCAGCCATGAAACTGAAAGACACTTACTCCTTGGAAGAAAAGTTATGGCCAACCTAGACAGCATATTAAAAAGCAGACATTACTTTGCCAACAAAGGTCCATCTAGTCAAGGCTATGGTTTTTCCAGTGGTCATGCATGGATGTGAGAGTTGGACTATAAAGAAAGCTGAGCACAGAAGAATTGATGCTTTTGAACTGCGGTGTTGGAGAAGACTCTTGAGAGTCCCTTGGATTGCAAGGAGATCCAACCAGTCCATCCTAAAGGAGATCAGTCCTGGGTTTTCATTGGAGGGATTGATGTTGAAGCTGAAACTCCAATATTTTGGCCACCTGATGCGAAGAGCTGACTCATTTGAAAAACTCCTGATGCTGGGAGGGATTGGGGGCAGGAAGAGAAGGGGATGGCAGAGGATGAGATAGTTGGATGGCATCACCAATTCTATGGACATGAGTTTGAGTAAACTCCAGGCATTGGTGATGGACAGGGAAGGCTGGCGTGCTGCAGTCCATGGGATAGCAGAGATTCTGACATGACTGAGTGACAGGACTGAACTGAACTGATGTATAAAATAGATAACTAATGAGCACTTACTGTATACCATAGGGAGCTCTATTTGATGCTCTCTGGTGACCGAAAGGGAGGGAAATGTAAAAACAAGGATGCATGTATATACGTGGCTAACTCACTTTGCTGTGTAATAGAAACTAACAAAATGTTGTAAAACAACTACACTCCAATAAAAGTCAATAAAAAACACAGAGCAAATAGAAAAACATATAAATACTTACCTAAATATTTTTTCCTCTCTGATTGCTTTCTTTCCCCTACTGCCACTGTTTTTTTTTTTTTTTTTTCTCCCCCACTTAGGTTAGGAATAGCATGCTCACAATTGATAGCTTTTTAAAAAATTATTATTACTTTTCTATTCCTAAATTTATCAATGATTTAATCTAATTAAAAATGCTTTTTAATCTCCTTAGATACGAGCTATATGATATACTAATCATATGTTGACTATAAAGTGTAATGTTGAGCAAGGATTTTTTAAAATTATGGTACTTAACATCAGGGATTATGTAAATTTCCAACAATTTTGTTCAGAGAAAAGGTGAAAGTTTTAAGTCCTATTTTTTGTTGCCATTGCTTAGAAAGATCTCTCAGATATATATTCACTTTACTCTTTTCTCCTTTTCCCACTACTTGATCCTAACTCATGCTTTTAAATTATCATGTTATGATTTTATAAGTCAGTTGAATTTACACTGGGATTTACTCTCATTGGTGGCTCAGATAGTAAAGTGTCTGCCTAGAATGTGGGAGACTGAGGTTCAATCCTTGGGTCGGGAAGATCTCTGGGAGAAGAAAATGGCAACCCACTCCAGGATTCTTGCCTGGAGAATTCCATGGACGGAGGGACCTTATAGGCTACAGTCCATGGGTCGCAAGAGTCAGAAACGACTGAGCGACTTCACTTCATTCACTTCACTTCTACTGTCGTTGAACCATTCTTTCTAATATACTGTTTTCAACATATTTTCTTCACCAAGATGTATTAGGCAGGCCAACCTTTAATTTTTCAGAAGTAGCATCATGAAATGAATGAACAAAGAGGGAAATGAAAGAACAGAAAACAGGTCCAAGCTGAGCCTCAGGTGGGTGCCACTGATGCAGTTGGTGGGGGTGGAGGGAGGGAGAGTGCTCACAGATGGTCAGAGTCAGAGGGTAACTTCCAAGGAGCAGGGGTCAGGAATACAGAGCTTGTTGTTGGCACAAGCTTTGGTCAGGCGACCATTACCTTCAAAAGAACCACTCAAGATTGTCAAATTCAAATATGCTAAACTTACTAAATCTTTAGATTATGAACAGTCCTTCTTAATTGAATGATCTAGAAGGTATGAAATCTTTGCTGGATAGAAAAGGTAAAATTCATAATGGAAAGGCTTAGGGATTTCTGAAATATGAGAAGCTGAGATTATTTGAGAAAGTTTTAAGAGATCGATAAAAGGAAATCTTTGAGGTAATAAAATTTTATCTATTTAGAAACTTCCTAAATTCAACTTTGTTTCTATACACTCCTGGAGTGCTCTTCCCATCACCACCCATCGATATTCCATGCAGTAGACAGACAAACAAACATACGCACCCACACGCCATTGTAAAGTAGTGCCAAATCACTTTCAGAATTTTGGGGGTTTTTAAGCAAAGCTAAATACATGAACCAATGGGATGTATATAATGATAAGATTGGTGAAATGGTAAAAATATAAGATTAAAACTTTTAAAAATTGCAAGAAAATATATTCTTACTTAGCACATTGTTCAAATGATTATGCACAGGATTTTAAAATGAAGGGAAGGCAACAAGTTGAGAATTTCATAAACATAGTGCTTCCATCAATTCAGTGCTAATGAGAGTTGAAAATCTCTTTCCTTGGCTGAGTCTTTCTCAGTGGATATCTTTTCTTTTTTGAATATGATGGAGCTAAACTTCCAATAGCTAATCAGGATCCTGCATTGAGTGGTTCAAAATTACACTGAAAATCCTGGTTATGCAAGAAACCACAATCTTTACATGCAGCTTGATCAACACATATACATTCCTCTTCATCTCTAATGGGTCCAGGCATAGAGTCCCTAAGGGAAACACTACAAACCCTATGTGTCACCAATCTATTCATTACAATTTAGGAACAATGCCTGATTGAAAAGATAGGCTTGAGTTGAGGAATGGCCAGCTGGCTGATATCACAACCGCATGAGGGCCAATGCCAACCATTTATGAGTGGATGGGATAAACATGTGCCAATAATTTGAACAAATATTGATTCTCACTGATCTTTGTAGATGAGAAAATAATGCCAGCTAAGGGACAGCAACAGTGGTACTTGAAGATCATAACCTAGTTCTGAGTGTGTGTGTGTGTGTGTGTGTGTGTGTGTGTGTTCTGGACTAGTTGGAGACTGCAGTATATTTGGAAATAGGCAGACATTGGATTCCAGCCCAGTCTGAATGCGGATTCTGACTCTGCAGCTTGCTAATTATATGCCCTTTGGGAACTTATTTAATCTCAGTCTTCTGTATGTATAATGGGGATCATAACTATATCCAGGCTTGTTATGAGAACAAAAAGAGACAATTCATGTTAAATATTTAACCCATGGCACTTAACTGGATACATGTTAGTTCCCTCTATTTTATAACCTTTATTCTTCCTTAGATTCAAGCTCATCACCTACAGTCATTGCTTAATAAAGATCTTTCTTATACCCTCTATTATATGCTTTTGACTTTGTCCATCCAGCTGGTTTTAACTCTGTGTTTTATCAGCTTTTCAGGGTACCTAGTATGATTTTGTACCAGGAGCTATCCTGTTTATGCATTACTAGATTCCAAGATCAAACACAGTGCACTTTCGAAGTTTTATGCATATTTTTTTTATTGGATGCATTTAATAGCTCTTAAGCACAATGTGCCAGGCATTATGCTATCTGGTCCATAGACTGATGAGTCTATGGTGAACAGGAAGCATAGCTCTTATATAACATTATGAGGGATGAGGCCATAGAAAATACTTGCATTTCTTTCTAGTCCTTACATATTATTTATTAAAAAAAAACTTGTGATACATTAAGTAGGGCCTTCCGTATTTTTGCGTTTGTGTTTTAAGCTTAAAAAGCTGAGAAGCACTGCTTTGCACGAGACAGTCACATCAATTTGTATTTTAGGACCTTGGTGTACACATGTGCATATCTGGGGTGAAGATAGGGTAGGAGACTGAGGGTAAAACCCTGCTTACACAAAGACCCAATCAAGTCCTATGATAAAAAAGAAAGTTAAAAGGGCCTGAACTGAAAAACTAGAATTTGAGATAAGGAGAAGTTATGACAATTTGGTTACCTAGGAATCATCAATGCCTGCTGATACGAAAGGCAGTTAAAAATGAAGGACTGTGTCAAGATTTCTAGTTTTAATGAATCTCTCTATTGTTATCTTAGAGACTTGGGAAGTTGATAAATCAGTTTCTAAAATTAACACATTTAAATCAAGCAAAAGAGAGATGATGAATGAATCACAGATCAAAGTGATTTCCAAATGATACATAAGACTTCTCACCTTTCTTTAAGATAAGTATAATGAGTGGTATCAGGGGAGTACTGATGGCAACTCATTAGATGTTATAAAGAGATGCATTTTTAAAATATTCTTTTCCATTGTGTTTATCACAGGATATTAAAAATTGTTCCCTGTGTTATAGAGTAGGACCTCGTTTTTTATTGACTCCCTATATAATAGTTTGCATCTGCTAATCCCAAATTCCCAGTCCATGCCCCCCACCCCACTCCCTCTTGACAACTGAAGACCTGTGCTCTAGGTCTGCAAATATGTTTCTGTGTCATAAGTAAGTTCATTTATGTCATATTTTAGATTCCACATATAGGAGATATCATATAATAAACTTTCTTTATCTAGCTAATTTCACTTACTATAATCTCTGGGTTCATCCATGTGAACATAGCATTATTTCCTTCTTTTTTATGGCTGAAAAATACTTCATTGTTTATATGTAGCACATCATCTAAATTCATTTGTCCCTTTAGGTTGCTTCCATGTCTAGGCTATTGTAAATAGTGTTTCTGTGAACATTTCTGCTTTGACTATACCAAAGCCTTTGACTGTGTGGATCACAATAAACTGTGAAAAATTCTGAAACAGATGGGAACACCAGACCACCTGACCTGCCTCTTGAGAAATCTGTTTGGAGGTCAAGAAGCAACAGTTAGAACTGAACATGGAACAACAGACTGGTTGCAAATAGGAAAAGGAGTACGTCAAGGCTGTATATTGTCACTGTGCTTATTTAACTTATATGCAGAGTACATCCTGAGAAACACTGGGCTGGATGAATCACAAGCTGGAATGAACATTGCTGGGAGAAATATCAATATCCTCAGATATGCAAAAAGTGAAGAAGAACTAAAGAGCCTCTTGATGAAAGTGAAAGAGGAGAGTGAAAAAGTTGGCTTAAAGCTCAACATTCAGAAAACCAAGATCATGTCATCCAGTTCCATAATTTTCATGGCAAATAGATGGGGAAACAGTGGAAACAGTGGCTGACTTTATTTTTGGGGGCTCCAAAATCACTGGAGGTGGTGACTGCAGCCATGAAATTAAAAGATGCTTGCTCCTTGGAAGAAAAGTTATGACCAACCTAGACAGCACGTTAAAAAAGAGACGTTACTTTGCCAATAAGTGCCCATTTAATCAAAGCTATGGTTTTTTCAGTAGTCATGTATAGATGTGAGAGTTTGACTATAAAGAAAGCTGAGTGCTGAAGAATTGACGCTTTTGAGCTGTGGTGTTGGAGAAGACTCTTGAGAGTCCCTTGAACTGCAAGGAGATCCAACCAGTCCATCCTAAAGGAAATCATCCTGAATATTCATTGGAAGGACTGATGAAACTCCAGTGCTTTCCTACCTGATGAGAAGAACTGACTCATTGGAAAAGACCCTGATACCGGGAAAGATTGAAGGCAGGAGGAGGAGGGAGTGATAGAGAATGAGATGGTTGGATGGCATCACCGACTCCATGGACATGAGTTTGAGTACACTCCGGGAGTTGGTGATGCACAGGGAGGGCTTGCGTGCTGCAGTCCATGGGGTCACAGAGTAGGACATACAGCAACTGAACTGAACTGAACTGATTCTGGGAAAGATTGAAGGTGGGAGGAGAAGGGGACGACAGAGGATGAGATGGTTGGATGGCATCATCGACTTGATGGACATGAGTTTGAGTAAACTCTGGGAGTTGGTGATGGACAGGGAGGCCTGGCATCCTATAGTCCATGGAGTTGCAGAGAGTCAGACAAAACTGAGAGAGTGAACTGAACTGAACATTGGGCTGCAAGTAAGCAGTTGCAATCTTCACTGCCCAAAGGGAGGTGAGTGATGAGTACTATTCAGGAAAAAGGAGCTACCCCATTGACCTGAGGTGAGTAGTTCCTCATGCCTTCACAATGAAACTCTATTCCCTTGCTTCTATATATCTCTTCATGATCAGACACATGGTCACTTTTCTTCTGACACTCCTTACTCCTCGGTCCATGCTCAGACTTTCCAAATTCCTGGCAGCTTGCAAAGAATGCTATGTTACCCCTCTGGGCCCCGCTATATGTGATTCTATCCTGAATGTCTCCCAAGTTGCCTTCCTTTTACCCACTCGCCAACCCTAATCCCCACACAGTGTGTAGACGGTCCCAGAAACATGCCTTGATCCGTCTAGACAGAGAGAACCACTTTCTCTTTCTGACACCTTTGCTGTCTTATGCAACCCTTTCTAGGAGGAATGTCACAATGATGGGCTTTTGATGATTTTATCACGCATCAGGCACCCAGCTCTTTGGAAGCAGGAGCATGCCTTACTTATCTTTCTAATGTCACCACTGTTCACAGTGATGATCACAGATCAGTTGCTCAATCATTATATGTTAAGTCAAATTTTGGATAAATGGAGAATAGTCCTATGTTGGGATTGAAAATATGGGCAGGTATAGAACAGTTTTCTAAAACTGGAACTCTCAGGGCAACACTATAGATACTTGTTTGTCCACATCACATAGTAGGAAGATCAAGGCAGTGAGTTCTTGCAGGAACTATATTCAATACACTGTGATGAACCATATGGAAAATAATATTAAAATAATGACTTTATATATGTATAATTGAATCAAATTGTTCTACGGCAGACATTAATACAATATTGTAAATCAACTAGACTTCAGTTAAAAAATTAAAAATAAAGACTGTGAGTTGTGAGTGCTTAAAGTGAATCTTGGTTAATCATCATTGCTATTTTTAATATGTGTATGATTTCCAAATACTGACTTTATTTGATCTTGGGGAAAAAAAACATTTCAGGTAGGTAGGTCAGTCTTAAAGGTGACTGTACGACAAATGAGGGCACAGTTATCAGCATCACAGAGGTATTAGCTGGGAAGGCAAATTACCTGGTCTAACCTCAAAATCCCCTGTTATTCACAGGTAAAGTAAACCAAGGCTCTGAGGGTGCTGAGGATAAACCTTAACACATGGAGGGGGCCCTGACTGCTAAGCGCACTGAGGATCCAAGCCCTGACAGGCGTGGAGTGTGAAGCAGGATGAAAAGGGTCCAGCTCTGGGTCCCAGCATGCTGCTTGTATAATCTGTCATCCTAAGGACCAACTTGGTGAATCCAGGCAAATCCATTCTCTTTTCTGTGCAACAGCTTCCTCCTTGGAAATGGAACAGGTAGTGTCTATTTTCCAAAGGGGAGTTGTGACAAATTAGGAATATTATGAGACATCGAGAAAAAGAACAGTGTTTGGCACATAAGAACAGCTCAATTAATGAGGCAAAATGTACTAATGATCTGCATTAACTTATATATTAACTACATCATTGTAATGATGACTATCCTTAGGCCTCTGTAAAGATTTTTTAGATTACATTTTGAGAGTACACAAATTTGAATTCTGAAATTGAGAAATAAAAATACTTTCAGTTCCCAATTATCATCCCCCTTAATTTATCAGTAGGCCTCTACTTGTCTGGTTTTTCGTATTTGGGGATGGAAACTAGGCTGACATGACCAATAAATGGTATGGGTTGCCCCATCTGACCAGCTGTTTCTCTGAAATTTAGACAGATGGCTTGGCTTTATGTCTTTCCCTCTTCTAAAGAGACTTTTCTCACTAAAGGGAGGGAACTAGGCATAGTTCAGGGCTAAGTCCCAAATCTGGCCTTTTTGTTCTGGGCATTCTTGTGTATGCTCTCACTCAAACAATATTGATCCCAGCAAAGGCTCTAGAGAGAAGGCAATTTAATATAAGCGTATAAATAGTAATTGTTCTGAGATCCTCAGATTATGAGATTTCAATTTTGGAAATGCTACCTTTTACGGAACTCAGTAAAAATCTTGGATATAATTTACTGGATCAAACTCTAGAGAATATTTGCTCATCAGAAGACAGAGGAAGGGGTAAGTTACACCAGATAAATTTATTTCACCAAATGTTTCTGTGGTCCAGAGATTCTTCCCATTTGTTAGCAAATATGATCTTACAGGACTCTGTGAAATGACCCACCAGGCACCCAAATATAATGATTTTTTGAGACATTTCAGGCCTCTAGATAATGATTTTTGGGGAACAGGCTAAAAATAAAAGCTGTTTCAGGCAAAATGCTTCAGAATGTTCTACTTTTCCTTATAAAATGCTCTTCTTGCTCATCCTGAATTACTGTTGTGATTCTTAAGCAAACGTTGGCTGTAGCTGTGAAGACATAAAATGCTATAAATGTTATATGAACATGTCCAGGTATTTGGTGCTGTAATTTAAAAGCATCAATAAAGTGTGAGTTGTGTTCAGAGTTTTCAAATCTGTCACAGTCAGATGAGTTCAATTTCCATTCTTCCCATACCCAACCCTTCAAATTATTCAATAACAGATTAAAAATAGCAAGAAAATATATTGTACTGTGTTCACTAAATATCTCCATTTTGGAAGAAATCTTTAGCAATCAAATAACATGAGAAAAAACACTCTGAAAAGCAATTATAATTTCATTTCATTGCTGGAGACAGTAAGTGGTGTATCTCAAAACTGTGAGCAGAGATTAATGGAGATGAAGGGAGTAGTAAGCGCCTGTGAATCAAGACATTTAACTTTAATGTCATTGCCAAACAAGAGAAGTCATCGTCTCAGTGATGAAATGCATCCACTGTTATTTTTCCTTCGGTTCCCCCCCACCCCAACATTGTACTTTGCAAGCTGAAGGGACCTGACAAGGAGTCAGCTTGAAAGTTAAGGGTTCTCTTCCCGAACAAGGTTAAGTTTAGCTTTGATGACAGCATAGCTTGGAAATCTTCTGCCAAGCATTTCCTCCGGGCAAGAAGGAGAGGATTTTCACTTTCTCTGTCAGCTTTAGCTCTATCTCAAGTGGTTATGAGTCAAGCCTTGGAAGAAAAAAGACAGAATGAAGGATATAAAACCTTGGATGTGTAGCACTGGTCTGAGAGTTCCAGACAGAATTTTTCAAGTGCATTTTGCTGAACGAGGTCACAGAGTCTAGTTTCTTAGAGTCAGTACAATGTGTTTGGAAAGGCATTCTGGTTTGTTTAAACAAAATTTTAATTGGAAAGCAAATTTAGTGTACTAGTAAGATATGAATGTATGCCATTTGGTACTAAACGTTATGTTTGCCAAGCAGATTTGGACTGAACTTATATGAATAGTGACAAATTAAAAAAATTAGTTATTGGCCCAAGTTTGATCTTATTGAGGTTTGGATTGGATAGTATCTTTATTGTCGTGCCTGTGCTTTTATTTATTTATTTTTTTCCCTAGTCTCTGGAAATGCACAGCCTGTGAATTTTTTTTTCTTCATTCATTTTTATTAGTTGGAGGCTAGTTACTTTACAATATTGTAGTGGTTTTTGTCATACATTGACATGAATCAGTCATGGATTTACATGTGTTCCCCATCCCCATCCCCCCTCCCACCTCCCTCTCCACCCGGTTCCTCTGGGTCTTCCCAGTGCACCAGCCCTGAGCACTTGTCTCATGCATCCAGCCTGGGCTGGTGATCTGTTTCACCCTAGATAATATACATGTTTTGATGCTGTTCTCTCAAAACATCCCACCTTTGCCTTCTCCCACAGAGTCCAAAATTCTGTTCTGTACATCTGTGTTGCTTTTTCTGTTCTGCAAATAGGGTTATCATTATCATCTTTCTAAATTCCATATATATGCATTAATACTGTATTTGGTGGTCCAGTGATTAAGACCAATACAGTGCCTATGCTTTTAAAAGAGGTAGAACCTGATGAAATTTTACTGCAGTCATCTCCCTGTAACACTTAACACTGTTCCAACATCCTCATGGCTTTTATCATCTATTTTGGTTTATACACCTAATTTTGATTTCTTGGGAAACTTCTTGGAACAGAATTTCTCAAATCTTATTGACAGCATGAATTACGAGGGCATCTTGATAAAATGCAGATTCTGATTCAAGAATATGTCCCCAGATGTCTTTTCCTGCTGGTCCATGAGCCACACAAGTGGATTAGAAAAGCTATTAACACTCGTGACCTCTCTCTTCTCAGTGAAATGAAGCAAAAGTTGCTACACAGTCCATGGAATTCTCCAGGCCAGATTACTGAGTGGGTAGCCATTCCCTTCTCCAGGGGATCTTCCCAAAGCAGGGATCACGTTGCAGGTGGATTCTTTATCAGCTGAACCACCAGGGACGCCCTCTCCCTCCAGGCTCCTCTCATTTCATATTTCATGTAACTGCCTGCCTGGTCCAACTCAGACCTCTGGCGTCTGACTAACTCTTGCAGTAGCACGCAGGAGAGCTTGGCTAAGCAGCCCCAGTGCCATGGTGAAGGAGAGAGGGATGATAGGGAAGAAATGACTGTTACCCATGTGGGCACCATATGGGCAGATTCTTTTCCTGTCACAAAGTGTATTGCAATGAGGCCACACGTAAACCATCCTAGTCTCCATGCCTGCCAACAGGATCACATGTATGTGTACTGAATCACTTCAGCCCTGTCCAGCTCTGTGAAACTCTACGAACTGTATCCCACCAGGCCCCTCTGCCCATGGGATTCTCCAGGCAGGAATACTGGAGTGAGTTTCCACGCCCTCCTTCAGGGCACCTTTCTGACCCAGTGACCAGACCTTCGATCCCTTTGTGCCTCCTGCTTTGGCGGGTGGGTTCTTCATCAGTAGCTCCACCTGGGAAGCCCTACCGACAGGATCATAGCACATGTCAATATTTGATTATAGACAATGGGCCATGGTGACAGGTGACTTATGAAAATTAATTCATTGACTCCTCTTAATACTAATTATGAGTTAGGCATTATTACTCTGGTTTTATAAAGACACAGATTCAGAGCATCTAAGTAGCTTGTCCAAGGTCACAAAGCTGGGATTGGCACTAGATCTGTCCAATCCCTATAGGCATTAACCACCTTATTACCATCTTGCAGAACTGACCCAAGATACATCAGTCCATTCATTCTATTCATTTGCTCTCAGCCTCTCAAACAATCTTGCACTCTTGGAATATTTAGGAAAAAAGCAAGTAAATTCTCCATAAACATTACCAAACAGTGTTAAAATACTTATCACAGTATATTCAAGCCAAACTTTAAGTGTGTTACTCAGCAGAGAACAATGATGTACAACAAAAACTTCCAAAGGGAGATCCCATCCAGTTCCTTTTCAGATATTTTATTATGTGGAATTTGGAATTTTCCTGAACACCTGCAAGACTATATCCCCAGGATCTACAGAACCAACAGGACACACAGAGGAAAGAAAAGAGAATGCTGGCCAACTTAGGGTTAGCTCCACTCCACTGTCTCTGCTCCTGGAACTGCAAGCAATTGGTTCCTTCTCTTGGAATCTGGACTTTTGTCTTCCATGACAAAGGAGACTTAAGTTGTTCCTGCCTTACTGAACTTTCTGGCTGTCTCAGGCGTTTACTTGGCTTGGGGACCTAGACAATTTTGGCTGTGGACATTTGGATTCGGTCTGCCTTTGAGCCAAGTAGAATGCTGATATGTAAGCTCTGCTCCTCAAGCTGACCTTTCTATCTTCCGTATTCACAAGTCCAAGCCTCACCTGACCAGCTGGTTCTGCTCACAGACTCACATGAGAGCTTTTATTCTCTCTCAGCATGGCTGTGCGGTGCTGGGATGACTTTGAGGAGATATCCCACATCCAAGGGCAAAGGAGAAGCCCCAGTAAGATGGTTGGGGGCGCAAAATCACATTTAGAATCAAACCCCATACCCACCAGAGATGCTCAGAGGGCTCAAACATACCTTGTGAGCACCAGGACCCAGAGACCCCACAGAGACTGAGACAGAGCTGTGTTTGGGTGTCTCCTGAGGACGTGCGGGTCGGCAGTGGCCTGCCGCAGGGGCAGGGGCTCTGGGTGCAGTGGACCTGGGCATGGCAGAAGCCCTCTTGGAGGAGGTCTCCGTTAACCCACCATAGAGCCTCCAGAACGTACACAGGCCTGGGGAACAGACTCTGGGAGGGCACAAACAGAACCTCGTGAGCACCAGGACCCAGGGGAAAGGAGCAGTGACCCCACGAGAGCCTGGCCCAGACTTCCCCTGAGTGTCCAGGAGTCTCTGGTGGAGGCGTGGGTAAGTGGTGGCCTGCTGCAGGGTCGGGGGCACTGAGTGTAGCAGTGCATGCATGGGACATTTCAAAGGAGGACATTATGTTCATCACCTCCACCACAGTTTGGCCTCAGGTCAAATAACAGGGAGGGAACACAGCCCCGCCCTTCAAAAGAAAATAGGATTAAAGATTTACTGAGCTTGGCTCCACCCATCAGAACAAGACCCAGTTTCCCCTCAGTCAGTCTCTTCCATCAGGAAGCTTCCATAAGTTTCTTATCCTTCTCCATTAGAGGTCAGACAGATTGAAAACCAGAATTACAGAAAACTAACCAATCTGATCACATGAACCACAGCCTTGTCTAACTCAATGACACTATGAGTCAGGCTATATAGGGCCACCCAAGACAGATGGGTCATGGTGGACAGGTCTGACAAAACATGGCCCACTGGAGAAGAGGGCAAACCACTTCAGTATTCTCACCTTGAGAACCCCATGAACAGTATGAAAAGGCAAAAAGATAGGACATTGATAAATGAACTCCCTAGGTTGGTAGATGCCCAATATGCTACTGGAGATCAGTGGAGAAATAACTCCAAAAAGAATGAAGGGAGGGAGCCAAAGCAAAAACAACACCTAGCTGTGGATGTGACCGGTGATGGAAGTAAAGGCCGATGCTGTAAAGAGCAATATCACATGGGAACCTGGGATGTTAGGTCCATGAATCAAGGCAAATTGGAAGTGCTCAAACAGGAGATGGCAAGAGTGAACAGAAACATTTCGGGAATCAGTGAACTAAAATGGACTGGAATGGTTGAATTTAACTCAGATGATCATTATATCTACTATTGTAGGCATGGAGTAGCCATGATAGTCAACAAAAAGAGTCCAAAATGCAGTACTTGGATGCAATCTCAAAAACAACAGAATGATCTCTGTTCATTTCCAAGGCAAACTATTCAGTATCACAGTAATCCAAGTCTATGCCCTGACCAGTCATGTTGAAGAAGTTGAAGTTGAATGGTTCCATAAAGACTTACAAGACCTTCTAGAACTAACAGCCAAAAATGATGTCCTTTTCATTATAGGGGACTGGAATGCAAAAGGAGGAAGTCAAGAGATACCTGGAGTAACAGGCAAATTTGGCCTTGGAATAAAGAATGAAGCAGGGAAAAGGCTAACAGAATTTTGCCAAAAGAACACACTGGTCATAGCAAACACCCTCTTCCAACAACACAAGAGAAGACTAGAAATGGATGTCACCAGATGGTCAATACCAAAATCAGACTGATTATATTCTTTGCAGTCAAAGATGGAGATGTTCTATATGGTCAGCAAAAGCAAGACTGGGAGCTGACTATGGCTCAGATCATGAACTCCTTATTGCCAAATTCAGACTTAAATTGAAGAAAGTAGGGAAAACCACTAGACCACTCATGTATGACCTAAATCAAATTCCCTACGACTATGCAGGGAAGTGACAAATAGATTAGATCTATTAAGGATTAGATCTGATAGACAGAGTGCCTGAAGAACTATGGACAGAGGTTTGTGACATTGTACAGGAGACAGGGATCAAGACCATCCCCATGGAAAATAAATACAAAAAGGCAAAATGGTTGTTTGAGGAGGCCTTACAAGCAGCAAGGAAAAGAAGAGAAGTGAAAGACAAAGGAGAAATGGAAAGATATGCCCATTTGAATGCAGAGTTCCAAAGAATAGCAAGGAGACATAAGAAAGCCTTCCTCATTGATCAATGGAAAGAAATAGAGGAAAACAATAGAATGGGAAAGACTAGAGATCTCTTCCAGAAAATTAGAGATACTAAGGGAAATTTTCATGCAAAGATGGGCGTAATAAAAGAAAGAAATGGTATGGACCTAACAGAAGCAGAGGATATTAAGAAGAGGTGACAAGAATACACAGAAGAACTGTACAAAAAAGATCTTCATGACCCAGATAATCATGATGGTGTGATCACTCACCTAGAGCCAGATGTCATGGAATGCAGTCAAGTGGGCCATAGGAAGCATCATTATGAACAAAGCTAGTGGAGGTGATGGAATTTCAGTTGAGCTAGTTCAAATTCTAAAAATTAATGCTGTGAAAGTGCTGTGCTCAATAAGCCAGCAAATATGGAAAACTCAGCAGTGGCCACAGGACTGGAAAAGGTCAGTTTTCATTCCAATCCCAAAGAAAGGCAATGCTGAAGAATGTTAAAACTACTGCACAATTGCACTCATCTCACATGCTAGCAAAAAAAAAAAAAAATGCCCAAATTCTCCAAGCTAGGATTCAACAGTATAGGCCTTCCTGGTGGCTCAGATGGTAAAGCATCTGCCTGCAATGCAGGAGACCCAAGTTCAATCCCTGGCTCAGGAAGATCCCCTGGAGAATGAAATGGCATCCCACTCCAGTATTCTTGCCTGGAAAACCCCATGGTCAGAGGAGATTCAACAGTACATGAACTGTGAACTTCCAGATGTTCAAACTGGATTTAGAAAAGGCAGAGGAACCACAGATCAAATTGCCACCATCCGCTGGATCATTGAAAAAGCAAGAGAGTTCCAGAAAAAACATCTACTTCTGTTTTATTGACTATGCCAAAGCCAAAGAATTGATGCTTTTTAACTGTGTTGTTGGAGAAGACTCTTGAGAGTCCCTTGGACTGCAAGGAGATCCAACCAGTCCACCCTAAAGGAAATCAGTCCTTAATATTCATTGGAAGGACTGATGCTGAAGGTGAAACTCCAATACTTTGGCCACCTGATTCGAGGACCTGACTCATTGGAAAAGACCCTGATGCTGGGAAAGATTGAAGGCGGGAGAAGGGGACGACAGAGGTTGAGGTGGTTGGATGGCATTCCCTACTCAATGGACATGAGTTTGGGTAAATTCTTGGAGTTGGTGATGAACAGGGAGGCCTGGTGTACTGCAGTCCATGGAGTCACAGAGAGTTGGACATGGCTGAGTGACTGAACTTAACTGATTCTTTATAGTACTGAAAAAATGCTGACATGAAAACTGCATTTAAAAACCAAGGCCTTCCTTGGAGAGCTCTCAGAGTGACCATTGTATTGCTTTTGTGAGGTTTGTGCTAACACTCACAACTCATTTTTCAGTATAGCTCTGGTGTCAATTTTGAATTATTACTGCAACAGTCATATTGAGAATAAGAAATTGGGAGAAGCTTCAGTTTAGAGCTAGAGGGACCATAAATGACTGGTACAATATATTTTTCTATCTTGATTTTCTTGTTATTGTTCAGTTGCTAAGTCATGTCCAACTCTTTGTAACTCCGTGATTACAGCATGCTTGGCTACCCTGTCCTTCACTATCTCCCAGAGTTTACTCAAACTCATGTCCATTGAATTGGTGGTGCATTCCAACCTCTCATCCCTGCACTCAGTCTTTCCAGCATCAGGGTGTTTTCCCAATGAGTCAGCTCTTTGCACTGGGTGGCCAAAATATTGGAGCTTCAGCTTCAGCATCAGTCCTTCTAACGAATATTCAGGCTTGATTTAAGATTGACTGGTTTGATCTCCTTGCTGTCCGAGGGACTCTCAAGAGTCTTCTCCAGCACCATGATTGAAAAGCATCAATTTCTCAGTACTCAGCTTTCCTTATGATCCAACTCTCACATCCGTATAGGACTAGAGGAAAAGCCACGGCTTTGACTGCATGGATCCTTGTCGGCAACGTGATGTCTCTGCTTTTCAGCATGCTCTCTAGGTTGGTCATAGTTTTTCTTCCAAGGAGCAAGTGTCTTTTAATTCTGTGGCTGCATTCACTGTCCACAGTGATTTTGGAGCCCAAGAAAATTAAATCTGCCTCTGTTTCCACTTTTCCCCCATCTATTGCCATGAAGAGATGGGACCTCATGCCGTTATGTTAGTTTTTTGAGGGTTGAGTTTTAAGCTAGCTTTGCATCCAGAGGCTCTTTAGTTGCTCTTCACTTTCTGCTTGTAGAGTGGTATCATCTTGATTTTAAGAAATATTTTATTTACTTATTTATTTTAATTGGATTTGATTTATAATGTTGTGGCAATTTCTGTTGTATAGCAAAGTGATTCAGTCATACAGTTATATACATTCTTCTTCATATTCTTTTCCATTATGGTTGATCACAAGATACTGAATATAGATCCCTTTGCTATACAGTAGTACCTTGTTGTTTATCTATTCCCGATATAATAGCTTGCATCTATTAATCCCAAACTCCTAATCCATCCTTTCCCCACTTTCACTCACTCTTGGTAACCACAAATCTGTTCTGAGTGTCTGTGAGTCTATTGGAAAGAGTTTTAAATAATTATATTAATATTTTTCATATTAGCCTTCTCTGGAAATTTGGGGCATGTACATGATTAAGCTAATATTTGAATTAGTATCAGACTGTTTTACATTATCACATACATTTTGAAGGCATGCTTCAGGAAGCTTCTTTTAAAAAATGGCTCAGATTTCAATTATCCAAACACCATTTTGGGGGCAAAAAAAAAAAAAAAAAAGCAAAGCAAAACAGTATTAATGATAAGGTTAATGGACAGAGTTCACAATTCTTTGCCAAGTTGCATACTTAAGATAGAAAAATACTATGGAATATGGCCTGAAAGTATTGTTTCTGTAAGCTTACATCATAGATATTTCAGAACAAACCTAAGTATACAAAGTCCTAATCTGTACCTAACGTCAAATATGGCTTCCCTCCAGCACACATTCCTGAAGGCCTTAATTATATTAATGTTTCCTGTTTTGGAACCAGGATGGTGGCTGGCTGTGGGTGGCTGGCTGTGGGTGGCTCCTGTCACTTATTACATTACATGATGGTTACTGACAGTCTCTCCAACTAGACAGTGAATCTCAGAACGAGCTCTATGCATTAATCTGTTCTATGGGGAGATGAATACAGTGTAAAAGGAGCAGGGTTTCAGATGCACGCCCCTGACTAACCTACTAACCTCTCTGAACTTCATTTTCTTTGACATAAAATGAAACATATACCCTTATATAGTATGACTGTTTTGAGGAAAATTAAATGTGGTCACATATGAAGGACTTAGCTTATTGTAAGACTTTTTTTTTTTTTTTTCATTGAGTGAAAGATTCTTTGAATTGTATAATGCTTTACAATTTTGGGGGCTTCCTGGTGGCACAGATGTAATGAAACTGACTGTGATGCAGGAAACTGAGTTCGATCCCGAGGTTGGGAAGATCCCCTGGGAAGGGAATGGCAATCCACTCCAGTCTTCTTGCCTGGAGAGCTCATGTACAGACCGTGGGGTCACAAAGAGTCAGGCATGACTGAGCGACTAACACAATTTTCAATGGTTCTTTGCACATGATTTCATACCATCTCATAGTAACCATTTTTAAAAATTCCATGCCCTTTTATTGCCCTTCCTCCTCTTCCTTCTCTCCACTGCTCTCTATATCTGTGGGTCTGCTTCTTCTTTTTATTATATTCACTGTATATATGCATATATATATATATTTTCTGTGTTTATATTCACTATATATATATATATTTGCTGTGTTTTTATTTTTTTTTGTTTCCACATACAAGCGATATCAAATAGTTTTTGTCTTTCCCTATTTGACTTTTTCAATAAACATAATATCTTTTAGGTCCATCCATGTTGTGGCCAATTTGTAGAATTTCATTCCTTTTTTATGGCTGAGTAATATTACAGTGTATAGATATGTACCACATCTTCTATGCCCATTCGTCTGTTGATGGGCACTTTAGTTGCTTCTATATCTTGGCTCTTGTGAATAGTGTTGCTGTAACATTGGAGTACATGTGTCTTTTTGAATTAGTTTTTAAAATTTTTTTTTTTTCAGATACATTTTTTTTTTTCAGGAGTGGAATTGTTGGGTCATATGGTAGTTTATTTTTATTTTTTTTTCCCCCTAGAAATCTCATTTTATTGTAAAGATTTAGCAATTGTTTATTCTTTTTCTTTTTCAAGAGTCAGTGGTAGTGAAATATATCCTGATTAGCTGATTAATATAATTTCTATAATTATTATAAATTGCTACCCTTTAATAATGTTTGTATCTTTTTTAACTAAGTTTATAAGTAGTGTATGTACCTGAGAGAGGGTTCTGACAAGTTCTTTCTGAAGACTTTGTTCTGTCACCCCAATTTAGTGATCTTTAAAAATAATTATATCAACAGTAGACATTGTTTTGCACTCTGATATCATGTAGAAGGCTAAGATATGAGTTTTCTCCCTAGGATCCTGACTCATGGAAGCAAATGCTTAAATTCTTTCCACCATGACGAAGGAAAAAAATCCAGTATAATCTTACTGGAGTGCAATGGATGAAAAGTATTCCAAAACATCTGATATTCTTTGGAAGAGAAGGAAACTTAGAAATTGAGCTAAATCATTTCATTTGATCTTCCTCCTTTGTTATTTTTTCATTAATAGTCATAAAGTTAAGACAAAGATGCTTTTTTTTTTTTTTTGCCCAGCACTGCAAATATTATTAAACACTTACATTTGATGAGCTGGTTTTCCAGAGATAACAAATAGTGAAAAAAAAAAAAAAAAAGACAGAGAGAGAGAGATTTTGAAAGGATTGTTATAAGAGACTGCAAAACAAGTGGATCTATATTCAATTCAATTCTCTGCTGACTATCCCCTGATAGCAAATCACTCACCAACCTCCACCTCCGTACCCCAGCCCAGTCTCCAAACAAAAGAAAGAAGAATGAATGGAAAAAGATTGGAAAGAAGGAAGGAGAAACAGTGGAAAGGAAGGAAGAATGGGAGGAAGAGGGGTAGAATAAAAGAGAAAGAAGCTATGCTTTCCCAAATTTAAATTTTCTCAGAAATTTCTGAACTTCAGGATCATTTGGAATTTTATAAAACAAAATGAAACTTAACCTTATAAAGCTGAAAGTCAGTGTTAAAATATTCTTAAATTTAAATTTTCCAGTCAAAATTTATTTTTTTCATCTGCCCACAATCACAAGCCTAAATCTAACTCAATCTTTTAAAGCTTTGTTTGAGTTTTTTGATCATGTGAATATTCAACATTTGTGAATATCCAAATTTCTATTGAATTTAGGTTATTTTACACTATTATAAATACCATTTAATAAGCACCCTTATGTAAATGTGTGAGTATATCCAGAAATAAGGATTCTGGATTATAATATATGTATATTTTAATTGTTAACAGAAATCATCATATTATTCTTCAAAGTGATTGTGTCAATTTACATCCACTGCCAGCAATATCAGACAGCTTTTCTTCCTTCCACATATTTCTGAACACTTGATATTGTAGATGCTTTATTTTTACCAACATATCAGGTAAATAATGTTTCCTAGATTATGGGAGGGTAACTTTCTAATAGTCTGTTGACCATTTAAATCTCTTCTTAAATGAGGTGACTATTTCTACTTTTTGCCAACTTTGTTTGCTTTTCTTTTTTTTGTTGTTTATTCTGTTGTTTGCTGTATCTTGTTGATTTTCAGAAGTTTATCATATATTCTGAATACTAATTTTTTGTCATATTATATAGTCAGAGCACCATTTTTCCTGTCTTTACTTGCTTTTAACTTTTCATCAGATTCACATTTCCTCAGATTTCAGTCTAATTCTGATTCTTACTAGAGTTTCTCACCACAGAGCAAGCATTATCTTTAATAATGAACAACTGAAACCATCCCTGTAGTATTATTTCTAAGACTAACACGACCATCATGAACAATTCTTACTCAACACAAAGCCCAGTTATAATAGTTTAGAAAGAAAAAGAAAGAAAATTTCTGATCGTTGGAAAGGAGAGAGCATAACTCTCATTATCTGCCAGTGATATGATTGTAAACTTAGAAAACCCTAAACCATCTACAGAGAAATTATTAGAATTAATAAGAGCATTAGTCAAGTTGTTAGAAGGAAAATCAATGTATAAAAATCAATTTTGTTTATAAACCCCAGCAGCAAATAATTGAAAGCATGATTTTAAAAACAAAATTTATAGTAGTATCAAGAATCTTGGAATAAATCTAATAAAGTGTGTAGGAAATTATAAAACATTTAAAAAGCATTTCAAAAGACCCAAGCAAATGGAAAGGAATTCATTATATCTGAATATGAAAGCTTAATATTGTATAATTGGCAATTGTCATTTTCCCTAAATAGATCTATAAATTTATTCAAACATTAATCCAAACTCCACGTCTGAATGTTTTTGCCTTTTGCCCCTCTCTTTTGTCCTTCCTCTTTTTAAACTCTAACAAGCTAATACCAAAGCTTATTTACAAGAGTGGAGACCCAAAAATGTGCAAGATTTTCCCAGTGCAGAAAAAAATGAGTGTCCTGGTATCTGTAAATACTTATTAAATATCTGTCGTAATTAAGACAGTGTGAGTACTGTCATGAGAAAAAACAATACCAATGCAAAAAATAAGTTAATAAATAGAAAACCAATCAATCATCAATCAACTAGTCACACCCCCAGAAATACATGGACCCTTGATTCATTATAGAACTGCTGCTATGGATCAGTAAGGAAAGAATATATTTTACAACTAATGATGCTGAAAAAAAAAATCCATGTTGATATATATGAAACTGATGACTGCTACTTACTCCACACACAAAATAATGCACCACCTAACAGCATCTCCCTGGTGGCTCAGAGGGTAAAGCGTCTGCCTGCAATGCAGGAGACGCAGGTTCGATCCCTGGGCCTGGAAGATCCCCTGGAAAAGGAAATGGCAACCCACTCCAGTATTCTTGCCTGGACAATCCCCTGGACAGAGAAGCCTGGTAGGCTACAGTCCATGGGGCCACAAAGAGTCGGAAAAGACTGAGCGACTTGACTTCACTTCTTCTTCTTAACAGAAGCAGAAGATATTAAGAAGATGTAGCAAAATCCACAGAACTGTACAGAAAAGGACTTAGTGAGCCGGACAACCATGATGGTGTGATCACTCACCTAAGCCCGAAGTCTTGGAGTGCAAAGTCAAGTGGTCCTTAGGAAGCAGTGCTACAAATAAAGTTAGTGGAGGTGATGGAAATGCAGCTGAGCTATTTGGTATCCTAAAAGATGATGCTGTTAAAGTGCTACACTCAGTATGCCAGCAAATTTGGAAAACCCAGCAGTGGCCACAGACTGGGAAAGTTGTTTTTATTTCATTTCCAAAGGAAGGCAATGCTGAAGAATATTCAAACTACCACACAATCGCACATTTCATCTGCTAGTAAAGTAATGCTCAAAATCCTTCAATCTAGGCTTCAACAATACATGAACTGAAAGCTTCCAGTTATACTAGCTTGATGTAGCAAAAGTAGAGGAGCCAGAGATCAGATTGCCAACATCTGCTGGATCATCGAAAGAACAAGTTCCAGGAAAACATCTGTTTCTGCTTTATTGACTATGTCAAAGCCTTTGACTGTGTGGATCACAACAAGCTTTGGAAAATTCTTAAAGAGATGGGAATACCAGATCACCTTAATTATCTCCTGAGAAAACTGCATGCAGGTTAAGAAGCAATAGTTAGAACTGGACGTGGAACAACAGATTGGTTCTAAACTGGGAAAGGAGTATGTCAAGGCTGTATGTCACCCTACTTATTTAACTTATATGCAAAGAACATCATGCAGAATGCCAGGCTGGATGAAACACAGGTGGAATCAAGATTGTGGGAGAAATATCAACAAACTCAGATATGCAGGTAATACCATTCTTATGGAAAAAAGCAAAGAGAAACTAGAGAGCCTCTTGATGAAGGTGAAAGAGGAGAGTGAAAAAGCTGACTTAAAACTCAGCATTCAAAAAAACGAAGATCATGGCATCTCATCCCATGATTTCAATGCAAATAGATAGGGAAAAAGTGGAAACAGTGACAGATTTTCCCTTTGGGGGGCTCCAAAATCACTGCAGATGTTGACTGCAGCCATGAAATTAAAAGACATTTGCCGCTTGAAAGGAAAACCATAACAAACCTAGATAGCTTAATAAAATCAGAGATATTGCTTTGCAGACAAAGGTTCATGTAGTCAAAGCTATGGTTTTTCCAGCAGTCATATATGGATAGATGTGAGAGTTGGACCATAAAGAAGGTTGATTACTGAGGAATTGATTCTTTCGAATTGTGGTTCTGGAGAAGACTCATGAGAGACCTTTGCACAGCAAGGAGATCCAACCAGTCCATCCTAAAGGAGATCAACCCTGAGTGTTCATTGGAAGGACTGATGCTGAAGCTGAAGCTCTAATATTTGGTCACCTGATGTGAAGAGCTACCTCACTGGAAAAGACCCTGATTCTGGGAAGGACAGAGGGTGAGAGAAGGGGGCAACAGAGAATGAGATGGTTTGATGGTATCATCAACTCAATGGATATGAATTTGAGCAAACTCGAGGAGATAGTGAAAGACAAGGAAGTGCTGCAGTCCATGGGGTTGCAAAGAGTTGGACATTAATGTGGGACTGAACAACAACAAATATAAAGCTTTAAATGTAAAAGCCAGAATGAAAAAAAAAAACAAAGAAAGAAAAAATAATAAGAGAATGTCTTCATGACTTTGAGGTATAAAACTCATTTTTAAACAAAATACAGAAAATTCAAATTATGAAGGAAATGAACTAATTCCACAGCATAAAAATGGAAGACTGTTCATTTAAAAAAATACATAAAATAGAATAAAAATACAAATCACAGATTGGGAGATAATTTTGGCAACCATATAACTGACATGATATTAGAATCCTTAATATATAATTAATTTCTATAAATAGATTATAAAAAGGCAGATGGTCCAGTAGAAAAATATTTAAAATATAAGAACTTAAAAAAAGAAACTAAAAAAGAAAATATATATATATAGAAACTCAAAGGCTCATAATTGAACAATGAAAAAAATTATTATTTAGGGAAATGAGAAGTAAAATGGAAATGTAAAACTACTCTGCTCCCTATATTTTAAAACAAAACAAAAATTCTTACCATAAGAGGTTGATGCAAATAAATAGTAACAGGAGTGCTTACAAATTGTTTGTAAATTGATACAAACATTTTGGACAACATTTGGATATTATTAACAAGGTCAAGATACATACAACTTATGACCACTGAATCACCTTGCTAGGTGACTACTTTAAACACTTGTTTTCCCAAATGCACCATGGTAAGTGCAGCATTATTTACCATCATGTAGCAGAAAACAGCCCAGCATTTCTCATGATGTGCTCTGCATATAAGTTAAATAAGCAGGGTGACAATATACAGCCTTGACGTACTCCTTTTCCTATTTGGAACCAGTCTGTTGTTCCATGTCCAGTTCTAACTACTGATTCCTGACCTGCATACAGGTTTCCCAAGGGGCAGGCCAGGTGGTCTGGTATTCCCATCTCTTTCAGAATTTTCCACAGATTATTGTGATCCACAGAGTCAAAGGCTTTGACATAGTCAATAAAGCAGAAACAGATGTTTTCCTGGAACTTTCTTGTTCTTTTGATGATCCAGCAGATGTTGGCAATTTGATCTCTGGTTCCTCTACCTTTTCTAAAACCACCTTGAACATCTGGAAGAGCATGGTTCACGTATTGTTGAAGCCTGGCTTGGAGAATTTTGAGCATTATTTGATAGCTGTGAGATGAGTGCAATTGTGCGGTAGTTTGAGCATTCTTTGGGATTGTCTTTGTTTGGGATTGGAATGATGACACCACCTTTATGGCAAAAAGTGAAGAGGACCTAAAAAGCCTCTTGATGAAAGTGAAAGAGGAGAGTGAAAAAGTTGGCTTAAAGCTCAACATTCAGAAAACTAAGATCATGGCATCCGGTTCCATCACCTCATGGGAAATAGATGGGGAAACAGTGGAAACAGTGGCTGACTTTATTTTGAGGCAGCTCCAAATCACTGCAGATGGTGACTGCAGCCATGAAATTAAAAGACACTTACTCCTTGGAAAGAAAGTTATGACCAACCTAGATAGCATGTTAAAAAGCAGAGACATTACTTTGCCAACAAAGGTCCGTCTATTTTCCAATGGTCATATATGGATGTGAGAGTTGGACTGTGAAGAAAGCTGAGCATGAAAAATTGATGCTTTTGAACTGTGGTGTTGGAGAAGACTCTTGAGAGTCCCTTGGACTGCAAGGAGATCCAACCAGTCCATCCTAAAGGAGATCAGTCCATCCTAAAGAAGATCAGTCCTGGTGTTCATTGGAAGGACTGATGCTGAGGCTGAAACTCCAATACTTTGGCCACCTCATGCGATAAGTTGACTCATTGGAAAAGACCCTGATGCTGGGAAAGATTGAAGGCATGAGGAGAAGGGGATGACAGAGGATGAAATGGTTGGATGGCATCACTGACTCAATGGACATGAGTTTGAGTAAACTCCGGGAGTTGGTGATGGACAGGGAGGCCTGGAGTACTGCAATTCATGGGGTCACAGAGTTAGATACAACTGAGCGACTGAACTGAACTGAACTGAGCAGAAAACAGAAAGTTATATAAATATCAACTAACAATAGAATGCATAAATAGCCTTGCATGTGATTACAAAGGAAAATCACCCCATTGAAAACACACTGAAGCTACATACAGAAACATCTATGAAACTCACAAATGAAAAAATCAACTCTAGAAGAAAAGGCAGCAAAATGATCTATTTATATGAAGTTTAAAAATCACATGAAGCTAAATATAGAACTGTAGGTGCTAAAAACTTTTTAAAGGAACACAAGGTAACAATCAAAGCAACATTTATTGGGATGTGGGGCATCTGCAACAGTGGAAGAAAGAGAAGATGAATCGTGACTGATGGACTGCCACATGATAATGTCATTCTCCCTAAATTGAGAAGGGAGCATAGAGATACATATAGATTGTTATTATTCATGTATTTCACATAATTTATTAATAATATTTATATACACTCAATTTAATAAAAACATCTAGAAGGATGAAGTAAATATTTAATGTACAGTTGAAAATATAGAAATTATTCAGAACTGATATAGGAACGTGAGACACTGCATAGAGGTCCTTGATCCAGACCACCTACCATTTCACCTGGAGGCTTTTTGAAAGGTGTGTGCCTCCTGCCCATCTCACCACCAAAAGATGCTGTGATACAGGCTGGGGCTGAATCTTTAAGCCTGGGAAGGACTGAAGCAGGTGACAGTCTACAGCCTACTGCAGGAAGTTTTGTACAGAGACACTGTGTGTGGCCCTGGGTCAACTTTGGCCATCATGGTGTATTTCCTTTGCCCTTTATTAATTGTTTAATTAACTGCTTTACTAGCTCATCTTTTCATTAGTCTCTTAAAAACTTTTTTTTTTTAATTGTTGTTGCATGAGTGTTTGCAGTGGGAACTGGAATGCTTTCTAGATGCGCTGAGATTCAAGGGCAATACACTGGCAGTGCTTCCGCAGAATATGCTACCCTTTCGTGGCGGCAGCATCCTTCAGGAAATGAGTACGGGTTACTGAGGACATCAACTGTGCAGGGAAATAAGGGGAACAGTAGCAAGGAGAACTTGGGGTTCCCTGATAGCTCCACTGGTAAAGAATCCCCCTGCAACGCAGGAGACCCCAGTTCTATTCCTGGGTCAGGAAGATCCACTGGAGAAGGGATAGGCTACCCACTCCAGCATTCTGGCCTGGAGAAATCTGTGGACTGCATAGTCCGCGGGGATCGCAAAGAGTCGGACACAACTGAGTGACTTTCACTTTCTTTCTACTCCTACAAACTCGGGTAGCAAGTCTTTCACAGTAAGAGTGCTGCCACAAAGTGCCGCTGCACACAGTGAGAGTGCGTTACTGTGCGCTCATCCCGTTTTGTTTTTGCTTTTAAATTTATTTACTTATTTAATCGGAGGACAGTTGATTTACAATGTTGTGTTGGTTTTAGGTATACATCAAAATGATTTAGTTACACATAGTCATATATCTATTTTTTTTCAGACTCTTTTCCCTTACTGGTTATTACAAAATATTGAGTAGAGTTACCTGTGCTATACAGTAGATCCTTGTTGGTTATCTATTTTATATGTAGTAGGAGGAGAAGGGGACGACAGAGGGTGAGATGGCTGGATGGCATCACCCACTCGATGGACGTGTTTGAGTAAACTCCGGGAGTATGGTGATGGACAGGGAGGCCTGGTGTGCTGTGATTCATAGAGTCACAAGGAGTCAGACATGACTGAGCGACTGAACTGAGAACTGAGTGTGTTTATGGTACTCTCAAACTCCTAATTTTCCCCTCCCTCTATTTTCCTCTGGTAACCATGAGTTTGTTGTCTATGTTGTACTGTTTCTGTTTTGTAGATAAGTTTATTTGTGCCAGTTTTTTAGATTCCACATATGAGTGATATCATATGGTATTTGTCTTTGTTTGTCTAACTTACTTCACTTGGTTTGATAATCTCTAGGTCCATCCATCACCTTACTTTTGAAATTGAGTGCATCACCCTCAAAACAATCCTTCAAGGTATATCTTTATCATAACATGAGGAACTTGCTACTGGTGAAGTTTCTGTAATTTAGCTATGAAGTAGAAGATCCAAGATATGAATCTCAAGTTGACTCAAATAACTTCCTTTGAAGCATCCTAATATGCTTATCCTTTACTCCATCTCACACAGAGGCAGATTTTCTTAAAAATAGCACTCCCTTCTTCCTTATGGAAAGCAGTATCTTGAACAATTTAAGCCATTGTATGTGTAGTTTGACAATTTTCTTCTTCCTTTGGACATTTTTCAAATCATGATTTCCTGTTCCAAAAAAAAAAAAAAAAAGCGCAGCTATTTTTATCTAGTGCCATTTATTTTTCAAAAGGGCAGTAAAAATGACTTTGCATGAAGCACCGTGATGCCCTGTGGCAATTACGTGCATCGTCAAGCCAGCAGCCCACATTCCACGTTAACTCAGAGTGGCCAACTTGGCTGCACTTTACAAATTATCTCTGATTTTGAAAAACTGAGAGCAAATTAAAGCTGCTTATTCCAAGCCATAGCTTGTCTGCCCTCGCCTAGAAAAAACGAAATTGATCCTAGGCACAGAAGCTTGTGTTAACCGTATTCCTAATTTTAGGTTCTCTTCTTATTTTGTCCCTCCCATATCTTATTCTCCTTTATATCATCCGTGTTCCCTTCTCCATTCTATATAAGCAATCCTTCTTATGTGATTGATGTGTATATTTTATTACATTTAGTCTGGCTAAGTTATTTTTTAAACTATATGTACATATATCAACAGCTATTGTAAGCAAAATTATATTATCTAGGAATGGACAAGCTACAGCCCAGGCCAGACCCAGCCTGCTGCCTGTTTTTGTAAATGACATTTTACTGGATCACAGCCATATCCATCCGCTTGGGTCTCATCCATGGGGCTGTGTCTTCTGCTGCAGTGGCAGTGCGGAGCAATGGCAAAACAGACCCTCTGGCTCACAGATCCAGAAATACTTACTTTCAGGCCGTTTATAGAACAAGTTTGCTGCCCTCTAGGGGGTTCATTGACAGTATTTTTATTTTACCACTACTGGCAGTGAGCGGTGCTGAACCTCCCATACGTTCCGTGGGGTCCGGAAGAGTGTTAGTAGCTCAGTCATGCCCAACTCTGTACTGGAGTCGGCCAGGTTCCTCTGTCCATAGCATTCTCCAGGCAAGAACACTGGAGTGGATACAGTCATTCCCTTCTCCACGAGGGTCTTCCTGGCCTAAGGATTGAACCCCAGTCTCCTGCATTGCAGGCAGATTTTGATTACCTGAGCCACCAGGGAAGTCCCTCCCTGGAGCCCTAAAAAACACTAAATTATGTATTGATGGGAGTGTCCCTCCAGGGGCCTGAATGAGAATTTCCAAAAGAGGCCTCCAGAGTAACAGAGGTGTGAGTGTCCCCAGCAGCTAGCTCTCCAGTAGGGACACCCCAGCCCACACTGTCAAAGCTACCCACCCACAGCAACCCTTGGACATGCACAGAGGTTGGCCTCTTTCCAGAGTAATAAAATGTTGTGACGTCTCATTGTTTAAATTTGCATTACTAATTTTTTAAAAAGATTGAGCTTCTTTTCAGATGCTTTTTATGTTTTGTGAGTTTTTCTTCTGAAAGTGACTATGATCTGTATTTGTCCTTTTTCTTTTGGAGTGGTTGTCCTTTTAGTCATTAATTGTGATGTGCAGGATTTCTCACGTGTTTTAGCAATAATCCCTTTCTGAATTGGGATATTTCAAACAACTTCTGCTGTCCTGCCATTCATCTCTATATTTTTGTCCATTGTGCAATGTTAAAACATATTCTTTTCTGAGGGATTAATGCTGAAATTAATGGACCTTTCATTATGACTGTTATAATAATACTGTTGTATTGTGTGATATATATAGTTATACATAATGGCTTTGTATATGTTCTTTGTATAATGTTATGTATGATATATATAATGCCATATGTAACATATACTATGTTATAAATAATATTTATTGTTAGTTATATATTATTTTATTATATTATTTCAATAAAGCTACAGAGTTATAACTAAATAATTCTAAGTAAGTTTTTAAAAATATGCTTTTATTTTCAAACAATATAAAATAGCTTTGTCACTGGTTTAATAATATCTTAAACATAGTGTGTACTGTTATATATTCCATATACTTATATATGCTATATTATATATACTTTTATTATATTATTGTTATAAAGTCACAACTAATTTATTCTAGATAAATTTTTTAAAAAATTTAAATGGAATGGCAACACACTGCAGTATTCTTCACTAGAGAATTCATTGGACAAAGGAGCCTGGCTAACCATAGTCCTTGGGGTGGTGAAGAGTTGGACAGAATTGAGCGGCTAATACACACACACGTAACATTATAGCCAAATTATTCTAGGTAAATTTTTTTTAAATGTGCTTCTATTTCCAAATGAGATGTATTTGTCACTGATTAATAATGTTATATATAATATGTACTGTTATATATAATATATGGTTATATTATATATGTTGTATTATATGATATACATATTATTGTTATAAAGTTAGTAATATAGCTAAATTATCCTAAGTAAATTATTCTAAGTAAATTTTTAATTTCCAAATGAGATAGTTTTGCCACTGGTGTAATAAATGGACATAAACTACTTTCAAATATTTGAAATTACTTGCAGCCTTTAAAGAAAGCAGAAAGAGGGCCATTGTGTGCCTCCTAGTCTAATGACTGCATGTTCTAAGTGAGAGAAACCAGACCCCATCGGGTCATATGAAGAGATGCACCTGTCTCAGTAGATCCCGTTTAAACCTGTAACACATGCAATTTGGGTTTCATTCATGTGTATCACAGCTGGCTGCTCCTGTTTGTGCCCCTCAAAGCTGGCTGGATCATCTGGGGACCCTGTAAAGAGTGTGCTCATGTACCATGTGCTGGAAGGGCTCAGTAACCCAAAGAGAACAAAAGTGGTGTGAGGATTGGAAGCAACTGGAAATGATGCCACAGCAGCTGTGTCCTGGAAATCATAAAGGGACCTGGATGCACTCGCAGGCTCTGGGCAGAGAGAGGTGGGGCCACATGTGCTGAGCAGGCGCAAAGCTGTAGCCAGAGAGATCTGGGGCCAAGGTTGATCAGGCCACTTATGACCTGGAGCTGTCTAAGGCCAGTTCCACACATGGTCCTGCTGGGACTCACTTCTGTTCTTTGCTGAGGTCTGCTCGGGGCAAAGGTTTAGCAACCTCACATGTCTCCCTCCAACCCAGTCTCCTCCCTCCCCATTCTCCCTTCCTTTCCAAGGTACAGATCAACCTTGTGCTGAATAGTGAAACTCCAGGTCTGAAACTCAGAATACTTAACAGGGATTGGTTTAAAAAGAAGAGCTTCAAATTTCACAAACAGGTTATGGAATAGGGAAAAGAAACTATTAGGGTGGAATGTGGATTCCACAAGTCCAATCAGGACCAGAGCTTCACAGACAATTCTTTTTTTCCCCCCATGCTGGGTGAGTGAAATCCCATTATGTCGTACACTTCAAACTTTCCCTTTATTGAACAAATTTCTATTGAAAACCTGTTATGGGCCCACACAGCATTGAATGTTTGGGATACATCAGTGAACAAAAGAGATAGATTCCTGGCCTGGAAAATCCTAACTCTTGGCCAGTGGTGACAGACAATAAATAATGGACATAATAAAATATAGGGTAAACCATTGGGTGGAGGATGAATCATGTCTCCTCACCTAGCCCACCAAAAAAAGAAAGATATGTGGACCCCTCAGGAACTGAGTCCATGACATTCTGAAATAGAGTCTTTGCAAATATGATTTAGTTAAATTAAGAGAAGGTCGTGGAGGATGAGCTTTGATCCACTGTAACTGGTATTCTTATAAAAAGAGGTAAATTTTTACACGCATACACTGACACACAGGGACAGTGTCATGTGGTGACATAGAGGCTCATAGACACACAGAAGACAACCACTTGAAGAGAAAGAGAAAGACTGGGGTTTGGGTCTGCAGCCAGGGAAGGTCTGGATCTGCCAAAAGCCGGAAGTGGTAGGGAGGCTTCTCCCCTAGATACTTCAGCTGGATCATGGCTGCTTACATCTTGATTTTGGACTTTTATCCTCTGGAACTGTGAGACAATAAAGTTCTGTGATTTTAAGCCACCCAGTTTTTGGCAATTTGTGATGGCAGCCCTAGGGAACTAGTATGCAATGTGCGTTTGCAAGTGATAAATGCGAGGAAACAAAGGAAAAAGAGAACTACACAGGAGGGGAGGCGTACTGGGGGAAGCGAGACGAGGTGGGTGCTAAGCCAGCTGGGTTGGCTAGGACTCCTTATGATCCTAACATCTGACCAGAGTCGAGGATGGTGGCCCAGGTAACACCTAAGGGAAGAACACGCGGGTTCAGGAACTGGTGGACAAAAGCCCAGCAGATTGTAGCTGTTGGGACAAGAAAAGTGAGGGTGAAGAGCACGGGGTGTGAGGTCCATGACATCACACCCCAGATCGTGAGGGCTTGCTGGTCATTAAGGGCCTGGACTTTTAGTTTGAGTACTGTGGGTTCCGGTGGTGGGAGGCTGTGGGAGATGACATGATATACTTTATATCTTAAGGCAGTTACATAACTGTTGTATTGGGCACAGGCCATGTTCAGCTCAAGAAGATCAGGCAAGGTGCTACTATAATGGCTTGAAATAAAGAGACAGCCAAGGGACTGGTGACAAGAGGCAAGACCCAGGACGCATTCTGAAGGGAGAGTCAGTGTGATTACCTAACAGAGCAAGGGCATGTAGGAGAAAGAGGCACTCGAGAGAAATCCGAGGGTTTTGGTTTGACACCGGAAAGGTAAAGTTGAGATGAACTGAGATAACACAAAAAGCTCACCAATGGAGAGTGCAGTTTTGACACTTTAAGATATCCTACACAGTCCTAGATCTCTTCAAGGAAATTAGAGACACCAAGGGAATATTTCATGCAAAGATGGGCTCAATAAAGGACAGAAATTGTATGGACCTAACAGAAGCAGAAGATATTAAGAAGAGGTGGCAAGAATACACAGAAGAACTGTACAAAAACAATGTTCACGACCCAGATAATCACAATGGTGTGATCACTCACGAGAGCCACACATCCTAGAATGTGAAGTCAAGTGGATCTTAGGAAGCATCACTATGAACAAAGCTAGTGGAGGTGATGGAATTCCAGTTGAGCTATTTCAAATCCTGAAAGATGATGCTATGAAACTGCTGCACTCAATATGTCAGCAAATTTGGAAAACTCAGCAGTGGCCACAGGACTGGAAAAGGGCAGTTTTCCCTCCAATCCTTAAGAAAGGCAATGCCAAAGAATGATCAGACTACTGCACAATTGCACTCGTCTCACACGCTAGTAAAGTAATGCTCAAAATTCTCCAAGCCAGGCTTCAACAATACATGAACCATGAACTTCCAGATGTTCAAGCTGGTTTTAGAAAAGGCAGAGGAACCAGAGATCGTATTGCCAACATCTGCTGGATCATCTAAAAAGCAAGAAAGTTCCAGGAAAACATCAATTTCTGCTTTGTTGACTATGCCAAAGACCTTGACTGTGTGGATCACAATAAACTGTGGAAAATTCTGAAAGAGATGGGAATACCAGACAACCTGACCTGCCTCTTGAGAAACCTGTATGCAGGTCAGGAAACAACAGTTAGTTAGAACTTGACATGGAACAATAGACTGGTTCCTAATAGGAAAAGGAGTAAGTCAGGCTGTATATTGTCACCCTGCTTATTTAACTTATATGCAGAATAAATCCTGAGAAATGCTGGGCTGGATGAAGCACAAGCTGGAACCAAGATTGCTGGGAGAAATATCAATAACCTCAGATATGCAGATGGCACCATTCTTATGGAAGAAAGTTAAGAACTAAAGGGCCTCCTGATGAAAGTGAAAGAAGAGAATGAAAAAGTTGGCTTAAAGCTCAACATTCAGAAAACTAAGATCATGGCATCCGGTCCCATCACTTCATGGCAAATAGATGGGGAAACAGTGGAAACAGTGGAAACAGTGGCTGACTTTATTTTTCTGGGCTCCAAAATCACTGCAGATGGTGATTTCAGCCATGAAATTAAAAAATACTTACTCCTTGGAAGGAATGTTATGACCCATCAAGACAACATATTGAAAAGCAGAGACATTACTTTGTCAACAAAGGTCTGTCTAGTCAAGGCTATGGTTTTTTCCAGTGGTCATGTATGGATGTGAGAGTTGGACTCTAAAGAAAGCTGAGCACAGAAGAATCGATGCTTTTGAACTGTGGTGTTGGAAAAGACTCTTGAGTGTCCCTTGGACTGCAAGGAGATCCAATCCATCCTAAAAGAGATCATCTCTGGGTGTTCATTGGAAGACTGATGTTGAAGCTGAACTCCAACACTTTGGCCACCTCATGCAAAGAGCTGACTCATTTGAAAAGACCCTGATGATGGGAAAAATTGAGGGCAGGAGCAGAAGGGGATGACAGAGGATGAGATGGTTGGATGGCATCACCAACTTGATGGCCATGGGTTTGTGTGGACTCCGCATGTTGGTGGGACAGGGAGGCCTGGCATGGTGTGGTTCATGGGGTCGCAAAGATGTTTTACTTTCAAAATATTTGAACCTGTGGCAGGCAGGTATGATTAGCTGTTGTCCCTCTGTGATCTCTACTGCTCTCTGATGGTCTATGTCAGCTAGCCTATTTCATTGTCAAATTTGGAAATATACTTGTCTCTTAAACTTGACTATAAATTCATGTGAACAACACCCACATCTTCATCTTCACCTTGTTCTCATGTACAGATCTCTGCTCAAAGGCACTCAGGACCTCTGTGCTGAGTGAATGTATAAATGTAGAGTCCAAATTCTTTTGCTCTGTGTCAAGTTTTACTGTTTGCTTCCTTCAAAGAACACAAGCTTATTATTTTACATAGTCTATCCCTTGTAATAATGGAGGATGATTGCAACCTTCTCCCTTCCAGATAACATCATCTGAAGTGCCTTTATGTATTAACATCTCCTCCAATATCAGGAGGCCCAAGGAAATTATACAGTGCTGGTTCAAATGCATTTTTTTTACCTTCCTTCCTTTCTTCCCTCTTTTCTTTCATTCTTTTTATTCCTCATATAAATTGGGTTTGATTGCAATTGGGAGATTTCACTCTTTGATTATAAAATATTACATTTCTTCTGCTTATTTCAAAACAATTCATTTCAATGATGAATCAGAGTTATTCTCCTTCCAATATAACAAAGCAAGAGAGGTATATGCATTCATACTGAGAAATCAATACACTTTTGCCGAACATGTTGAATGTCAAAAACATTTCTAATGTGATATGACTTGGATAATCTTATTTACAGATGGTTAAAATTATTTCTTGGGAATATTCAGATGTTAGAGTATTAAAATTTTAGAACAAGTTCTGTGTCTAGTTTAGACTGTATAAAAATTTATTGATTTAACAGTGAACATGTCATTACTATATTTTATGCATCTGGATATATCAAGAATTTTAATTCTGAACAAAAGTGTAAGTTAAGTGTATTATCTTATAAATACTAATTAGCACTTCATCCTTGTTTATTTTGCTTTATGAAGAAAGCACAAGATGTATTAGATGAAATAAAAGAAAAATTTTAAAAAGACATTAAATAAAAAAGAAATGAAAAATATATATTATTTTTTCTTATAAATCTGGTCCATCTCCTTTTGAATCAATTGTGTCGTCTATGTTTATGATCACTTTTAACTTGATAAAGTAGCCTGAAGGTGTACTTAGTCGCCTCCAACTATTTGCAACCTCATGGGCTGCCGCTCTCCAGGCTCCTCTGTTCACGGGATTTTCCCAGCAAGAATACTGTAGCAGGTTGCCATTTCCTACTCCAGGGGATCTTCTGGACACAGGGATCGAACCTGGGTCTCCTGTGTTGGCAGGCGGATTCTTTATTCCTGAGCCACCTGGGAAGCCCCAAAGTAACCTATGCAAAACTACTACTTTTAGAGTAGTAGTCACTATTAAGATTTCAATAAGACCAGAAATCCTAGTTTCTTAATAATGACTAACCTCCAGATTTTAATAACATCAGGACACTTCATACCAAAGGGATAGCATCTGTTCTTCAGGTTGAATACAATTATCATTCTTATTAATAATTATACTTGCCCGTTACTAACTTGTTAAGACAGATGTCCCCCAAGACATCTATTTCTGTCAACATCAACAATTGCCAAAAAAAATATGGTTTCATAACTAGTAACAAAGAGACAGCTTTCCTTTGGAGGATTCTGACTTTTTAAGAAAAGGGAAATAAAGAATAAATTCAGTTCAGTTCAGTCGCTCAGTCGTGTCTGACTCTTTGCGACCCCACGAACTGCAGCACGCCAGGCCTCCTTGTCCATCACCAACTCCCGGAGTTTACTCAAACTCATGCCCATCAAGTCGGTGATGCCATTGGTGACATATTTGAAAAAAAAAAAAAAAATGAAGATCAAAATCAAGTCAGAAATAAATATGGCCAGAAAGAAGGATACCTGAGCTGATTCCTCGTCTTACCTATAATAAGCCTCACAGTGTTGGCTGGATCACCTCTCTTTTACTACGGTTTTCTTAGTAAAACAGAACATTTGTACTGTGATCCTGAGGTCTTTTTTTTCAAAATTGGAAAAGAGACTAAGCTTAAAAGATCAATTTAGGCTGATCTCAACTATCTCCAATAAAAGAACAATCACTTAATGCTTAGATTTGCTGCATTTATAAGCATATAAATCATGGTGGAATAGACTATATGTAGAGATATGTTACACATATGTTGTTAACAACTATATTGATCAGTAGATATAATATGGTCTTATGAATGGAATGAACATCTGTTATTACACACTTATTCCAGTTTTAATAAAGAAGAGGAAGTTTCAGAGATCTGGGTGTAGTATAAGGAATCTCCAAGTCCGTGTCTCTTCCAGGAGCACAAGTACCTTGATTGAGTTTTTTCTCTTGTCACATATATTTTTGATTAAATTTTTACAATGAAGAAGTTATTTGTAAGTCTGCAATACGTCTGGATTTTTAAGATTGAGATCCTTGACCCAATAAGTGTCCTATGGAGCCAGTTTGGATAATTTGTCAATTGCGGTCAAGTGACATATGAGAAAAGTGCATTCTTGGAAACTACACTCACCACCTCACCCCTAATAGAGCCTTCAGTGTTGGTTACCACCCTCAGCTGTGTCTAACTCATAAAAATGCCTCTTGTTAGACTTCCCCAATTACCCTTGAAATTTGCTCATAAAGATCACTACTACCAATTGTGAGCTCATATCCTACCCCTGTTCGGATCCACAAAGCAAGAAATTCTTTAACATATATATTATGGAACAAAGAGAGATACTCAACCTTAAAGGTAATTAGAGAAGTGGTCCAGTAGACAGATGAAAGTTGCAAGTTTTAATTCAGGCATGCAGCTTTTATATTTTATTTTTTCTTTGGAGAGAAGCCTCAATGCAAAGGCACTACAGATAGGTAGGCAACTTGGTAATGTTTTCTAACTTTCTGGATACAAAAAAGCTCATTGAGGTTAAAAGACCTGTTATCTATTATATAGATAGATAGATAGATATCAATAGTGTATGCCAATCCCAAAGTCCCAATTCATCCCACTCCCCATTTCTCCTTTGGTGTCCATATATTTGTTCTTTACTTCTCTGTCTTTATTTCTGGTTTGCAAATAAGATCATCTATGCCATTTTTCTAGATTGCACACATAGGTATTAATATACTTGTTTTTCTCTCTCTAACTTAAAGAGGAAGGAAATACCAAAAAAGAGGGAATATATATATATATATATATATGTATGTATGTATGTATATATACACGTATATGATTCACTTTGCTATATAGTAAAAACTAACAGAACACTGTAAAGCAACTATACTCCAATAAAAATTAATTTAAAAAAAGACCCAGAAGGATCGGGTGGAGAGGGAGGTGGGAGGGGGGATTGGGATGGGGAATACATGTAACTCCATGGCTGATTCATGTCAATGTAGGACAAAAACCACTACAATATTGTAAAGTAATTAGCCTCCAACTAATTAAAAAAATAAAAAATAAATAAAAATAAAATAAAATAAAATAAAGGCCTGATTAAAGGTGCCACAGGAGGCAGATGGAAGGCTGAATAAGGTCGTGATGCCTACTCTGCTCTGACTTTCACGGTGCATGTGCTGATGGCGGCTGCTGCTGCTGCTGCTAAGTCGCTTCAGTCTGTGCGACTGCATAGATGGCAGCCCACCAGGCTCCTGTCCCTGGGATTCTCCAGGCAAGAACACTGGAGTGGGCTGCCATTTCCTTCTCCAGTGCATGAAAGTGAAAAGTGAAAGTGAAGTTGCTCAGTCATCACCGACTCCTAGTGACCCCATGGACTGCAGCCCACCAGGCTTCTCCATCCATGGGATTTTCCAGGCGAGATGACTGGAGTGGGGTGCCATTGCCTTGGTGCTGATGGCAACTCAGTCTCAAATACCTTAATCCTCATGAACTTCCCTGGTGCCTCAGACAGTAAAGCATCTGCTTACAATGTGCGAGACCCAGGTTCAATCCCTGGGTTGGGAAGATCTGGAGAAGGCAATGGCACCCCACTCCAGTATTCTTGCCTGGAAAATCCCATGAACGGAGGAACCTGGTAGGCTATAGTCCATGTAGTCGCAAAGAGTTTGACACAACTGAGCAACTTCATGTTCTTTCTTTCAGGTCCTTTAGATGAACTAATTATCACTTACACGTCTAGAATAGCAATCCCCTGACCTTATAAGGTGTTTGGAAATTTACTAGCAATCTAATGACAAATGTCCTGCTAGTTCTGAAAATGTAGACTCCTGTCCAGTCTAATAAATACAAACAAAACAAGATAAAGCAAGAGCAGTCTCTCTAGATGCAAGGGCTTTTGCTCCCCCTGGGTAATCATGTGGATTATCATGTTTATCATGAGTTTATCATGTGGGTGAGAATATGATAAAGAAGATTATCCAGGAGGGTTGTGAAGATCCTTATTATTAGTTCCTTCATACTCTTTCGTATATAGATAATCTTCTATCAAACTCTTAATAACTTTCAAGTTAAACATGATAATCTTAATACTGGAGCTGTAGGCTCTGGTTTGTTCAATGGCCTGTCCAGGGTCGAGGGAGCAGGAAATTTCAGAGTAGGTGTTTGAAGACCCCTCCAAGATGTATGGCCTCTACTTCTCACAGGGTTAGCCATGACTCCTGGAGCCACCTGATAAAGCCTAGGAGACCTTATGAAAGTTTTAAACATGCAAAATACTCAGAATATCACATACTGTACTGATTTATTGTACTTCCTCCCACTAGAATGTAAACTTAACAGGTCAGAAATTTCTGTTTTGTTTATTGCTGTATGTCCGGTACCTAAAAGAATGCCTGACCCAGGTGTCCATTGAATATTTTTTGCATAAATGGCAGGAATTAAATTAAAAATCACAATCCGTAATTTTTCTAGAGAATGCACTTGATTGGAGTATGTATTTCCTAAACATTTTGGTTAATTTCAGTTTGACTGATGGAAGGAAACATTGAAGAACTGACGGAAGGCTTAATCTTCAAAATACTGAAATCACATTATACATGGTTTTGGGTTCAATCATTTAGGCCAGATTGAAGAAATCCAGATGTAAAATCCCTTAGGTCATAATTAAGTTCATTCTTCATGACAGCAGAATGTCCAAAATGTGACAGATGCCACTCTTTAATTCTGGCTAGTGCTGAAGTAGTTCTCTCTCTCTTTTATAAATAGATATTTCAATGAATCTGCTTGATTTTAAGAATCACTCTACAACTTGTAAGGGGATATGATTTTTAAATTTCTCTAAGCATCACTGGAAACACTGATTTAGCTGATTTCATAAACCTCTTTACCATTGTTTTTCCTATCTTCTGGATTTCTGTTTTCCACAAGGGTCAATGATAATCTTTCCAGAAACACTTCTTGAAAGAAAGGCTGCCAGGAAGGCCTTTGTGCAGATGGGGCCCCAGTCCCCAGAATCAATCCTCCCCATTTCCTGTTAAAAATCAGCTCAGAAGGTTAGAGGCCAGGAAACTAGTGAGATCAGAACACTTTGACTCCCACTCCTCAATCTTCTTATTTCCGTGTCCATCCTCACTCCCTGAGCAGATATTTAGGGACCTTCTCCCACCTCTCTAATAAACCATACTCTCAGATGATTCACCATTGATTATGTATAATTTCAGGTGCTGAGTCAGTGTTTCCTCTTTTCTGCATTATTTACATTTAACCTTATCATATTTTATGAAACAAAACTTATTTCCTATACAATAAAATTCATGCATTATAGAACTAGTGAAATGGAATAGGACCCTGTTAGGGTTCCTGGGCATGGGAGCCTTCTGTTCAGTTTCCACTAGATCCCCTGAGTCCCAAATGGCAGATTGAAGTTTCTCATCAGGGAAGAGAAAGTATGCAGAGGTGAGGAAGGAGCAACCAAGAAACAAAAGTACAGCTTTGGGGCAGATTCCTGGTTCCACCTCAAGGGACACATATGACAAAGTCTTTAAGTTCCTTTTCAGAATTAAAACCCAACAAATGGAATGTGTCAGCATTTGATTCCAGAGAAAGACCACCGGAGGCCAGATTAAAGGAGTGTAGGCCCTGAACATATCCTAATCTTACCAGCAACCTCACCCTGGAACTGTTGCCCCCATAAAACACCTTATCAAATACAGCTTTTGAGAGCAGTTCCCCTTTGCCAGGCAAATCAATTAAGCTATTCTTTTCTACTTCATGCAAAGCTCTGTCTCCAAGATTGGATTTGGCACAGGTGCACAGAGAGGCAGAGCTTTTGGCATCACCAGTAGGATAAGTTATCCAGGGGATCTTCCTGATCCAGGGATCAAACCCAGGTCTCCCACATTGCAGGCAGATTCTTTACTGTCTGCGCCACCAGGAAGGCCCTAGACTAACTTTACATACTGCCAACTCGAGCTGGGCAATTGATTTCTTGTTGTGAACTTACTGAGGTATTGGTCAACACCTGCCAATAAATGCCACCAATGTAAAAGTGCACGGACCTCAGACTTCACACCAAGGAGAGTCGTGGGCGGGCAGCTCAGCATTCTGTATTTAATAAATGCTGATGCCAGCAGTTCACTACCTATACCTCACTTCTCATCCCTTACGTTCCAAACTGATTCCTCCTCTGATCTCCAATGGGACACATGTACGTGGGTAAATTCCCAGGGAAGTTTATTTTCTAACCCTCTCTTGCAGATCACTTGAGGAAATCACTGATATAAATTTCTGAATCTCAGCTTTGGGATCAAACTGATCTTGGTTCAAATTCTGGCTCTTTTACTTTGACTTGAGAGTCTTTCATCATTCTATTAAAAGACCCTGAAAGTGAAAGTTGCTCAGCCGTGTCCAACTCTTTGTGACCCCATGGACTAACAGTCCATGGAATTCTCCAGTCCTGATTACTGGAGTGGGTAGCCTTTCCCTTTTCCAGGGGAATCGTCACAATCCAGGGAACAAACTCAGGTCTCCCTCATTGCAGGAGGATTCTTTACCAGTTGAGCCACAAGGGAAGCCCAAAACACCCTGAGCTCCCACTAACAGAGCCACGTGGGAAAGATAATATTTATCGTAATATAGTGACATGATGTACAAAGAGGTTAGTCCTGACTAGGATGCAAGGTGACTGGTAATATACAACAATCTGTATATTGACTTTTTTTTTTTCCTTTTCCTTCTTCCAGGTCCCTCTTCTCTTTCTTCCGCTGTGTTTGAAGATCTTTGGAGCAAGAACGATAGTGGTATCTTATCAGGAAGAAAGGAGCTATTATTATACTGAGTGTCCCCCAAAATCTGGTGAAACTGGGGCTTTCATTTCTTTTGCTGCTTTCCTGCATCCCCAAATCATCAGGCCCCAAATTCATGGTTCTCATTTCCTCCTTCTACAAAGGCAATGCTTTCCCTGGCTGAAAGTGATACTTCCAGCTGAGGGAGAAGATATGACCCAGGAGCACACAACACATTAAGTTTGTACTACATATTCATTAATTTTGCCAGTTAAACGTGAGAGAGATTGTATGGTCTCTTGGGAGGAAGGAAAAAAAGTGAAACGACTGAAGTTTGACTTTATAGAAGGATCCTGGTGGTTCTGCAAGAACATGGTGCTTGTGTACTTCAACACTTCCCTATGTGAAATATGACAAATATGGGTAAGACTCCAGAGAAATTGAGATCACCCTGCTAATAAAATTTAAAGAGACTAGTATGAAGACAGCTCTACCTTGAGATCAGAACACTTAAGCACTGTTTCTTACAAGTCTGACAGAAAGTATGAAGCTTGATGCTTGACTTACTAAGGGCTTTGTTAAGACCTTCCTTGGTGGCTCAGATGATAGAGTCTGCCTGCAGTGCAGGAGACCTGGGTTTGATCCCTGGGTCAGGAAGATCCCCTGGAGAAGGAAATGGCAATCCGTTTCCTCCAGGATTCTTGCCTGGAAAATTCCATGGAGTGAAGAGACGGGGAAGCCCCAGTCCATGGGGTTGCAAGAGTTGGACACACCTGAGTGGTTAACCCTCCACTTCAAGGGCTTTGCAGCAAAAGACACTGATGATACACACATGTATATGCACAGTATGAATACCACCTACAGACATAACTATATATTTCTTACATATTTATAGTATATATGTATATGTGTATATATATGTATATATGTATATAGGATAAGGAAATGGCAACCCACTCCAGTATTGTTGCCTGGAGAATCCTGTGGAAAGAGGAGCCAGGTGGGCTGCCATCTCAGGGGTCTCACAGAGTCAGACACGACTGAAGTGACTTAGCAACAGCAGCCGTATATACATATATATATATATATATATATATATATATATATATATATATATATATATATATATATATATACTTCAATGGGCTCTCCTGGTGGCTTGAGTAAAGAATTTACCTACAATTCAGGAGACCTAGGT